>PVHT020000009.1:20444102-20472097 GCA_004024745.2 Catagonus wagneri | reverse complement strand
GGGGGGGGGGGGGGGGGGAGAAGATACTCCTGAATGAAGAAAGAAAAGTGCATGCAGAGTTAGAGGGTATCATAACATTCCAGAGAGAACAATGAAGACAAGACACACGTCTAGACAGATCCTCTGGTTTTTTTTTAATTCTAAATATTTTTTTTAATTTTTCAAGTTTTGTTGAAGTATAGTTGATTTACAAGGTCATGATCATTTCTGCTGTGCAACAAAGTGATTCAGTTACACATGCACATGCATCCATTCTCTTTCAGATTCTTTCCCACATGGATTATCACAAAATATTGGGGAGAGTTCCCTGTGCTATATACAGCAGGTCCCTGTTGGCTAATCATTCCGTATACCTCAGTGTGCATATGCCAATCCCAACCCCCCAATCCATCCCCCCACCACTACCTGTCCAGTTTGATAACTCTGAGTTTGTTTTCAAAGTCTGTGAGCCTGTTTCTGCTCTGCAAATAAGTTCATTTGTATCCTTTTTTAAGATTCCACATATAGGTGATGTCATATGATATTTTTATTTCACAGTCTAACTTCAGAGGGATGGATAAAGGAGATGTGGTACATATATACAATGGAATACTACTTACCCATCAAAAAGAATGAAATAATGCCATTTGCAGCAACATGGATGAACCTAGAAATTATCATACTAAGTGAAGAAAACATCTTAAAAGGAATTTTTCAGGGAAACAAATATCAGAATGAACCTTGGATTCCGTCTTTGTTTGTAAAAATTATAATATATAATAAATATGTAATATACATATTATGTAACTGGAGAAAAAGGATTATATACATATATTTTGCATTCTCCTTTTTTTTTAACTAAAATTATGTGTTTGAATATTTCCAAGACAAAATGAATGTACCCATAAAGCATACATTTTTGTAAAGAAAAACTCTTTCAATTTAGGTTCATCAGGGATCAGAAAGTAAAAGTAAACAAACAAGAGTGAGGCTGTCTCTCGAGGATGGAATTGCACCTGAACCTGAGGATCCTCCTAGTTCGGCAGAGTACCTGATACCTGGCCAGAACCTGCTTCGTAGTGTGCAAGGCTCCAAGCAAAACGCAAATGCAGGACCCCTTGTCCAAAAGTATTAAGAATTTATGACAGTGACAGCAGAGAATTACATCAAGCCCGGGGCCCTTCTAAATACAAGGACTGTGGACCTCACAGTTCACCCAGTAAGCATTTAACAAATATCTGCATAATGAATAAATGATGGCGAGTTCTAAGAAAACCTAACCCAGTTGTTCCTTTTTCCCACTGAAGTCAAAAGTTGACAATCACTAAAATAAAAGTATGTTCTAGTCCACCACTTCCTTCCAGGGTCCTCTCTTTAAAAATAAAACGAAACACTCATTTAATTCGAATGAATGGCATTCAAATGTATCTTCACTGAAATGTGTTTCCTGAATATCCCTTTATGAGGGGACACATACAGGACCACCTAACAGACCTAAGGCAGGCGTGCCATAATCAACATTTTGTGCCTTAACAGAACTTAAGCTTCCTGTAGGAGCCCAGTCTGTCCCCTACACTTGGGTGACTCTGGGCCCAGTGGAGAGCTTGGCTAATGGAACAGCTCGATAACGTTAAGCAAACAAAACAGAATTCATCAGGCAGAACATAAAAAATAGCCAACTGCCATGTTTTATGTAACCAAATGCCGCTTGCAAGGCACTAATTGGGAGGTCAGAATACAACATGGAACATGGGAACAGCCCCATGAGAAAAGGGCTTTAATGGACCATTCATGCATCCTTCATTCCGTGGGTATGATATGTCCAGAATCATCAGATCTGTGGAACAGAACGCAAGTGACTGGCTGCCAAGGGCTGAAGGAAAACGAGGTTGAGGACGGGTTTCGGGAAACGACAAATTCAGACCAGCCTTCACTCTAGCTGCCTGGGACTTCAGTTTTCCTAGCTGTCAACTGAGCATTTGGGGTGCTCTCCCACCCACCAGTGCTTCCGGGGGAAACAAGCACCCCCTGCTGGCGGCCGTGGGCACTGCGGTTCTGCAGTAAAAGCCGAGGGGGAGACGGATGCCCGCTGGAAACAGAACCGCTGCGAAGGTTCGATTCCCCTGAGAGGTTGCACCGAGCATCTGTCAAGTCGACAGAACCTGGTTCAGTGTAAATAACAACATTCTCCAATATCGCCAACCGAAAAAACATAAGGGAGGAAAGGCTTTCAGCATCGAGTGTTTTAAAATAATTACTTGGGACTAATTATACGAATTCCAGTAAGGATCAAAATTGTTCGATGCCTTAATTTTTCTCTCTGCGGATGTAGATTGACACCGGTGCTAATTGCATCCAGGTGTTCCAAACACCAGTGCCGAGCACCGCCGTGTAGGTGGGCACAGGGCACATAAGAAGGTGGCAAAGCGGGCAGGTTGGCTGCGGGAGAAGCCGGGGCGCCGTTCCATCGCCGCTGGCTGACCTGCCGCTCCCTTCCGGCGGCAGCGCTCCTTAAGGTTCATAAATGAACGATGCTCTCTTTTCTCGGCGTAATCTTGAGATTTCCCAAAATAAGGGTGTGATTTTGCAGCTCTTGACAAAGAATGCATTTGAATCCGAAAACTGTAAACAGAGCAAGAACCGGCAGTCACCAAAAATCGGTGTTTTCCTTCCACAGAGATAATGGGAACGGTTTTGTTTGCAGATTTATGTCCCCACCTCACCCCGGCCAGGGCTGTGAGCCAGAGCTTCAGGGCACCTGGGATGGGTTGAATTGTGTTCTTGCAAAAGACATGTTCAAGTCCTGCTTCCTGTGAATAGGATCCTTTTACAAGCAGGGACTTTGCAGAAGAATCAGATTAAGGCGAGGTCATCTGAGAGGCTCAGTCCGGCCCGGCTGGTGTCCGCGTGGGAGGTGGAAAAGAGTGACCGACCCACAGGGCTGAGGGCCGTGTGGAGTGGGAGGCAGAGGTCGGAGTGATCGGCCACGCAGCTCCAAGGCTCTCCGGCCTCACCAGGAGCTCGGAGACGGGCGAGGAGCAGACTGTCCCCTGGAGCTTTTGGAGGGAGCGCAGAAAGCCCGGCCACACCTTGAGTACGGGCTTGTGGCCTCCAGAGCTGTGAGCGAGTAAATTCCTACTGCTATAAGTCACCAGTTTTTGGTATTTGTTGGGCGGCCCTAAGGGACCCGTCTAGCCCCTGTCCCTGGTTTCTTCGTCAAAAGCTGCTCAGAGGAAAAAAAAAAAAAAAAGTTGGGTTTTAAGTAAAATTTAAATAACAGTCTTGGCGCGATCATTTTTTAGGACATTCCAGATCATAGCGCCTCCCACTTCTTGGCCACATGGTGCTGGGAACCGTGAGCTGCAATCCCGGCGCTGTTTCGGGTAACCCATGGACCCCCAAGGACTATCAGCGTCGCTGGGGGGTGGGGGCAGAGGGGGAGGCGAGGGTCAGAGACATGACCCTGGTAGGCCCACGGTCGTCCCGCTAGCCACTGGTGACATTCAGACCTCTGCCGGAGCCATGGACCATCTAAGTAAGCGTTATGCTTTGGGTTAACACGGGGGGTGAGTTTCAGAATTCTGGAAGATGACCAGGACATCATGAAATGAGGGAATGGACCAGACCCCCTTTCTGGGGCCCTGTTGAATGTGTTACGCACACGAGGGCAGCCAACAGGCTTGGAGGCAGTGAGCTCCAGGTAAGGAGTGGCCACTGATAGCGCTTGTGTTACTTTATTCTTACTAATAGTTGTCTTCCTATTGCTTCTCTCTGCTCCTGAAACTGCAGTGAAGTGGGCCCCCAGAGGCTCCGCGTTAGCCCAAAGCCCACCCCTCTGTTCCTGCCTCTTGAGTGGTATCGGCGGAATGCTCTGTGGTTGGGCTTTTTACCCCCTAAGAGACAATTAATGAAAGTAACAGACTTCCCCTTGTTGTACAGCATGACTAACTTCAACCGGATTTTTTCTGCCATTGAACAAATTGCTGAAAATAAGGACTGATAAAACTAACTGAAAGGTTATTTCACTTGAAAATGAAATCAGCAAGGCTTAATACTCCTGAATTTCAAATGAAGTCATAACTGCTTTTTTGCTGAGCCTACGCCAGTTACCTAATATCCCACCCGGACTCTAAACAAATAAATCTAAGGGTTTAAGCTTGGGATTAGGAAAGGGCTGTTCTCTGAGCTGGAAAATTGTACCAATGATCCATGGAGTATCAATCAGTGAAACAAATTAACAGCCTGGAGCCCAGACTCAGGAGCCAGTCTGCCTGGAATCCAGATCCCTGCCCTTGGTTCTGGGAGCTTGAAAAATTCACTAACTCTCTCTTGGGCCCGAGTTTCCTAATCTCAGAAAAAGTACCTCCTTCCTTGGGTCGCTGGGCAGATTAGTATAAATTAATACATATAAAGTGTCTGGAGCGGTGCCTGCCGTGTAACCAGCAGTGTTGACGTTGTCATTATTATGCAGATATCTTTCCAGTTGCTCATTTTGTTTTTCAAATGCCTGATCTTATAAGCACATTTTTCCCCCTGTACGCTCCTTAATGGAGAGCATCCAGGTGTGACCTGTCTCTACAGGAAGCCCAGTCGCATCCCTGCCTCCGTAGGGTCCCTACCCCCGCCTGGATGGACGGACGGAAAGGACTGGAGAGACAGACCCCGTGCCTGCTTTCTCGGGAGGCTGGCTCTCCCAGCGCTGGAGTCTTAGGGCTTCTCTGAGCCCTGCTGAGTGATTACACGGATGGCTCCAAGGACAGACACCTGGAACCGGGTACCCACAGATTAAAAAAGGAGCCTGGCTGGTGCCTTCCCCCCAACCAGCTATCCAACGCAAGGTCTATCAGGAAGTCTAGCTTTACCCCTCCTCAAAGTGTGCCAACTAGGTTTATGAAAAAGAGGATCAAATATACACTCCACTTTTTCTAAAACAGGAAGCTTTCCTTAGCGTCCTTGATGCACGAGTTAACGAAGCGTTGCTTTAGAAGATGGGAGGTTTGCAAAGCCAGCAGGTCTGGGGAAAGGGCTAAGATGTAGTGATTATGGCCACGTGCTGGGCATATTATACGGCGCTACTTACTTACTTCGTGCAGTAGGTTTTCTTACCCATTTTAGGGAAAGGATACAGATGCCCAGAACAGTCCCATAACATGGAGTTCCCGCTGCGGCAGAGCGTAATCGAATCCAACTAGTAACCGTGAGGTTGTGGGTCCCATCCCTGGCCTCGCTGAGTGGGAAACGGATCTGGCATTGCCGTGAGCTGTGGTGTAGGTTCCAGACATGGCTCAGATCCTGTGTTGCTGTGGCTGTGGTGTAGGCCGGCAGCTGCAACTCCGATTCGACCCCTGGCCTGGAAACCTCCATGTGCCACAGGAGCAGCCCTGAAAAAACAAACAAAAAATAGTCCCATAACTTGACCCGTATTGCACCAGCCAAGTGCGAGGCCAGCTCCAGTCCTAAGTGTCCTGAGCCCCGTTCCACGTTCTCCTGCCCCACCGTCTCCCCCCACTGAGCGGCTCAGCCCGGCTGCAGTCTGCCCAGCTCTATCATGTTTGAAAGCTTCATTATTCCTTTTTGGCATCAGAAGGGCCTTAGATTGAAACGGAATACCTAATTACCTCGGAAGGGGAAATAGAGACCTTCATTTATAAAATATCTTCCTGGTAGCTTTCTGCACGCACGGTCTGTTTAATGAACTAGCACGCTCCCAGATTCGGTCCCACCACCGCAGAAAGTGGAAAGATAAACTTTTGGGGTTAACAGAGTTAGGAAGCAGGGGCTAGGCCGCTTTTTTGGTCCTAGTTTCCTAACATTCTTGAGTTATGTTAGAGTGAAAAAGCCTTTGAGAGCTCATCGTGGGCACAGCAGAGGCCAGCCCCAATGAACACACGCTGGAAGCTTCCTTCACGAGCCAGCAGGGGCCAGCGCAGAACTTGCCTCGGTCATCGCCAGGCACTAAAGGTGTTTGCAATTTTTTTTTTCTTTTTCCAAGTTTTAGGATTGGAGGCATCGGAATTTCAGCAAAGGAGTCCAAGCTACCCCCTGTTAAAGGAGAAAGAAGATTCCAGATGATCATCAGAACAAAGTTAAGGTCTGAGCAGTGAATTGTGAGGCTGTCTTAATTCTGCCCGCTTGCCTTTGTGATAAATCGGGAGCTGCTGGCGGCTTCTTGAATATAATCTTGAACCAGCCCCGCTGAGGACAGTTTGCTCAATATTACGCAACAGTAACTCTCAAGGAAAGCTCAGCCTCGCTGCTGCATTAATTAATATCCTTGGAGCCCCGGAGGAACTTCTACTCCAAAGGGGAAGGAAAGAACATCTTTCAGGGGAATATATTTTGTTTATTCTTCGTCATAAGTTGAGAAAAGACGGGAATATGGAGGGTCGGGAGATGGCAGAAATTTGTGTAGCTAAACACAGTAATTGCTTTAGAGAGGGCAGGCTTTCCTGGCCGCTGTATTTATTTTTGTGTGCAAAGTTTTTCCTATACATTTCCAAGCCTCTATTTATAGGATCAAAGAGAAGGATTTCATTTTTATTCTTGTAACTGTGAAGGTGTTGGGAACATCCTTGAACTTCTGGTGGTAATAAAATCACAAAAGTACGCTCTGATTCTGGGTGAAAGCAGTGGACCTGGGCACCCACTGGGGGCTCTTGAAAACACACTCAAACTTCCGTACACTCTTCTAAGGAAACCTGGTGTTTTCTGAGATGGCACCACTAGACAAACTGAAAGTGTGGGCCTGGTGAGACAGTCAGAGCTTTGGACGTGGCCTCCGGTGACAGAGAGAAAAGCTTCTTCACTGGATCTATCTTAAGAAAATGTAGCAGAAAAAAGAGAACTGTGAAAATATTAGTGTACTTCCCGTGGATGGTTGGCTTTGAGAATATGACGTCATCCAGGCTGGGCTTTGTTAAAGGGGCAGGTTACAGTCCACACGAGACCCATCGCCCGTGTAAAAACTGATCAGAGAACTAGAACTGGCCTTGACCAAGGGCCACCACTGCCTTCTACTAAGGGCAACCCCAGATGGCACATCTCCAAGAAATCAATGAAGAAAAAGCTTTTTTTCCCCCTTAATTAAAAATGGTATTAAGATAATTGTGCCTTCAGAGCAGAGATCCTGTGTACCCTTTACCTGTTTCTAAGACGGTAGCATTTAAGGCTATGGTGCCTTATCACAATCAAGATGCAGCCATTGTTGGAATCCACCGGTCTTACAGAAAATACCCCGGTTTTACTCATTAGTCCTTGAATGTGTTTAGTTCTGTGCAGTTTTATCACACGTGTGTCCACGGCTCTCTAGATACAGCAGAGTTCTGAATCCTTCTCTCTCTCTGAAAACCACACCTGTTTTTTCCGCCAGCCTCATCTACCCTGTCTCTCCCCCCAGCCCCTCAGCCTTGGTGACCACCAATAGCCTCTGCATCGCTAATTTTTTTAATTTCGAAAATGTTGTGCAAATGGAATCATAGAACACGTAACTTTTTAAAGCTGGCCTTTTTTCACTCAATATATTTCCTTGGAGATGGATTCAAGTGATCAGTGGTGGCTGTGGTTCCTACCTCTTTCAAGCCGTGTTGCGTGCTACGATGTGCCAAAGTTTAACGGTCATCTATTAAATGACATCTGAGCTGTTGGCAGTTCAGGGCTGTTATGAATAAAGCTTTGATGAATATTTGTGTATCGTTTGGGCATAAACGTAAGTTTTGACAGCTTTGGAACAAATGCCTATAGGTGCAACTGCTGGGTTGTTTGGTATTTCCAAGTTCAGTTTTATGAGAAACTTCTAAACTGTTGTCCAGAATGACTGTACCACTTACATCCCCCCCCAGCCGTGTGTGCAGGATCCATTTGCTCCTCATCCTTGTCAACGTTTGATGTTGTCTCTCTCTGTATTCTAGCCATTCTCGCAAGTAGGTAGCAGTGGCTCACTGTGACGGTAATTTGCATCTCTCTGATGGCCGGTGATGGGTGAGCATCTTCCCAGCTGCTGACCTGCCATCTGCGTCGCCCCTTCGGCAGCATGCTTGTTTGCGTCTTACCCATTTCTATGTGGGTTGTTTGGTTTTTTTACCGCTGGGTTTGAGAGTCCTTATTCTAGATGTTAGTCCTTCACTGAACTCGTGGTGTGGATTTTCTCTGAGTTGTTGCTTGTCTTTCCCCCTCTTCGTATGGTCCTTCGCAGAGAACAAGTTTTTCATTTTGATAAAGTCAGATTTAGCAGATTTTCATTTTATGGATTGTGTTTTGGCAGTAAATCTATAAACTCTTCACCTAAAACCCAAAGGTTTTCTCCTAGGATATCTTTCTAAAGGTTTTCTGGTTCCTGTTTAAGTTCGTGATTCATTTCAAGTGAATTGTTGTATGAGGCACAAGTTTTAGTCAAGTTTCTAGTTTTTGTTTTTGTTTTTAATTTTATGGCTGAACCTGTGGCCTGTGGAAGTTTCCGGGCCAGGGATTGAATCCGAGGCACAACTGTGACCCATGCCACAGCTGTGGCAGCAATGGATCCTTTAACCCCCTGGGCCTGGCCAGGGATGGAACCCGCAGCTCCACAGAGATCCAAGCCACGGGAGTCAGGTTCTTAACCTACCGTGCCACAGTGGGAACTCCTCAAGTCTCCATTTTTTTGCCCATGGATGTCCAATTTCTCCAGCACCATTTACTGAAAAGTTTATCCCTCATCCCCCCGACCCCACCGTTGAATGTTTTGCATCTTTGTCAAAAGCCGGTTGAGTATGCCTGTGTGCTTCTGTTTCTGGGTTCTGTATTCTGTTCCATTGATCTATAAAAGGAGAATTTTAAAAACTGTTTCAAGATTTTAAAAATCCATGCAGTTTCATTGTTTGCTTTGGGGCCTTTGAATAAGCATGCTCTGTGCTTTTAATTTCTCACGTATACTAATTGCTACGTGAGCTTGGAAAATAGACACACACACATACCTCTCTATATAATACACACATACATATGAACACACACATATTCAGTTGTGTGACTGCGTGTGTGCATGTATATATATTATAATAGGATAATATCCTGTAGTATAGGTTAGTTAGAGTAAAAGCTTATCACATTGTATGTTATTAATTAAAGGCTTATGATTTGCCATAGTGAGAAATAAATTTCCCCATGTTATTCTTAGAGGAACAAAATCTATGTTAGACATAATTTACCTACTATCTATATCCAAAAATCGATGTTATAAATTTGCTCTGTTACTAAAATCTTTTTTTTACCATCTTTATATTAATGGTTGATAGTTGGAATATAAGAGTTTTCTTAACTATATAATTATACGTATAAGAAACTAAAGCTGAGCACCTATTAATCTTATTTTATGTCAGATAAATGGAATTTCCCATTTTTTCAAAATCAAGTTGAACTGTACAACCTGATAGCAAGTTGACCAAGAGCGGTGAGAACCAAAATCTGTATTTTGTGCTGAAAATCATAGGAGTACATATCATATGAGGTAAAGGACCAGACACACAGACAGATATACAGATTTCTTTAAGGGAAAAAAAAAAATTGGTGTGTAATGCCAGCACTCACGAAGCCTGCAGAGAGCTGGGGAGCAGTGTCACTCTCTGCGAGCTGACTTAGTGAAATCTATGCTTACAGAGATTATCTTGCCGCCCAGTTCCCTTCAATGAGAGAATATCTTTCAAGTCAAAGCAGAACGCTAAGCCAATTTTTAACTACATATGAAAACTGAGAGAGAAAGAGAGATTTAATTGCATCACATTTTTATAGCTTGATGACATTGGCCATTAACGTCCTCCAAATAGCTTTCATTTCCTAATATTCTAATACCGCGCTCATGAAATGCTCTCCAATTTCTGTTCATTTCCCCTCTGACATCTCCATCAGGGAGACGGTGCGCCCACCTGCCAGCAGGAAAGTAGCAGTTTATTGGCCATTTCCGTTCCCACTTTGGTGAAGACCCTGGCCCTCTGGTCTACCTCTCAGTGCCTTCCGACGGCTTTATAGCTGCCGATGCCAAGTGAGTGCACTTTGCAGTGCTGCGGAGCTCAGGATCAGACCCTGGGCGCTGAGTGCTCTCCGATACGGCTGCCCTGACCTGGGCTCCCCACCCAACCCCATCCCCTCCTTAGCATCTCGTCTTGGGCCTCTCAGGCACTGCCACGGGGCGTGTACTGAGAAGCGGAGAAGAAAATGAAGAGCTGCTGAAAGTCAGAGCCCAAACCATCCACCAGCTAGCAAAGGGTGTGTAGGGTGACACAGTGGTACATCTGACCTCCCACCTCCTCCGACTGGCCAGCTTTGTCTGGTCTGCTTACCTCTCCTCTGGCAAAATTTTCACCAGGAGAGTTGGCAGACTTTCCTCGACGTCTCGGCCCATTTCACTCTGCTTTGCTAACATTGTGCCGAGTGATTTGAATCCGTTGCCTAGCACGGTTTGCACTGATTTCACTGCCAAGGAGCTGTGTTTTGCACAGTCCCAGCGAGCCCACCTTCATGTACAAGAACGACTTTACAAAAGCTTTAGTTTTACTGGCTACAGTACTTAAAGTGTGCCTTTTTCCTTCTTGTAAGGAAATGTTACAGATTCCTTTCTGGTGTGAATCTTTTGTTCTAGAGAAATCTATGACTCTGCTATGCAAAGGGTGTCCACAGGGTGCTGGCATCCGCGAAGCATAGGTTACCCACCTACGAGGGAAACACAGAAAGTGGAAGGAGGTGTTTGGAACATTTTAGAGCAATTTAACGTTATCGTGGCATCCATGACCATCAGTTCGTGATCAACGGGAAATAAAAATTTTGGTCTTTGCCCACAGTTTGTTAAGAGGAATGGCTCTAAGGTACTATCTTTAAATTAATTGTTATG
Organism: Catagonus wagneri; assembly: GCA_004024745.2. Classification (NCBI taxonomy): domain Eukaryota; kingdom Metazoa; phylum Chordata; class Mammalia; order Artiodactyla; family Tayassuidae; genus Catagonus; species Catagonus wagneri. Next base: position 20,461,263 of record PVHT020000009.1, on the reverse strand, counting down.
AGACTTTCTCAGGCAGGTTTGTGCTTCCTTGGTGATAATGCTTCAAAATACAATTCAATGTTATTTTAATTTTTATGCATTTTTTAATTTTTATGCATTTTAACCACCAGTATGCAGATGTTTGGATCAAAATAATAGGGAAGATACCAGAGGCTTAAAATAAAAAGTCCTCTTTGTCCCAATCACATTTCTAGTCAATGCATTCATTTTTTAAAATCAGTACTTCTGAGGAATCATATTTGGACAAGGATTTTGCTTTGTTTTCTGGATATTCATCCTCCCTACTGAGTACAAGTGGTATAAGAGGGGGAATATATCTAGAAACCAATGCTAGATGGTTTCCCTAGAAACTGTACTTTTTATAAATCTTCTTTATTATCTGGCTTATTTTAAGATTAGTATAAAATTCAGTAGAAAGTGATGTTTGGGAGAGTCATAAAAGGTTAATAAAACATCATTCACTGAACATATCTTTTCATTGTACAATGAAAATCAATTCAGCTGAACTCCTAGCATACCAAAATTGCCAAAGATGCATACAAGGTGCTGTGAGAGAGTCAAAAGGAATGGATGGGGTTATCTTTCACTGGAGAAACAGATACTCATGTCAAAGAAACCAGATACAAACTAAGAAACCAACAAAAAGATGGGGAACAGGCATGGCACGTAGAGTGTCCATCAGTGTTGAAAGGACTCGGAATAAGGGAAAGGTGACTCTGAAACAGGGTTAACCTATGGAGTCTGCTAATAAGGTCAGAATGTTCAGCCTGGCTTTCAAAGCACCTGCAGGATTTGAATTGGCAGAGGGAGAATCACTGACAAACCATCCAAAGTGGATTTGGAGTTGGGAGATGAGCCAAGGCTGGGGTTTGGAGGTTTGAATGCCGCCTGATAGAACAAGAGACAGTTTAATTAGAACTCAAGGTGGATCAAGGGAGGTTGGAAAGGGGAGAGTGGATAGTCGTCAGATGCGTTTGAGAAGAACCTGGATGCCCGGACTAAAGGGTTTTAGCTGTGAGCCAAAACGGCAAGCAGGAAACCCTTGTAGCAGGGGAGCTGCGCAATGAAGGCAGAAAGTCATACACACTCTGTGCTCTTCTCACTCAGATCTTCAGATGTGGATACGGAATCTCCAGATGTGGATACGGAATCTCCAGATGTGGATAACGGAATCTCCAGATGTGGATAACGGTTACTGCAGATTTCAACCCTGATGCTCATGAGCAGGAATCAAGCATCACTGTCAAAGACCCATTTTTTTTTTTATTTAAATTACCCTGGAACATAATCTGAAAAAGATCATGAGAACTTTTGATAGGTACATCTGTTCTCTAGCAATCAACTACATAATCATTGCCACATTGTATAATTTAGAGGTCAGTGTATGTATGCTGGCATGACTACTGAAAAAAATCCTAAAAAAAGAAAAAAGGGAAGAAAAGGAAAAAGAAGAAAAGGAGAGAAAAGAGCAAATAGTTCAGAAGTGAAAATATATTGCTGAAGACACCGAATGGAGATGTGCCCCAGATCCAAACCTGAGTGCCTTGCCAGAGAATATCAACACAGATCCATTGAAAACCTCTCAGAATTCCAGTGCTCGGATAAGACACTGGGATCGCATTATGTCATTTTTCTTTTAATAAGAAATGATGGGAAACCCCTTGCCTTGCTCTAAGAAAGGTATTGCAATTTTCTTTGTGATAAGTTGTTGCATATGTTGCCATCATTAATTTCATGTATGACATTTTTCATCAGTGTTGGCTTTTTCTACTGTATACATTTTGTCATGGATATAAGACTGGAATTAGTTCAGCCTTACAGGAAATAGGAAATAAAGTAACCTGATGAATGTGTGCAACTTTGAAAACAGACGTTCTTGAAGTCAGGCGTAAGTGCTGAGGCATTCAGTCTCGGTTCTTAGCAGTATACCTGAAGGTTGAAAGTGTTCGGCACATCCTCTAAAATTTTAACAAATTCCCCAGTGGCCATGGGGAAATATCAGCTGTATCTATGACCACATTACTTTACAGATGTAGACCTTAGTCTCAAGAGTAAGAGGTTATCCACGCCATCTGACACAAGCCAGGAATGTTCTCAGGGCTGATATTCTTTGCTCAGAAATATGGAAAACTGTATGGAGGTTCCTCAGAAAATTAAATATGAAACTAGCATATGACTAGGTATATATCCAGATAAAACTTTTATTTGAAAAGACACACGTACCCCTATGTTCACAGCAGTATTATTCACAATAGCCAAGACATGGAAACAACCTAAATGTCCATTAACAGATGAATGGATTAAGAAGATGTGGTACATATATGCACAACGGAATACTACTCAGCCATAAAAAAGGACAAAATCATGCCATTTGCAGCAATATAGGTGGAAATAGAGGTTCTCACATTAAATGAAGTAAATCAGAAAAAGAAAGACAAACACCATATGCTATCACTTATGTGTGGAATATAAAATACGGCACAGATGATCCCATCTATAAAACAGAAACAGATCATGGCCAAGGAGAGCAGATTTGTGGTTCCCAAGGTGGGGGGTGAGAGGGAACGGGTTGGAAGTGGGGTGGAGGAGGAGTTTGGGGGTTTGGGATGCAAACTGTAGCATTGGGAATGGATGGGCAGTGGGGTCCTACTGTGTAGCATAGGGGACTGTGTATGACTGGGTCGCTTTGCTGTACAGCAGAAACTGTAGAAACATTGTAAATAAACTATACATTAATTTTTTTCTTAATTTTAAAAACCCAGTTCTTTGAAAGCTCAGGTTTAGGTATCTGGGAAAGAGTGGAAAATGGCGGGAGAGTTATCAGCTGCCCCTGAATGCTGCAGAGAGGTCAAGGTCCAGCCGCCATGCCGGCCACCAATGCAAGAGGGCGCGGCAGTCACCACCATATGTAAGTGATCAAGAACCTCTGTTCCAACTGCTGACCCATTTCAATGTTGCTTTAAATAAATACTTGAGCCACTCCAGGTTGTTTCATTGCTTCTTAAGCCATTTTCATCAGAATCAGCACGTGTGTCTATGTTTTATTGCATCCTAGAATGCATCCACCTTTAGAGTCAGAATTTTATGTCACTTATGAAAACCTGGACACTGCAGAGCTCCCCGAGTCTGGCCACAAAGCTGCCCACATTAGAATACTGCTCTATAAATTCAGCCTCTCTGCAGAAACTTGTTCTCTGTGCAACTGAAAGGGGGTTTTAAAATCTCAGAGCATCTGTTAGGTGTTTTCTCAAAAAAAAAAGAGCAAGTTTTCACACTTCCTCCTCCAATTCCTCCTCCAGTCACACAGTCTGTGTGTAGAATGCGACATAATCCTTGCTATTGCCTTCTACCTGCTTTTAGCTGAGGCTATTTTTGACACATTTGCCTTTGTGTTTGTATATCACATGAAGGAAGCAATTTGGGAGGCGTTTATAATAAAAGACGTGGCAAGGGTCACATGTATTTATTTCTCTTTTTAATATGTTTCCTCTTGGTGGCGAAGAGGCTGTATGTTTCATTAAAAGGAACCTACTTTCCCTGAGATAAATCACTGAACGCCAAGTGGAAAGACAGCAGCATAGGAAGTCTTGCAATTTGCTGTCGTGCTTTAAGTATGGCTTTTACTCTAGCAAAGCCTATTTTCTCACTGGATGGAGGCTCACATTTTCAACTGAGTAACAGGTTACCGCTGAGCCTGCTCTGCTCTTCTGCCTCTCGGCGATTGCCCTGCAATACAAGATAACCTCGATTACCACCGAGGTGCGCGGTAGGACCTGTGTTTCTCTTCCCATCCTAAGCTCTTCTGACCTTGACATCCGTGGAAGCTTCAGCACCAGTATGTTCTAAGGCTCTAGAAGAGGCCTTCTCCATAAAATAAACAGAAGTCAGTCAGGTGCATTTTTTTTACTTCTATAGGGGTAGGTAGTTTTTTTGTTTCTATTTTATAGCACAGACGTGTCACACTTATTTTATTTGTACATGTTCAAAAGCCACTGTCCTAAGTAAGAAATCAAGACTAGACATCCAATCCAACTGAATTTCCTGGAAGAGATTCTCAGAAAAGCTGAAAGCAAGAGGAAAAAAGGATGAAAAGAAGCATCATTTTGACAGATGTGACACATTCGTTACTGGGAAATAAAATAAACATGAAAAAGCCTCAGCCTATCATTTCAAAGTCAAGGTAAAGTCAGGGTCTAATAGACTTCACAAATCCAAAACCAAGTTATTTTTGGCAACAAAAAGTGGTGTTGGAGTTCCTATCGTGGTTCAGTGGGTAATGAACCTAGCCATGAGGTTGCAGGTTCGATCCCTGGTCCCGCTCAGTGGGTTAAGGATCCGGCTCTGCCATGAGCTGCGGTGTAGGTTGATGATGTGGCTCAGATCTGGAGTTTGCTGCAGTTGTGGTGTAGGCTGGCACCTGCAGCTCCAATTCGACCCCTAGCCTGGGAACTTCCATATGCTGTGGGTGTGGCCCTAAAAAGACAAATATATATATAGTCAAGTGAGAGGGAGAGATTTCAAGATTGCACAAAATGGAGAAAAGACCATGGACTAAGGTGGCATGAACATGGATCCGAGAAGTTAGTGTAGACAAGGGACCGGATTTCCCCCCAGAGATTCAGGAAGAACACAGCCTACCAACACCTTGGTTTCAGCCCAGGGAGACCCACGTCAGTTTTTGACCTCTGAACTATGGGAGGATGCCTCTGTGCTGTTTAAAGCTACTAAGTTTGTGGTAATTTGTTACAGCAGCCACAGGAAAACAATACGTCAATCAAAATCAAAACACGCAAAATCTGAAAACCAAATTGTTGGTTGACTATCTTCATTGAAGAAATAAGATTTTCATCGAATAGCTAGAGAAAGGACCATCTTGAGAAACTCCGAGTTGCAACTGACTCTTGACCCCAAGTCCCAAGCTTCGTTTCCGATGGGAAGGAGGAGGATGGGGCCCCTCGAGACGAGAGCGCGACAGCCACCGTGTTGCCGTTGATGGCGCGCTCGCTGGGCCACAGTGGCTGTCCACACCGTCCCGGTGAGATCTATGCTGAGACAAGACAGTAGTGAATCTCAGGCTGCAGGAAAGTAGATCTATGTTGATTTTCGTGCTTAGAACTCTGCTCTGTGGACACATCCTGGCTCACTTGAGACCCACTCAGGCTTCTCCTACTGTCTATGTGACCCAGACCCCGGGGCACATGGACTCCTGCATGGCCCCAGTCACCACGCATGGTGGACCCAAGCCAGCAGACCATCCAAGCCAATGAGACATCATTGCCACGCTTTGATTTGCGCCAACAGGAAGCATATCTATTTTCTCTGCCATTGGAGAGATAAGGAGAATATGCGATGAAATGAACATTTGTGTCTCCTCAAAATTAAAGTCTTGAAATGCTATTCCCAATGTCACGTATTAGGAGGTGGGGTCTTTGGGAGGTGATTAGATCATAAGGCTGGAGCCCCCTTGATTAGGGTCTGACTGTCACCCCAAAGGAGGCCCCAGAGAGGCAACTAGCCTCTTCGGCCAGGTGAGCACCCAAGGGGAAGTCTGCACCCAGGAAGAGCACCCTCGCCCAGCCACACTGGCACCCTGATCTCGTACTTCCAGCCTCCAGAGCTGCAGGAAATAAATTTCTGTTGTTTGTAAGCCATCTGGTCTGTGGCATTTGATAGCAGCCTGAACTAAGATAGATGGCTGGCAATCCTGGAGCAGCCATCCCAAGACCATTAGGGAGCCATGCCAGTTCTTCTGAGAGTGAAGATAATGCCAAAGAAAGCAGAGCTGAGAAAGGCGGAGCGTGAGACTGAGATGAACCTGATGATGCTGTCTGAGCCCTGTGGTCCCGCCTCACAGGCCCTTCGACTCATCTTCCCAGACCCAGGCCTCGCCTCTTCAGATTCGTGTGAGCCTAAGTCCTGAGTGAGAAGAAAACGGTATCATTTTCTCTTTTCCAGTTATACTCACACCAACACGCACACCCTTCCCGCCAGAGTGGGCATCCTTACCTACAAATGGGACGTGCCAGTGGATGAAATAGAATAAAGCTGCCTAAAATAGCAAAAGTCAGCGATAGCTCTCTAAATAGATTGATAATGAGAAGGCTCTGGGGTTTAAGAGGATGAAAGCAAGCCAAGTAATGTCCAAGAGAAATTCAGACCTTCCACCAGCTTCAAAGACAGCGGAGAACCAGCAGCAGATAGCCATGGCAACCACAATTTCCACTGTACAGAACTCTTCCAGCTTCAAAAAGTGTTTTCAGTTTATTTCCCCAAACTCCAGAAGGCTCCCTGGGCTACAGATAGGACAGGATTTTATTATTCCCATTTTATAGATATGAAAGCTGATGTTTGGAGCAGACGCACACCCAGGGTCTGGAACTGGGCGGTTCAAGCTTAAGCCTTCATACCTGGAGCCTCATTCCTGACCCTAAGCCTTTCCAAGACCCACCTTGAATTCTAAAGTGGTGACGGTTTGGGTACCACGTCTTGCACCATCCGAGTGGTTGCTTTTTCCCCCTTTTCCCCCTTTAACGTAAGTGTGCACAGGGTTCCTCTGGAAATATTTGGGCACTGAAGTTATCTGTGCAGGAGGTCTCTTTGTAATCACCGTTTAGAATGATGCAGCTCAGAATCCAATGCAAATGTCTTCCGTCCAGTGTGTCCTCAACTTAGGAAGTGCTGAACTGTGAGTTAAGAGAAGAGGCGGCCTTTCCTGAAATGGAACTGGGCGGTTCAACCCAGTTCCTACCCACCTCAGCGCCGCACAGCACGTGGCCTAGACAATAGGCAGGACTCACCAGTTCATGCGCTATTCTCCACCTTGCTTCCTAAATTGTGCCTCGCCCTCCCACCTGTCTCCCACCCAGGGCTGCTGTCAGAGATGCGGGATTTCAACTCCCAGACTCCCGGATGCCTCGCATAATGAGAATGTGGCCTGGGAAGATTTTGCAAGAAGTAAGGAAATCTCAGTTTAGGAAAGTTTCAGGACAGAGGCGTTCCCGTCGTGGCACATTGGAAAAGAATCCGACTAGGAACCATGAGGACGCGGGTTCGATCCCTGGCCTTCCTCAGTGGGTTAGGGATCTGGCATTGCCGTGAACTGTGGTGTAGGTCACAGACACGGCTTGGATCTGGCATTGCTGTGACTGTGGTATAGGCCGGTGGCTACAACTCTGATCAGACCCCTAGCCTGGGAATCTCCATATGCCGCGGGTGCGGCCCTCAAAAGCCAAAAAAAAAAAAAAAAGCTTCAGGAAAGAAGACAAACTTTAGTTGTGTTTTTTTTACAGCAGACATATAGCACGACCCACATTCATTAATGTGATGAGGAATGAGCTTAAATGTCATACATTTCAGTTTTTCTTTCTCTGTGGAATGAGGGCGATGAAGCCCTTCCTATGTTTCTGCCAAGTGTTCGCTTCGAGTGCACCGCACTTTATAAGCTGAAAAGTACTGCATAAAGTTAGTCCCACCGACGTTGCTGCTGCTTTGATGAGATGACACGTGAAATCATCAGAGGGAGCCCGGCGAGTCGAAACAAGCTTCCGTGGCAGAGCTGACCCTCCTGGGGGCAGGAATGACATCTGGCCTCTGCCCTGGGGACGCGGTCCTGTTGATGGGGTCATTTAACAAGGACTGAACCTTCCAGGTAGAGGGCCTGTCGGTCGAGGAGGGTTGCCAAGAAAGCTTCCTCACAGGAAGAATCAAATGTGCGGAAGTCGATTGAGTCTTGGATTCTTTTCCTGGCAGGAGTTAGAATCATTTATGCAATTTCCATCTAAAGTTTCCTGTCTGATTACACCGAGGAGAGCGCAGTCATTAAAGGCAATTACCATGTTAATAGACCAGAGACTGAAAACTGAAAATGCTGAAGGATGGGCAAGTCCACCTTGCCATCGCACGTGGCAGTTCTCCCTTCTGCCTCTGGGTTTCCAAATGAGTATGAATTGGTAATCAGCATGCTTCATATTCATAATGCCATCAACATGCATATTTGAGCATCTCGTGTCATAAACCGAGAAAATATTCATAACCGTTGTGCAATTAATTAGCGTATGCATCTTTTTATATTTTTATTGTGAGGTGTGATTCCGTTTAGTACAATGCGAAGATTCTAAGTACGGTCTCTGACAAGTTTTACAAATATCTGGAACCATGGAACCAACATCCAGTTGAGACACAAAGCGTTGCCTTCACCTTAGAACGTCCTTTCATCTTAAAAGTCTATTTTCCTCCCCACGCCCGGAGCAACGATAGTGCTGGGTTTTATTCCCATGAACGAGTTATTGAACTTCAAAGAAGTGGGAACATACAGAACATACCCATGTCTGGCTATTTCCCACTCAAAGTATTATTGATACTCATCCGTGTGTGTGTGTGTGTGTGTGTGTGTGTGTGTGTGTGTGTAGTTCATTTCTTTCTATAGTTCCATTTGATGAATGCATTACAGTTTGCTTAGTCATGCTTTTGGTAGACATTTGAATTCTTTAAATTTCTTGCTCTTATGAATAAAGCTGCAGTAAACATTATTGTGCAAATATTTGCATGGGCGGGTATTTTCATTTCTGCTGGAAAAAATACCTTAGAGTGGAATTTCTGGTTCACAGGGTAGGTGTCCATTTAATTTTATGAGAGAGGACCAGTTTTCAGGAGGGAGTGGGATGGATGGGGAGTTTTGGGTTGGTATATGCAAACTATTACGTTTAGAATGGATAAGCAATGAGGTCCTACTGGACAGCACAGGGAACTCTATCCAGTCTCTTGGGATAGACCCTGATGGAAGGTAATATGAGGAAACACGTGTGTGCATATATATGTGTGTGTGTGTGTTGTACAGCAGAAGTTGGCACATTTAATAAAAATATAAAATAAATGAAAATGAAAAATCAACTATATTTTAATTTCAAAAAATTAACCGTTTTCCACACAAGTCGTACCATTTTACAACGCACTAGCTAGTGTGAGCTCTCCAGGCCCTCTGCATTCTCTCCAGCACTTGGTGTTGAAAGTCACTTAAACTGATACCACTCTGGTTGCTGTATGGGGGTATCTCATTCTGGATTTGATTTGCATTTCCCGGAAAACTCACAGCATTGAAAGGTACCTTTCCTGTTTTTTATTACCCATTCTTACATTCTCCTTTGTGAAGTATCTATCCAAGTCTTTTGGCAGTTTTTAGTTGGATTGCTTGTCTTTTGTTTTTGACACGTAAAAGTTCTTGATACATAAAAGTTCTTGATACAATTTGAATTCGTCTTTGTCGCTCGTGTGTGTGTGTGTGTGTGTGTGTGTGTGTGTGTGTAGAGAGAGAGAGAGAAAGAACAAGAGAAAGAGATTGTAAATATTTCTCCTAGATGGCTATTGGCCTTTTTATTTTTTAACAAAGTCTTTTGAGGAGTGGAAGTTTTATATTCTGATAAAGTCCAGTTTACCTTTTCTTTCCCATTAAAGTTAGAGCTTTTGCAATCTTTCTGAGAAATATTTGACTACACAGATCACAAGATAGTCTCCTTTTTTTTTTTTTTTTTTTGGTAGGAGCTTTATAACTTTTAAATTTTGCCTGGCATCTGTCAGTGTCTGTCAATTTTCGTGTTAAGTATTTATAAAGGTTCAGTTTTTTTGCATACAGATATCTAGTTGTTCCAGTATTGTTTGTTAAAAAGACTTTCCTTTCCCCCTTGAGTTATGCTGGCACATTTGTCTAAATTAATTTTGCTGCAGATCTATTTATGGTCTCTGTTCAGGTTCCTAGATCTGTCTGTCCTTATGTCTGAATCACACTGTCTTGATTATAGGGTAGCTTTACAGTAAGTCTTAAAATGAGAAGTGTATGTTTTCAAAATTTGTCCTTCTTTCTCCAGGCTGCCTCGGTTATTTTGGGTTCTTTACCTTTTTCATATCAATCTTGGCATCTCTTACCTTCCAAAAAAGCCTACTAAAACTGTTCAGCTCTATATGTTAAAAAATTCCTCTTTTTTACTTATTCAATTTTTTATTTTAAATTTAAAAATTTTTGCATTAACGGATAGCTGGTTTACAATATTCCTTCAATTTCTGTTGTTCAGCAAAGTGACTCAGCCATACACATACGTGCATTCTTTTTTTTTCCCCTGCATTCTATCTTCCATCATGTTATTTTAACGCAAGAGATTGGGTGGGAGAAAGGGGGAGGGAGTGGGATGGATGCGGAGTTTGGGGTTAATGGACGCAAACTGTTACGTTTGGAATGGGTAAGCAATAGGGTCCTACTGGACAGCGCAGGGAAAAATTCCTCTTTTTTTTTTTATACATACCTTCCAGGCAGCTACACCAAAATGGAGAGTTTGAGCAATTCTCAAAGGGTTGTACAGGGAAAACCGGGGCCCCAAGAACCTCCTGGGAGGTCTGCACGGTCAGACGTACCGATGTTATATGTCAATTATAGCTCAAAGCTAGAAAAAGTCCCACACGGTTCTTTGCCTTTTCGCTCTCATTCTCTCACGAGTGCACAGAAAACAGAAAGTTCATGGTCGTGGTCTCAGATCACATTGCAATTAGCTGTCCAGGAAATACTACTGTTTGAGTTTTGGTGCAGTAACAAACAAGACTATGCACAATCATCAGGAAAAGCTATTAAAATACTCCTCCAGTTTCCAGCTACACATCTGTATGAAGCCAGGTTTTCTTCCCGTACTTCAACCAAAATGACACACCGTAGCAGACTCGATGTAGAAATGATAGAAGAACCCAGCTGGCATTCATTAAATGAGTCATTGAAAAGAGCTACAAAAAAATGCGAAACAAAAGCCACTCGACTCACTAATTAATTCTTGTTTGGTATTAATTCTTGTTTGGTTTGGGAAAATCAACTTTTTGAAAGATATGTTATTTTATACATATGCCATGGGCTTTTTGTTAAGTTTAAATAAACAAGTACTCGTTTTAAAAATTCCAGTTTCCTTTCTTCAGTCCCCCTGTGGCTGCACCATATGCCCTTCCCAAGGCACATGGAAGTTCCTCGGGCCAGAGACCGAATCCAAGCTGCAGCTACGACCTACACCACAGCTGCAGCAACACCAGATCCTCAAACCCTCTTGCACCAAAAGCCGAGGACTGAACCCACGCCTCTGCAGCAACCCAAGCTGCTGCCGTTGGATTCTCAACCCACTGGCGTAGCAGGAACTCCAGTTTTCATTTCTTATGTGGTAAAACCAGTATAATTCATATCAACTAATGCTCAGGAGGTTATAAACATAGTTTGACAATTCTCTAGAAAATTCTACATTTATCTTGGCCAGTGACTAATTTACATATTTTTTATTTCGAGGCGGGCTGCTGCTTCAAATCAGACGGCAACAATTCCTTCCCCTTTAGGTGCCAGAAACACCCGCTTTTCTATTCATTTATTTATCATATAGCTCGTGTTCGTGCAGTCTGTCTTCCAGTGTTCTTTTTCACTAGAAAGAATGCCTCATGGAGAAGTGTTTAATCCAATTCACTATAACATTTTCATTTAGATAAAACCAGATAAGTCTGAGTATTTCTTCTCTTCAAAAGGTTTGCACTCAGAGGAAAACGGTTTTATTTCTCCTTCATTTTCTTCTCTGACGTGCCTTCTTGGAAAGAAAAGACTAAACAGTATCTAACTTAATCTGTGGATTCTAAACCATTTCTAAGGAACATTTGTGGATTCATGCTAGTCGTTCATCTGTCTTTCCCATTCTCCCCACATTTTAGAAGAATAGACATCAACACTCTTGCTGTGAATATTCTTATTGAACATTTACTGAGTGATTATTATGGAACTTGCCAATAGAATGCATCTGTATTTGATGAAATTGCTATGTAATTCTTTCTAAAGAAACTTTTTTTTGTAAATAGTACAGATCAATGTTTTTATTTTTTAATTTTTTAAAGATTTTTATTTTTTCCGTTATAGCTGGTTTACAGTGTTTCATCAGTTTTCTACAGTACAGCAGAGACCCAGTCACACACATATATATGTTCTTTTTCTCACGTTATCCTCCATGTTCCATCACAAGTGACTAGATATGGTTTCCAGTGCTATACAGCAGCATCTCATTGCTTATCCATTCCAAAGGCAATAGTTTGCATCTATTAACACCAGATTCCCAGTCCATCCCACTCCCTCCCCCTCCCCCTTGGCAACCACAAGTCTGTTCTTCAAGTCCATGATTTTCTTTTCTGTGGAAAGGTTCATTTGTGCCGTATATTAGATTCCAGATATAAGTGAAATTACATAGTATTTGTCTTTCCCTTTCTGACTTGCTTAACTTAGTGTGAGAGTCTCTAGCTCCATCCATGTTGCTGCAAATGGCATTATTTTGTTCTTTTTTATGGCTTAGTAGTATGCCATTCTGTCTATATACATCTTCTTAATCCATTCACCTGTAGATGGACATTTAGGTTGTTTTCAGGTCTTTCTTGGCTACTATGAATAATGTTGCAACGAACACACAGGTGCACGTGTATTTTTCAAGGAAAGCTTGGTCATTTATTTTTTATTTTTTTATTTTTTTGTAATGTGTGAGGAATTTTTTTATGATTTTATTTTATTTTTTTTCTTAATGGATTTTATTTCAATTTGGTCATTTATTTTTAATGCATAGAAAACTTGTCCAAAGTAAACCAGCTAGTATACATACACATGGGTTTTTGTGAAGTAAATTTTGCTCCTATATAACATGGCAGCACTATCTTTTTATTTGGAGTCACCATCCTGTATTGAATTATATCAATTTTCTAGATCACATGTTCAAAGTCATTTTGTCACACATCAGAAAATCTTTTAAAATGCTCTTAATATTTAGTATAATCCAACTTCAACTTAACTCTGGAAAGAAAAACTGAAAATGCGATAATTAGTTCCACACAAAAATTGTAGTGGCTGCTCTGGGCATAGAAATATATTTTAAGCTTCTGTTTTCATGCACCGTGAAAACTGATATTTTTCAAAATATGTGACCATTTTCTTCACCAGGACTAGGATAGACAGGTACCTTCTCACATGACCTTGACAAAGAAAGACTAGAGCTTTGGCCCCAAGACACAGATAGAAAGCAAGGACACACCCGCAGCATCAAATTAAAGAACACTTCTGAAAAGAGGGTGGGACCCACCGCCTAAAGACCTGCCTTGGAGACCTACACCTGCCAGGTGCTGACCTCCACCAGGATAAGGACAATGAATCACCGCAGAGCTGAGAACCGAGAAGAGGAGGGACTTCAGAACCCCAGTCTCTGCCCTGTGGAAGCCCCCAACGTGGCTCTCTCAGATGAAAGGGCCATCTGGACCTCATGGACACCTTCAGTGAGGCACACACACGGCTCTGGGAAATAAGCCATCCCATCAATTACAGCTTTCATTGGCTGAGTCAAGTTCCTTTCATTAACTTTCAAGCTGTCTTTATTCAATGCCTACTAGCCAGTCCTTTGCATGAAAAAGAAGTGAAGGGAATAGCTTCCAAGGTCTTCTTCGTCCCTACAAGCTGGCCCGGGAGCAGAGCAGGCTGATGCCTCTGAGCATCAGTCCTGGGTCAGCCCCAGTCAAAACAGGAAGTAAACCATTAACCTATTTTCAATGATAATGGGCTCAGACTAGTGCTCTTGTCTTTGGCAGAGCAGCAATTTAATGTGTCGTTCTGAATTAGAGTGTCTGGGTTCTCAAGGACACTAATAGCTCACATCATCCTCACTTAGGTCCCTCTGGTTAGGTTGAGGGAGATTTGGGAATAAAATCAACAATTTAATCGTGCCTAGATCAGGCACGTTGCCAGCGGCCAATAGTTTCAATAGTTTGGCCTCAAAAGAAGCATTCCGCTGGAAAAGGATGGAGGAAATGCTTGGCTGTCACTAGATTTCATTCTTTGATTTTTTATTTATTTATTTTTTTATTTTTAGGGCCACACCTGCGGCTAGGGGTCCAGTTGGAGCTACAGCTGTCGGCCTACATCACAGCCGCGTCTGCAGCCTACACCACAGCTCACGGCAACACCGGATCTTTAACCCACTGAGCAAGGTCAAGGATCGAACCCGCAACCTCACGGTTCCTAGTCAGATTCTTTTCCTCTGCGCCACAATGGGAACTCCTAGATTTCATTCTTGAATGAAACCATTTCCACTCATTGCCTCGTGTGTCCCATACTTATGTTTAGAGATTGCCGGATACGTAAATAAATGTATACTGGTCCAGCCACCTTAATAATGTGGTGAACCAGTAAGAGTAGGAGATTTACTGGCAGAAAAGCACCCTTAAAAATTCCTCTGGCTCTTACTTAAAAAAAAAAAAGAAAGAAAAAGAAATGCTGATCCGCATTAGCCTTGTCCCCTCACCTGTGAGTATAGGTGAGACGGCTTATGTCACAAGGTCCTTGCTGTTTATTCAGCCGATGATTGTTTATATCTAGGGTGTGTCAGGCACGGCAATGGGCATTGAAGACAGAGCTGTCAGGTGGTATCTAGAAGCTGGAGGGAGAAGACCAAATGGAGGAGAGAAAACAACCGTCCCATCGAGGTCCCAAACAGGCCCCAGACAGGATTTCAGCTGACCAAACAAATGGGAAACAGACTCCGGCATGGATGAAGGCCCCGGGACCAAGATAATTGAAAGAGTTGTTAAACCTCAAAATAATCAGAGCCGAAAGGACTGTTAAAATTCACAGTTAATGACCTAAATCCCCCTTCTCTGTTTCCCAAGCCCCTTCCCCTTTCTCCTGGAGACTGCGTGCCCCACCACACCAACCCTCACTGTGAAAAAGCCCTTTGCCCCGATGGCGGGGCGCCTGAGTTCTCCGCTCAGTGCTCCAGGCCGCGCTGTCGGTGGATAAACCTGCGTGCGACCTCACTGCTCCAGCCACTGTTTCTGTCCACTCCACTGTCCTAACAAGAGTAATGAACCGAAAGACGTAAGGACAAATAAATAAATGGTGTAGGACACTCGCTGGTGCTTCAAGGACGCCAGGCATTCTTCCAAGAACTTAAAAAGGATTAACTCACCGGAGCCTCAGAATGACTCTGTCAGGAAGGTAACGTGGCCGAGAGTCAAAGACCGAGCCCAAAGGTACACAACCAGTAAAAGATGAAGTCTACAGTGTGGCAGAGTGGCTTTCAAAGTCATCTGAACGCCAGCCCAGAATCAGAAGCACCTTTTGCATCACAGCTTGGTGCGTGCACCCCCCCACACACATTCACACACACACACACACACACACACACACACTCATAGAACTGGAATTAGGGAGTTCCCATCGTGACACAGCGGAAATGAGTCCGACTAGGAGCCATGAGGTTGTGGGTTCAATCCCTGGCCTGGATTCTGCATGGCTGTGTCTGTGGTGTAGGCTGGCAGCTACAGCTCCAATTCGAGCCTTGGCCTGGGAATTTCCAGGTACTGTGGGTGCAGCCCTAAAAAAAAAAAAAAAATTAATTGTTCTATCAAATAATGCCTGTTTTTACTTAATTTCTTACACTCTTCTGCTTTCTATTCTAATTTTATTAAAAGTGCCCATCACCTTTCATTAAATGGATTTCCCGAGACCCTCCTTAATGGGCCATAAGCCTACAGTTTATGTCACTTGTTTTGTGGCAGGACAGGAAAGGAAGGATGGCGAAGATCACTGTCAGCTTTCCGGTGTGAAACAGGAGATCTGGGGACGGGCGTGGGAGTGGGCTGAGGAGAGACCCCTCGGTGCTGAGTACCACGGGTTCGAGGCACGCACCTTCCAGGCAGCGGGCATAGCTGGTTCACAGATCCCGGGGCAGGAAGGAGCTTGGCTCAGCGAGGAACTAGGAGAAGGCCAGTGTGGCCAGAGAGGGGCGGCAGGTGCCGAACTGATGCCGTCACAGTTTGCTCAGTCCCTGTCTGGAGCTAGCAAAGCACTGGAACAGTGGACGTTTTACGAATTTATTAAAGCGAAAGTACATTTTCGGAGAGGGAGAGAGAGGACTCATATTGGTGCAGGTTAAAGAGAGAGCGCGACCCACTCTGCAATAGCTTTTATACCCCACGGGGCAACCCGAGTGGAGACCCAATTCGATCTTCTGATTGGTCTTGGGCAGGATACCTTCTGTGCACGGGGAACAGGTTATACGGCGACGGGGCGAGAATAGGTGACATTCCGTCTCTAGCAGGGAGTGAGCGGCCCGGGCTGGCCACGGCGGGGGAAGGGGCATTACAGTGACACATGGCCAGAGGCTTTGGGGTCTAGTCTCCTTGAAGGGGATTTGGAGCCTGTAACAGAATGAGGCAGGAGGTGTTGGCATTTGCCAGGTCGTGGGAGGTTTTGAGGCTCTGAGAGGATGAGGGTGAGGGCAGAGGACACAGGTAAATGCAAAGCCGTCCGTGCGGAGGCCACTGTAGTGCTCGGGGCAAGGGCTGGTTCCGGCTCAGACTGCGCGGTGAATTAATTGGTGAGACGTCCACAGAGCTGGAAAACCCACGGGAAGGGGGCAGGCAAGGGCTGGGTGGGCTGAGTGGCTGAGGGACACGTGGAAAGAAGGGGCATCTCAGACTTTCCAAGGTGTGGTCTGAGACCAACACGAGGACAGTTTATGAAGAGAAGGAATCTGGAGGACAAGCAGCTTTGGAGGAGCGGGGGATGAACTGGGTGCAGATGTGTTAAGTTGGGGATGCATATAAGACCCCCAAGTGAAAGTGAAAACTAATATCTGGGTATACAGGTCTGGAGCCTGGAAGAGTGACCTGGCTTGAGATATTCATCTGAAACCTGTTGGAAGAGAGAGAACATTTTAGGGCCACGAGCTTATTGAAATTTTCTAGGGAAATGTGCCCCAAGTGGGAAGAGAAAGGAGCTCTGATTTTTTGAGCTGGTTGTGAAAAATACCTGACGAATATGTTAACAACGCTTATCTTTGGAACTCGAGGAATTTCCTTTTTCCTTTTCTTTTGCCTTGGCTTTCTCCTCGTCTGCCCTTCCTCTAGTCGGCGGATGCCACGCAGGGAAAAGCACAGACGGCATCACTATTATGAAGCATGGGTTGGAATATTGATTTCGAGTGACCACAGCTGAAACATGTTCGGCACCAAGCCTCTTATACGGAGGTGCCCACCAATTGTTTCATTGTATGAATTTATTGCATTAATAGTTAATACACACAAGCAGCAGATTGTTCTTTCCACTTTAGGAAAAGTTACTTTAGAATGT
>PVHT020000009.1:20348874-20444002 GCA_004024745.2 Catagonus wagneri | reverse complement strand
GGCTGAGGCCTCCAATATCGTGGACCAGAGAGAAGCCAGGTCATCGTCCTCTCTCTAATCTCCTGACCTTCAGAGACCACGAGAGAGAATAAACGATCTTTGTTTTAAACCTCTTACGTTGGGGTAAATTATTGCTCATGCATAGTAACCGGAACAACATATTCTCTGTGAGTGGGCCTCTAATCTCCACACATGAACAGAAGAACTGGGCTTGGTTCCTTGAATTATGTGATTGATACCTTAACTTCCAAAGAAATGCAGTCTGCGGCCATAAGTGCATGAATGAGAGGACCAAGCAGAGACAGACCTGAGGGGTGAGGCGCAGAAGCCAATCACCAGGAAGGGATGTGCAGGAAGGTGAGGATGGGGAAACTGAAAGGCTCTAACTTGACCTTGGATTTCATTTTGTCCACAGTTGGCCAAGTTTGGAAAGTTCTGCAGGCCTCGAATGCCCCAGCGGTTGCTGTTGGTGCCTCTCCCCATTGGCTGAGTTTGGAGCCCTAGGGCACAGAGCTGGTGCCTTTCCTGGCATGGCTGCCTTGCCCTGAGGTCACCTGTCCCCCTTCCCCTAGCAGGGAGGGGCAGTCACTGCCCTGATGTATCAAAAGCTGGCCTCCTTGCCTAGTATGGAAAGACTCTATGGTGTGATGGATGAATCCAGTTGAACTTACTCTCATATCCGCATCAGTTCTTTGCCTGCCCTTCTCTTCTTGTCTTATCCTGCTTTCCGTCACCTGAGAGCTCTCTCATTAAATCACTCTCCCAAGAATTGTCCTCTCAAACTCTACTTCTAGGAAACCTGGCTTCAACCTGCATAAGACACAGACATGACTAATATGGCCAGACAGGAAACTGGCCGAGGTTATGGACAGATAACATTTGGAATTTAATTACTGTGCAACTTATTTACCTAAATTCAATATCATGGCCAGTACCAACTTTTGAATTATTACAGGCTGAGGAAATTATTACTGTTCTAAACATCCAGAAATAACCTCCCTGCTTCCACAGGCTTTCTTTCTTTGTTTATAGCCACACCTGTGGCATGTGGAAGTTCCCCAGCAAGGGCTGGAACTGGAGTTGCAGCTGAGGCCTACACCACCGCCACTGCAACACGAGATCCGAGCCCATCTGTGACCAGTGCTGCAGCCGGCAGCAATGCCAGGTCCTTAACCCAACGAGCGAGGCCTGGGATCTAACCCACATCCTCGCAGACACTATGTCAGGTTCCTAACCCACTGAGCCACAGTGACAAAGCCTCCACAGTCTTCCTTAAGGGAGGCCTTCCCCAAACCCCCACCCCTGAATCAGCAATCCTCCAGACCATTGGGCCTTCTAGAACCAACACGCCATCTCCCTAACTGATCTCATTCCAACCTGAGGCATGCTGAATTTCTCTTGAGACCTCACACGAAGAGACTCAGAGCCTGAAACTTGATGGGATGTAATCCCAGGGCTGGGTAGCTCAGTCTGAACTAGCAAGGGGGTCAGAGGGGCCAAATTCCCTGCACAAGAGAAGTGGTCACATAGCTCAGGGAGAGAAGCAGAGACTTGTGATGGCCATGACCCCAGAAAGGAGAAGGAGGCAGTGGTTCCTGGCTCTTGACGTGTCCCCCAAGGCTGTGTCACCTCACATCCTGGGGCTTTACATCAAATCTGCTTGTGCTATAACTGGCCGAGACATGAGAACCTTCTCTTTTACGATCAATTCTTAAATAAGAGTGACATTGAAGCATCAAAATAATCATAGCCCTTCATTAATAAAGGCACAATATTTTAAGCTTTATTGAAGTATAGTCGATTGATGAGGTTGTGATAATTTCTGCTGTACAACCAAGGGATTCAGTCATACAAGCACACACATCTCTCAGATTCTGATACCACTTACATGTGGAATCTAAGCTGTGGCACAGATGAGCTTATCTGCAAAACAGAAACAGACTCATGAACGTGGAGAACAGACTGTGGTTGCCGTGGTGGGGGGTGGATGGGGAGTTTGGGGTCAGTAGAGGCAAATTATTGCGTTTAAAATGGATAAGCAATGAGGTCCTGCTGTACATAGTCAAATATAAAATTGATTGAATATGTCACTTCCAATAGAGACGTTTATATGAACATCAACATTGCTTCTTGTATCCAAACTGGAAAACTCATAGACTTAATCAAAATATATCACTTAAATATCTACATGTTCTCTTTGGATACAGAATTAAGAAAGAATAATCCTAGGACTCCCTCTATTAACTAACTCAGAAGAGATTGAAGAGTCAACACATTTGATGCTTCGGTCAATAAAGAATGAATGAGATCAAGCAATTGCATTAGTTATCCTAATCCTAAAATGAATAGCGCATTTATCAGGTTGCTGGTATAGTGCAAATACATTCAGCATGTCCTTGCTGTAGCCAAAGCTAAATTGACTGGGAAGAAATTGTCAGCGGTCACAGGCAAAATATTTCTCCGTGTTTAAAAAGAACAGAACAAAAAGGGGGAAAACTGTGAAAGCAGCAAGTTCATAATATCGCGCTATCAAATAAAATTTCAGAGGCTGAGCCCCCGCTTCCTGGGAGCTCAGAGTGAAGAAGTTATCTGCATCTCATTTCTTGCTAGTTCTCTTTTCCTATATCAAGTGCAGGTGTCTGCCCCAGGAGATGGTCCAGCCATGCCATTCACTGCGATAGTCTTCTGATCACAGAGGGATTCTGTGCGTTTTTATTGAAAAAAGAAAGGTTTGAGAACTGAAAGAGCATCATTCCTAACTCTTTTGTTTCCCTCCTCACTGACAGAGAACTAGTTTAATTTCAGCTAGACGACTGTGTATGGGTTACATTTAGATTTCAGTGTAGTAAGCAGTAAAATCTCTTATCTTTCAGACCTAGAGATTTTCCCCACAGAATCTCAAAGCTTTGCTTACAAGGCACATGCATATTTTGTAGGTAATTACCAAACTAGATCTTGTTGGACTGGTTATCAGGTTTTTTGTGGGCCATGTCAAAAAATGACCTCTTTCTCATTAATTCACAGTGAACACTCGAAGCAATACCTTAATGTGTTTAAACAGAATGGCTTTATTTTTGAACTAATGAGACTATTCCTGTTATTATTTCTAGTCCTTGGCTTAATTTCAGAAAGCTGTCATTATTGTTAGGATTTTAAAAATATATTATAAAAGGAAAACCTAGTCTTTTTAGAAAATATGGAAAGTAAAGAAATGTAAGAATAAGGGAATATTATGTGGAATCTAAAATATGGCGCAAATGAACCCATCTACAAAACAGAAACAGACTCACAGACCTAGAGAACACACTCATGTTCGTCAAGGGTGGGGCTGGGATGGAGGGGGAGTTGGGGATTGGTAGATGCAAGCTATTACATTTAGATTGGATGAGCAATGAGGTCCTGCTGTACAGCACAGGGAATTATATCAAACGTCTTGGGATAGAACTTGATGGAAGATACTATTAGAACAAGAATGTGTGTGTGTACATATATATATAAAAAAATATATATATATACACACATTCGTATGTATGTATGACTGGGTCACTATGCTGTAGTGGAAATTGACACAACACCGTAAATCGACTACACTTGTATGAATATTTTAAAAAAACAGTAAGGAAATAAAAAGTCTATAATACCACGTTCATAGTTTATCATTGATAATATAGTTGCTTATATATTTACTTTAAAAAATTGAAATATTAATGAGTAAGAAATAGTCTGATCATTTATTCAAATTACAGAATAATTTTTCTAACATTACGTTTTTGTTATAAACGTGATCATTAAGAATAGTATATCTTTGGAGTTCCCATTGTGGCTCAGGGGGTTATGAATCCGACTAGTATCCATGAGGATGTGGGTTCGATCTCCGGCCTCGCTCAGTGGGTTAAGGATCCAGCGTTGCTGTGAGCTGTGGTGTAGGTCACAGACAGCCGGGATCCCGCGTTGCTGTGGCTGTGGCCTAGGCCGGCAGTTGCGGTTCCAATTTGACCCCTAGCCTGGGAACTTCCATATGCCACAAGTGTGGCCCTAAAAAAAAATAAAAATTAAATTAATTAATTAGGTTAACAAATATAACATGCTAAAATGCTATCTTTGGATTCTCACCTAAAAGACCCCAGTTCTTATCGTGGGCATTCTCCTTTTTCAGTTCCAAATGAGGCCTTTCCTTCCTTCTGTCCCTGGGATATAGGTTCCATCGAGTTTAGAGACAGCGCAGTGGGTTCCGAATATTCATGGCAATGGCCATTCAGGACCAGAAAGGACAGTCCTGGGTCCTCCTCACGGCAGAGCGCGTGGCTGGTGCCTCAGAGCGGGGACCTCCAAGTCGTCCGCGTGCCTCGTTCCTTCTCTGTGCGCCTCTGATGCGAAGGGGCAGGAGGGCAGTTAATTAAACCAACAACCTCCTGTTTCCAGGTTATGAGCACCTGCTGGAGGCTCCCCACGCACATTAACCTCGTGAACCGTCAGGACCCTAAGAGGTGAGGTGATGAAGTGCGCCCATTTACGTCCGGAGTGGCAAAGAATTTACTCAAGGCTGCGCAGTCAAGAAATCACTACTGAGGCTGTTTGCTTAAGTCCAGAGCCCATGAGCTTCCCCACTCCATCCTTCATCTCCAAGGTGACAGGACGGACCTCTGCAAGTCTGCCCTGCCCTGGCCGCGGCGCCCACCCCACCCCCTCCGGTGACTGCAGGTGGATTCCTCTTTCCTGGAGCCGTTCGCTTGCAGCTCTGCTGCCGGGACCGACTCTTCTTCGTGGGGACACAACTTCTCTGCAACATCCTCTCCTTAACTTTGTCACCTTCTCTTGCAGCCTTGCCCGGCCCTCCAGGATACCTCCTTGTCCTGTGTCCCTTCCTTTCTATTTCCCCTTCTTTCTTCATAGCACGACTTTCCCGAAAGAGCAAAATCAGCCCCAGCAGAGTGACAAAATGTCAGGACGATTTTCTTGAGAGCACTCTTATGTTAAAAAGAATCCCAAGGCAGTTTGACAAATGACCACCCCCCCAGCTGTCCTTTGAGGACTCTTGACCAGGCTTTGGGGTAAAATGCATGACATGACCTTCTTGGGGGGCAGAGAAACAAGAAAGGGATGAAACAAGGAAAATAAATGCAGCTTTAACTTTATTTCCCCTGTGAACGCTCTCTGCCGAACTTCACTGCTCATTCATTTTTCGGCTCACCGTCTCTCCGTCGCTGCCAGAATCGTGGATGCTCAAATCCCTTATATAAAATGGCCTCGTACTGTCGGCTCTCTGTATCCTCGGTGCCGCATGCACAGATACAGGAGGCCAACTGTCATCACCCTGACTTCCTGCGAACGTCCTTCTTTCCCCAGTTATTAACGGTTCCCTGCAAGTGCTTCTCAGGAAATCATGGTTATAGACCCTTCAGACACAAAAACAATGGCCCACTCATAGTCAGACCAAAGGACCGTATTTTAGCCCTACTGAGAAGGGGAACTATGCAAATACCATGCTCACTCTAATGATCCTTTTCCACGGACCGGAAAGACTGGAGGGAACTGAAGGCTGCACCTGCCTCGAGCACCTTCATGACTCATATGCGGTGTCTCCTCACCGACAACTTCAATAAGCCTGTAACGAATCACGTTCTTTCCCATCATTCCAGGGCCAATACCAGTCAACAAATAACAGAGTGATAGCTAAGTGATGACTACTGCAGTACCTACTTCCCCAAAGCACAGAGAGGTAATCACAGCCCACCGTGTGAATTATATCTGACGGGTGGCCCCCTTATTCAGAGCAAAGTGCTAATAAGGCAAGTTTATTTGGGATGCATATTCCATTTTCATGTCTTCATATCTTCAAAGCATTATAACCTCTTGGGACTCTCTCAAATATGTATTGTTTTGCCATAAAATAGACCTTGAAAAGTGTTAATGAGTTTGATATAGAAAGCACAAATCCAAGTAACTGAGAAATTCATGGCAGTTTACATATAGAAAGAGACACTGTAATTTTCCCATCTGTAGTGATTTTTATCGCCTTATTTAAACATTTATTTTATTACTTTATTTATTTATTTTGCTTTCTAGGGCCACACCTGTGGCATATGGAGGTTCCCAGGGTACGGGTCCAATTGGAGCTACAGCTGCCAGCCAACACCACAGCCACAGCAACAGCAACACAGGATCCGAGCCACTTCTGCAACCTACACCGTAGCTCACGGCAATGCCAGATCTTCAACCCCTTGAGCGAGGCCAGGAATCGAACCCAAAACCTCATGGTTCCTAGTCAGATTGTTTCCACTGGGCCACGAAGGGAACTCCTTTAGTCGGATTCTTAACCCACTGTGCCACAGCGAGAACTCCCTAAAAAATTGTTACTTCATTTTTGAACTTCACCATGTATTTTGCTATCTATAAGTACCAAAAAAATTATTTTTATTTTCACACATTTTATATTGCATGGAAAATTTTTAGATGTTCCTATACTTAACAGTGATTTTACTCTATTTTCCTACCCATGTTGTGATATAATTTCAGAGTTTTCAAGCTAATGTTAAAACATCACACTGTTCTACTTTCAAAGTACACATATTTATGTTTTTAGGGGAAAAAACATACTAAGAAATTTCAAAATGAATAAATTCCATGAAGTGTAATTTTTACATTAAATAGCACTGCAGAATGTAGCAATCCTTCAAGTCACATATGACTTACATTTGTTTACCGTTTTGGCATAATATTATTTGAATTTATTTCTATGTAAACATTCCAACCTACAAATTATTTATTCCTTTTCTCACATGCAGATCCTAAGCACACGGTGCAATGAGGTTGGATCGCTGCATGCGCCAATCAAGATACAGAAATTTTCCATTGACCCAAAGGTTTTCTGCTTGCCTCTTCCATCCATCCTGTTTTGATTTGTGTCGTCAAGACTTGACCCGTTCTCAAATTTCAGTAAGTGGAATCTTGGACTTGCACTTTCAGTAAGTGCACTCTGTTTCATGTGTCTGGCTTCTTTCTGCTTATGGTTCTTGAGATTCATTCATGCCATGATTTGTATCAACTATTATTACTATTATTATTATTTTGAAATTGATGAATTTATACCACGACTCTTTCTTAATTCTCCAGTTGATGGACAAGTGAATTTTTCCAGGTTTTGCTAGTTGTAGGAAACATTGTAAATGGGACTTGGGGGCTATTATCTTGCTCAACAACTAGGAATGAGATCATTGGATCAAGGGTTTGTAAAAGTTTAAATTTACTAGAAACTCCAAACTGTTTTCCAAAGTACCATTGTGGGTATGAGAGTTTTAATTGTTCCATGACCATTCAAATATTTGATGCTGGTCTCTGATTTTAGCCAGTGGGGAGGTGTGAAATACTACCTTATCGTGGATGTAACTTTGATTTACCTCATGTCTAATGATAATGAACATCTTTTCATGTGCTTATTGGCCATTTGAGTATCTTTTTGTTTTGTTTTGTTTTTAGGGCCTCACCCAAGGCATATGTAAGTTCCCAGGCTAGGGGTCGAATCAGAGCTGTAGCTACTGACCTATACCACAGCCACAGCAACACCAGATCTGAGCTGTGGCAGCTCTCAGCAAATCGCTGGATCCTTAACCCACTGAGTGAGGCCAGGGATCGAACCCACATCCTCGTGGTTGCTAGTCACGTTAGTTATCACTGAGCCACAATGGGAACTCTGAATATCTTATTTGTGAAGCATCTGTTCAAGTCCTTTGCTTATTTTTCATTGCTTTATTTTCTTTTTATTGAACTGTAAAAATCATTTGTAGTTTCCGATCCAAGACATTTTTCGGTTATGCATATCCTGTATATTTTCTCCCATGCTGTAGTTTGCTTTGCTATTTTTTTTACTAGTGATTTTTGAAACAGGAGTTTTAAAAATAGCATCCAATTATCAATATTTTCCTTTTATGCTGAAAACTTTTGCGGCCTAAAAATTGTGCCTTCACTGAATATATGCTCCAATATCTTCTTTCTACCAGCTCTATAGTTTTAACTTTTACATTTAGGACTGTGATCGTCTTAATTTTGGTGTGGAATTTATTATGTGTTCCTGAGGAAATAAATCTTTTTTTAAAAAAAAAAAAAATTTATGGCCCCACTTGTGGCGTGGAAGTTCCCGGGGCAGGGATTGAATCCAGACCCCAGTTGTGACCTACGCTGCAGCCGTGGCAACGCTGGATCCTTTAACCCACTGCACTGGGATCGAACCTGTGACTTTGCAGCAGCCTGATCAGCTGTAGTCAGATTCTTATTCCATGAGCCACAGTGGGAACTCTGAAATGAATCTTTTAATATTAACAAACATGGCATTCCCACGGTGGCAACGGGATCAGCAGTGTCTTGGGAGTGCTGTGTGGCAGGTTTGATCCCTGGCCCAGCACGGTGGGTTAAGGATCTGGCGTTGCAGCAACTGCGGTTTAGGGGGCACCTGTGACTGGGATCTGATCCCTGGCTAGGGAACTCCACGTGCCAAGGGGTGGCCAAAAAAGAAAAAAAAAAAGCAAAACTGTCCTTTCCGATCTCTAGTAATACTCCTAATCTTGAATTCTGCTTTTTCTCATTAAATAACACCAACTTCCTTATTCAGGATTTTGTTTGGTGTATATATGCTTCTGTCCTCATACGTCTCTCCATTTGTGACTAGATTTAAAGTGATTTTTTTTTCAGCATATATCTGGATCTTGCTTTTTTATCTGGTCTTCAATCACCAACATTTAATTGGAACATTTAGTCTGTTTATATGTAAGGCCATCATTGATGTGGTTGGGCATAATTTTACCACCTTGTAATCTAATTTCTCATCTTGTTTTTTTCCTGGGTTCCTCTCTTTCAGACTTCTTTTGCTGTTAGAATCAGCCTATTACTGTAGGAATATCTTTTGCCCTTTTAGTTATACCTTGTAATTTTGAAGTGGGCACTCTAGAAACCAAAATATGCATTTCTGATTTATCGCTGTCTATTAAACCTATTAGAAGTACTTCACATAAAATTTTAAAGCTTGCAAAGCATAATTTAACCTACCCACCTATTTTTTGCTGCTATCATAATTTAATTTACCTACCTAATTTTTACTGTTGTTAGACATTTAATAAAGTATATGCTATAAATTCCACATTTTAATGTAACACTTTTGCTTTAAATATTTAGTTTTCTTTTAGATAATATATGATCTGTATTTCCATCTGATTTCATCGGATTCTTCTGGCTTGAAAAACTTCTGCTATCACTTTTTATAGTGCAGATCTGCTGCATTTAATTTTCTCAGATTTTACCTGTCTTAAAAGTCTTCATTTCAAATTTGTGTTTTGTTTTATTTAGAATTTTCAGTTAGCGTGTGTGCACACGCACATATATCTAGCATGTTTGTCGTTAATCTGCCAGAGGTTCTTCCAATATAGACTTTCTTCCTTTGCAGAAATCAGAATTTTTAGACTACTGTTTTAAAATACAATTCATGATCTTGTCAAAGGACGTTTATTATTTCCCAAATTTATGTACAATGTATACTAAGCACATAGTAAATCAGATTTAAATATAATTTTAAAGTATAAATACCTTTTTAAAAAACATTAAATAGAGTCAATTATAATTAAAATATTTTTTTTTTTTTTTTTTTTGCTTTTTAGGGCCACATACGTGGCATATGGAGGTTCCCAGGCTAGGGGTCAAATCAAAGCTATAACTGCCGGCCTACAACACAGCCGTAGCAATGCAATGCAGGATCTGAGCCACCTCTATGACCTACACCACAGCTCACGGCAACGCCAGATCCCTAACCTGCTGAGCGAGGTCAGGGATCGAACCTGCAACCTCATGGTTCCTAGTCAGATCCATTTCCACTGCACCATGACAGAAACTCCTCAAAATAATTTCTTAAAAGAATAGAGTTCCCTAAAAAGACAAAAAAAAATCTTAAAAGAATGTTTTAAAATTGGTAGCTAGGTAACAGTAATTCTTGTCAATAATGATATAGATTTAAATTATTTTTATCCTTGGAAAATGAAATTATGGAATTCTAAAAGCAATCCTCGGGTTGACTGGGAAAGCTGCCAACAGAGAAAATCTCATTCATAAATACAGACTATTGTTAAGCATCTCATATCATTGATTTGGCTGTAACTAAATCAAACTATTTACTCCACCTTTTTGTGTGAAAGAAAAATTTTAAATTATAATACAAAATATATACGATCACTAGTATTTATTCTTTTTCTTTAGTGTCATTTGTGTCTTGATTCTATAAACTCTAATCTGAGGTTAAAAGTGATGCATTACATACTCTAAAAAAATGTTTTTAAGGGCTGTAGAGTATTTACTTTCAAAACAGTTCCACAATACACACTATACCTGTATAATGGAATGATCCCATGCAAACATGTCAAGTTTTGCTGATAGGCTAAAATACGTGGTAAGGTTTAGACTTTTAGATGGTTTTCTAAGAATAAGTGGTAATAAAGCTAGATCTGCTACCAGCTGACTGTTTTAGAGTCTAGAGGAAAAGAATGCTTAAACTTTATACTATTATAATCATAATTTTAACTATTATACTATTATCATCATAATTTTAACACAAATAGCACTCCATAGAATAACTTGAATACTAATTATTGCCTATGTTGGAATCAAAGAATCAGAAGTCATCTTGTTCAATTCATAGTCATCCATCACAAATCCTGTGCTTCAAAATTACCAACTCACTAGCTAATCTGTTACATTTTCAGTAACTTGCATGTGAGGAAATTTCTCCTTTACACTGAGCTAAAATTTATCTTACATTAATTTCCATTTATTTAAAAAAAACATATCCTATCAAAGCTTCTCAAGAAAGTTGCTTTCACACGTTATCGAGGCAGCTCCTAATGTACACCTACAATTTGAACAAATGATAAAATCACAAGCCTGAAATTATTTCAAAACAACTCTTTAATTTTACAGATAATAAACCAAGAAGTTTTTATTTTCCTCCAAACCATGTGAGCCTGAGAGGAAAGAGGACGTATACTGTGAAGAAGAAGAAGGAAGCTGATTGTTTTTCCTCTCAAGGTTGACCTTCCTGGCTTCCTTAGCAAGGCTGTAATTATAAAAAGCCATTGTCAAGACAGAAAAGAATCTGGTGAATCTTCCTACATCCCCTGGCATGAACAGTGAAGTTTGCCAACTCAACCGGTCTTTCCTCTTCTTCCTTAATAGATCAGCCAACACTGATTTCGTCTGGGCACTTGGCTGGCACCCACTCTGAGAAGGTGGGCTCTAGGGTGAGTCACTAAGATCTGACTTCCCTTCCTGTGACTGACTTGAAGATATGGCCCTGTTCTACTTGAAGGATGTAGGGAGAATTCTGCTGTCCGTGCTGGGGACAGATTTCCCAACTTGATGAAAGAGAAAGTGTTCTAGAAAGAAAGCCATTTATGCCCATTCCATTCCTACTCAGCATTCTGTTGTGTGAGGATATACATTCCTACAGTGGCTAACTGGTACCCAAGGGGTGACAAGCTAAGCGGAAGAGGGTCCAGAGGCTAAGGACGGCACACGAAGAAATAGATGGCTCTGGGAAGCCCGTGGACCTCATGGAGCCACTCCCTGCCTCCAGACTTCTTGTTGGGTGAAGTACCAGGATTGCTGAGTCATGGATGGTCAGGAATCCTCTTTCTTGCAGCCCAAAGCAACCCTAACGAATACTGCACTCTTACTTAGCCTACCAAAAGGTAGGCCTGGGGGTCCAGATCCAAGACTTCCATTTAGTTCCAAGGACAGAGAAAAGGAGCGCGTGAATTGAGGAAGTAGAAAGTCTCAAACCAGAGAGTGAAAAGGAAGGAGAGAGAAAACCAGAGAAACCAAGGAGGGAGGTACGTATTCTGATAGCTCTGCCACGGCCGGAGGCAGATGTTGGCCCTGATGCGGACACGTGTGATAGTCAACTATTCAACCACCAGTGTGACATGGGGCCACCCATCAGAGTGTGTGCTCACTGCCCTGTGCTCACCAAGGTGTGGTTGGATCAGAGTAAATAGCAACAGTGCCAGGCAAGTGGGCAGAGGGGAGTGGATTCAGCTTGTAAACACCTCCCCTGCCCGCCCCCACCCCCCGCCAGGAGATGTGACATGGGAATGACCTAGAATTCCCTGCATGACTGTGAATGTCAGGGAGCCTAGAGGCAGCTGAGGCGAGGGATAATCATCCTACATGGGGCTACCAGGGTCCCAGGCACAGTTACCTAGCCAGGGGACAGGGCGGACGGAGACTCAGTGAGAGACGATGAAAGTCCTGGTCCAACTTGGAGGAACATAGGACCACATGACCCAAAGTGGATTGGTGGCAACTTACGCTCTCCATCAGCAAGTGCTACTGGAGTGCCCAGGGTGGGTACAACTCAGAAGTCAGGACAGCAGAAGCCTTTCCGTGGCCCCACCAACTCGGACTTGGGTTATGTAAAGGGGCCCTTCAGGTTCAAAATCAAACTAGTGACTGCATTGCACTCAAA
The DNA here is from genome assembly GCA_004024745.2 of Catagonus wagneri. Classification (NCBI taxonomy): domain Eukaryota; kingdom Metazoa; phylum Chordata; class Mammalia; order Artiodactyla; family Tayassuidae; genus Catagonus; species Catagonus wagneri. The sequence goes on along the minus strand of PVHT020000009.1, from coordinate 20,431,503 downwards.
TGGCTTTCTCTCCTCTCTTCTCTGCAGGGCTGGGACCTGTGGAAAAGCTCAAAGCACTTACAGGAAAACAGAAAAGTGAGATTCTCTGCACATCTGAGTGTCACAGGAGCAACAGCGTGACGATTCTGTGCCCTAGTGAAGCCCCTCTTCTCCAGGCTAATTTCTTAGATGGCGCCATGCAGCAAACGGGAGCGTGGGGGTTTGATCCCAGGTTCTGCGCTGGGACCCTCTTTGCCATAATCCTTGTTTCTCAACGTTATTTCTAAACTTTAGTTTCAAAACCCAAATGTGCACTTTCTATAATCAAGTCCAGATCTCCTATAGGCAATTATTTAAAGTTATTGCTCATCCATAATTTAAAATTAGCTGTATTTTAACTATCTTTAGTTTCTGCCTCCCACTATTATTTGATTGAAATTTATCTCCCATCTATTTCCAAAAGAGTTGGAATTAACTTTTTAATTAAGCATTACTTAAAATAGAACAGTCAGAGGATTGCAACTAATCCAATAATCCTTCTTGGGGCATTGGTGGTGGCAGGGAGGTGGGGGGCATGCGGGGGGGGCATGCGGGGGGGCACACGGGGGGCGGGGTAAAGGGGGGGTTCAGGGGGTTCAATCATTTATCAGTCAATTACGAAACAGAAGAAGTTCCAGCTGGTTAAGAGAAACAGGGCAACTGAACGGATCACAGGATTGCATATGTATTAGGGTAAAAAAATAAAATAAAACAAGATTATGATCGGATCACCCAGCTTAAGCAGATGTGGTCCCTTCCTTAAAGGTCTCATAAAGTGTGATTGTAGGAGAATTTATTTAGGAGTCCTGAGCCAATGATCAAAAAAGAAGATTAAACAAGCACAAATAATCATGTTTTAAATGCTTAATAAAAATCATTAAACATCCCTACAATTTATTCCTCTGACAGTCAGTAGGGTAAAATGTTGGATGGCATCAGTACCCATTCCTGTTTTGGGTTGTGTCAGTGTTTGGTAAGAAGTGCACCCACATAGAGGTTCAGCGTTTCTTCATGCACATCACGCCTATGTTTATTTTCTTTTTAGTACTCAGAGCCCATTCTTAAACTCGGGGCTCTGAAAGGAGTCTAAATATCAGCCTAAATACAAAACTCATTATATAAATTCTGTGTTGCACTTGCGTTTGGATATAATTCACTGAAACACTAAATAGGCCACAGAGATGAAAATTGCTGCATATTGTTTGGGTCAAGAATACTTTACTCACAGGAAGGAAAAACATTCTGCAAGAATCCAAATGAAAGAAGACACCCAATGGTCAATGTGAGAATCACTGAAATAATCTGGTTTTGTTACCTGCTCACACTGGCAGTTCCCAATACCATGTCTCACAATGCCTTTAGCTCTTAAATTTCCCTACAACAGACCACTGAAAGAGGGTAGAGGAGTTCCCGTCATGGCGCAGTGGAAACAAATCCGACTAGGAACCATGAGGTTGTGGGTTCGATCCGTGGCCTCACTCAGTGGGTTAAGGGTCCAGCGTTGCTGTGAGCTGTGGTTGTAAATTGCAGACGTGGCTTGGATCCAGCATTGCCGTGGCTGTGGTGTAGGCCAGCAGTTGTAGCTCCGATTTGACCCCTAGCCTGGAACCTCCGTATGCGGAGGGTGTGGCCCTAAAAAGACCAAAAAAAAAAAATCAAACAAACAAGAGTAGAGGAGCCTGGTGGATATTTTTGTACCCCATCAATATAGCAAAAGGGATCTATCACTGAGGTTTATAATATTCTGTCCAGAACAGACATAATTGTATTCAGTATGTGTGAATTTAAAAAGACAAAATATAATTACACATTTTTGTCTCTATAAAAGAAAAGCAGGTGTATCACTATAACTGAATACTTAGTTGCAAATGATCATAAGAAAAGTAGACACTTTGTGCTCTAATGAAATGCGATATAAATGTGAATCAACATTGAACAACCTCCAAGCTCGATATCTCTTCTCTATATTTTAGTCCAGATACTTTAGGATTAATGAATACCTTCAAGGTCTCTAAGTAGTTTTTAAGATGAGCCCTCCATTTGGTGGCTCTTGGGAAACGAACGTATGTTTGGAAGTGAAGAGAAACCTTACCAGGGCAGGGAAGACAGACACTTTTCATGTATTAGTTATTAGACTCTAATAGCATAATGAGGGTCTAAGTCTAAGATTGCCTTTATATTCCTTCAGCCTGCTGAGCATGAAAAAGTCTTCAGCATTTCCCGGTAACAATGTAAACACAGCCTGTCTAGATAGAGTTGGCACGTTAACCTCATGTGGCCATTTGGCGGTTATTTGATCTAAGGCCACTGGCCCCATGAACCCGGCAACCTTGCCCCACTGTTGTCTTAGGCATCACCTGGTGCTGAAGTGGGAGCTGATAAAAATGTGTTATAGGTGCATGTGCTAGAGAAAGCAGATTTTGTCCACAATTTCAATTGATTCTTCATTTGAAATGTCATTTTTTACTCTGACACTGTCTGTTAACTCACTTTATGCTAAAATATAGTCACTATCTATGTATTTGACATTTTGACAAATAAAAAAATCCAGTGTTTAGACATCCGTGTTCATATTGTTGTGAATTAGTGTGCTTTTATAATAAAGAACTATGCAATAAGCCTGGTCATTCAAATGCTAGTCATTCATTACAATGAATGACTTAAAAAAAAATCCTTTCAAAATGTCTTTTACTTAACCTTCTAATACCAAAAGTACTGTTTGATAATAACGCCTTTCTATTTTAGGAAAGTAATCAGGGCTGACTTAGAGCCAGCCTATGGAGAATGGAGAGTCCGGAAGAGAAGACGAGTGTCAGTTTTTCAGGACAGGTAAGTGGCGCTTGGATGGGTGTATGTGCACGTGTTGTAAAAATGTCAACCGCGGCACAGTAACATTTTTGAAGAGTTTCTTTGAGCAGACACGGATGCTAATCAGGCGGCGCCAAACCCGAAGCAGTTAAGAGGCTCCATCAACAGGAGCTGGGGCAGGGGGTGGCGAGGTTTTTCTAGAGAACACGGAAGCAGAGCAAAGCCACGATTTGATTGGCTCGCGCGGCTGTGGGTTTCTTATTTGGGAGAGCCCGATTGGCTGCCTGTGAGTGGTGGTTTTTAAATTTCATTTCCTCCAATACCAGTGCCTCAGCTCCAGCTTGGGCTTGTTTGCTTAGGTAGGCGACTCAGGTGTTAGAGCCCCCTCCTTCCAACGTGTTTAAGTGGTACCTAAGAGAGGGGCGCCCTTCCAGTCAGGAAGAAGCAGGTGGGTAGGTTCAGAAATGAGGATGGGGCTGGGACCCTGAGGGCTTTGCGCAGCTCTTTCTATCTAGAGTTTAGATCAGAAGGTGAGAAGGCATTAAAGACTCAGCAGGGCTACTGCTAGCAGGTCTTGGCATTTCACAGCAGGGGGTAGTCTTCTTGTGTAGGTGAGGGCACATAGCAGGTCAGATCTGTTCCAGGTAGAACCCTGGGAGGTGGATTTGAGTGGGCATCAAGGCAGGTGAGAGTCTGAAGACTTGACTCAGGCAAGAGAGTGCACTGCTGGAGAACGGGGGAGGCTGACAAAGGGCGGTGACAGCATTGGAAGAAGGATGGTTGTTTGCACATGGGCAGGTGATGAGTAAGAGGAGTGGAGGGCAAGTCCTTGTCCCTGGCTCACTAGTGCCACAGATGGCCGTGGAGGGACAGGAAGGGTCGGGCATGGTTTTGAGCTCGGTTTGGGGCTTGTCACCTGTGACTGGGGGACTGTTTAAAAGGAAAGTGCCTCAGAACCTAGGTATTTATCTGTTTCCCATGCTGCAACACGCAATATGCTGCTTGACCATTTCACTTGAGGTTCCTTTTGAAACCTTCCATTTAAAGAGAAATTTCCTGAATTTGTGGAGTTCCCATTGCGGCTCCGTGCGTTCAGGACCTGATGTTGTCTCTGTGAGGATGCAGTTTTGATCCATGGCCTTGCTCTGTAGGTTAAGGATCTGGTGGAGTTGTAAGCCACAGCATAGGTCACAGATGTGACACGAACTGGTGGTGCCGTGGCTGTGGCATAGGTCTGCAGCCACATCTTTTATTTGACCCCTGGCCCAGGAACTTCCATATGTCACAGGTGTCGCTGTAAAAAGAAAGAAAGGTTCCTGATTTTGTAATAAGTAATCTATAACTCAATTCACGAGTATCTTAATGTTTGGAATTAGATTTATAAGTATGTTACTTTTGTCAAAAGTGCTAGTGATGACAAATGAACAAAATTCAAAAACCCAATCAAGCCTATTCCAGGCTGTTGCCTTCGTCTTACTTCGCTTTGCTTTGGGTTTTTATGCATGGCCATTAGAGAGAACTCACATGCAGGTGACACTTCGGCTTTCTTTTTTTTTTGTCTTTTTTTTAGGGCCGCACCCAAGGCATATGTGGATTCCTAGGCTAGGGGCCGAATCGGAGCTGTAGCCGCTGGCCTATCCCATAGCAACACCAGATCTGATTGACTTCTGTGACCTACACCACAATGTAGGCAATGCAGGATCCCTAACCCACTGAGCAAGTCCAGGGATCAAAACTTTGCCCGCATGGATGCCAGTCAGATTCGTTTTCAGCTGAGCCACCCCGGGAACTCTCACTTCTGCTTTCTAGCTGTTGAGGTCTCAAGCATGGTTAAAGTGCAGGAAGGATGAAATTTTCAGTGGACCCTTAAAATCCGCATATGGACGCATATGTAGGTTCCCAGGCTAGGTGTCAAACTGGAGCTGCAGCTGCTAGCCTGCACCACAGCCACAGCAATGCCAGATTCGAGCTGCATCTGTGACCTACACCACAGCTCACGGCAACACCAGCTCCTTAACCCACGGAGCAAGGCCAGGGATCAAACCTGCGTCCTCATGAATGCTAGTTGGGTTCATTAACCACTGAGCCACGATGGAAAGTCTCTTTTCTTCTTGAAGAAACAAACCCCAATGGTACTTTATTCACACACCCTTTTTTTTTTCCGCCTGGACTTAATTATTTTATGATTATTTATTGTGTCTTATCTCATATATGCTATGACCTTTTTGATCTGTTGGGTGGGTAGAATTGGTAGCATTCGGTGTTTAATATTGTATGAAAATCTTGCCATTTTAGGATTTGAAAACTGTGAGATTTTAAAAATCTGAATGTAGTGCCAGAAGTAAACATTTATATACACGTAACCTCTTCAGGATTTGGGCAACATTTCTGTCAAATCAAGTTCTGATTATCAAAGTAATCAAATAGCATTTTTTGCCAACTGTACTCTTTTTTTGTAAAAAAAGAATAAAATCATCTTACCTCTTCATTTCTTCATTCCCTCATTCATTCATCAAGCACATGTTTATTAAATACTTATGTGTTTCGCAAATTTCAGGTACCAGAGATGTAACAGTGAATGAAAGAACCACAATCTCAGGGAAGGCTGAGCACTTTAAGACAAAAATAAGATTCTCATCCTTGCACATACACCTAAGGAAATAGTGCATGGTATCAAATGCCGATAGGCAATACTTTTTTTTTTTTGGTACAGTTTCCCTATTTATATAGAACTTAAGTGATTCTCCCCCTCCCCTTGATTTTGATTAAAACCCTTCGCTTTAACCAGCCCAGAGTAATATAAACATGTTAGAAAAATCTTTAGAATAATGGGTTTATTCTTCCTACCTCACAGAAAAATGAACCAAAGCTCAGAAATGTTGATGACTTCTTCAAGGATATATAGTTGGTATCAGAGAGGAGGCAAAAATCTAGAACTTCAAGGGAATTATTCCAAGAATATTGACAACTCTTACAGCAGGAGGAACACAGGCAGTGAGTTTATTTTCAAATTCAGATATGAAACCATGAATCCAACATGGTAGGGTGGCTTGAAAATCTTTAAATTATCCGACCTGAATGAATTTGCAATTGGGCAAAAAGCGCCGTAAACTCTGCCACAGCGTGGTTTTTCACAGAGACCATTTCTTGTTCCTCAAAGTACATGATTTATCAATGTTCGCGTGTAATTGAATTATTCTCGCATGGACTGCTTTAAGGGACACCTAGAAGGATATAAAAATAAAAGTCAAGCGATCTAAGTTATCCGCCGAAGCTTAGCAAATAAGCCCCCTCTTCCGGAACCTCCCTAGGCAACCGGTCCTGAACGCACGTCTCTGCTCCATGAGTCACTGCTTCTGCGATCACATTCTCGGAGCAGGAACAGAGAAATCGGTCCCTCTCCTGAGCCTGTGGACACCCTGGTGCTGGAACCCATTAGTCATCAACCTATTCTCACCCCTCCCTCCCATCACTCGCAGAAGGAATTCCGTTGTCTCCGTGGTTTTCCAAACAAGTCTTAGGAACCAACTTTGAAACGACAGTGGGATTTTGTGAAAGGTCTTTTTCAAAATACTCGTGCTGTCTTCTCACAGCTTCACGGCCCTAAATCCTAACAAGTCACCCGAAATCAGACGTTCAAGATGAGTCTATGAAATGTTTATTGCGACCTTGTCACTCGAGAAATAATATATATCACCTGAACCAAGCAAGCAGGATTTCTCGAAGACCCGGCCAGCTCATCCTACAGAATGGGAACGAAAATGAATACATTAATGGTCCATTCAGCAGCTTTTTCTCTGATGCTCTGGAAACCGAAGGGCCGGAGAGTTCCCTGGTGAGCTGAAAGAGTTAAGGAGACTTCCGGGAGCCACGAGCTGGGTTTGGTTGTGCGGTTTCTGTATCCACAGGCTCTGGCTCAATAAAAATGTAAATGTTATCTGGGTACACAAAACATATTTCATGGTGCTAATGAATCTGTTGACATACTGTTCATACTTTATTATATACATTTCAGTGATGGATTTGCCAGCGAGCAAAACGAATACACGGGGGAAGACTCTGAGCTCAGCTTCACAATATGCTCGGGATGGCGCGTCTGTGTCTGTCCTTGGCACAGTTTGCCTGCCTGCCTTTAATCAATCAGAGCGCTGTGACATTGGGAAGAGCACAACGGCGTCCTTATTGACTGAGCTAATCTAACTGGGTTTGGAATAGGAACTCGAAGATGGGTTATTTTTAAAGCAAAAGCCATTGATTCGAAAACCTGTCTCGCAGCAGAATCATTTAACAGATGTACAATCGCTCAGGTGTGTCACAGTGTGTGTGAATGATGACCAGGTCAAGAGGGCAGAGGTGGCCTGCCGTCTCTGGGTGAAGGAGTCTTCGTGCTTGAAGTCCAGCCTGCACTTTGTAAGGGCTCTGCAGGGAGGCAGAGATCTGAGTACTGTTTAGTGTCACCGGCTGGCAGGACAGCTCTCTAACTTGCAGGGCCCGGGGGCAAAATACAAATGGGTGACCCCTTGTTCAGAAATTATCTGGAATTTCAAGAGGGTGACAGCAGAGCCTTAAACCGTGTGTGCAGCCCTGTACCGCCTCCCAAGTAAGTTAACACTCCCAAAAGGCCTACCCTGCCTTCTGGGCTCCGAGGATGGAGGGCTGCCCTCTAGCGTCACAGGAAAACAGAATTCTTTCTAATGCTGATTCTTAAAATTTTTTTTTCATTTCAATCCCTCTGGCCCAGTTAGAGCTTCCACAGTTAGTTTCTTTGTGCATTTTGTTACAAATAAATTGATATGGAGTAAATCTATGGGAACCCCCTTTTTACTCTTCATGTCTTACCCTTGGCAGAGCGGCCCTGCTCTCGAAGGCTTGGAAATGAACTCTCCGGGTCCTTGCGGTCCCTTTAGTTGCAGGAGTCTGTTTTTCATGCTCTTGACTTTGTACTAAAGAGTATTTTTCATTCCACTTCATGCTGCTTGTGGGTTGTTATTTCATTTTCTTTTTCTTTCTTTTTTTCCTTCAAAATAGAAGCTGCCGTGAACTTTTTAAAAGGTATATTTGGTGCAACTGATTCCAAAATGCTGATAACTATCATGATTACATTGGTTCATATTTTATTTTGCATTAACACAAAGTGACGACATAGGTCCTTATAAAAATAAGCCCCCAAACTGAAACAAACAGAAAAACCCTATGCAATGCATATCTGATGTATCTTGACTTTCGTATTACATTCCTACTGTGACCTCTGTGAAGTTTCGATTGTACAGGGGAGTTGGGAACAAATGTTGATTTTTGCACTCTCTCTCTCTCTCTCTTTTTTTTTGCCATACTTTTCAAAGTACATTGGAAATTCCTTCAACGGTGCTAGGCTTGCTTAGTCCTTTTTCACCCCTGGCATATGACAGGCACAAAATAAATATTTGTTGAGTGAATTAATAAAAGAACAAGTGATAAAAAATAACTTGTCATAAGGGTCAAGTGAAAAATTCCCTCCATCTAGATAGCTTTTTAGAATTATATTTTGACATTGTATATAATAAAATCTCCTAAAAATCTTATAATAATCCCTTAATGATATGGAGTACTTATACAAGTGATATAGACCCTGGTTGTTAAAAATGCCCCACTAGAGAGAAGGAGAAGATAATTAAACAAGTACTTTCCCCTCACAAGTATTTCAGTTTTTTCCTAAACCACTAACCTTCTATAGATTATTTATTTTTTGTTCCTTCTTGAGTGGGTGAGGGAAGCCGTTTATCAACACAAAAGGGTGAGAAAGCGTCAAGAATTGGAAGAGAGATGACCCTGCTCCAGCAGGAAAATTCTGGAAATAACAGCTCTGGCCAATCCAGACAGACCTCGGGCTGCGCAGGGCAGGAGGAGCCACACGGCAGGAACTGCAACTTCCCACCCACCCAGGCTTCCTTGGGAGCCACCGCCTCTGCCTATCTGTTCATCGGATTCATCAGCACTGTCTTGCAGCTTTTGCTCTCAGAACCACCCAAACCCCCAATCCCCCTGGTCCAAAACAAACAAACAAACAAAAAAACAAACAAAAAAACTGAGCCCCGTGGGTGAGTTTGGACCCGCGGGAAAGGCTCGGATTGCAATCCCAGGTTCCATGCGGATTCTGTCTACAGCCAGGTGTGGGTGTTAGACAGGCGGGCAGGCAAGGTGGAGTGGGAGCGGCAGACCAAGAGTTCGACAAAGAGACTTCTATCTCCAGCTAGAGCCGGAGACTGGGAACTCCAGGAGACCTTCAGGGTAGGGGGGCTTCTGTTTATCGCCTCCTCCCATTCCCCCTTCTCTCCTGGTCTAGGGCAGGAGGGAAGGCCAAGGACCGGGGGGAGCTTGGTGGGGAAGGGCCAAGGAACCCGGGTCCTGGACCCCCTCCCCCCCCCCGCCCCGCCCCGCCCGCCATCCCCAGTCACGGGGAGGCAGCAGGTGGTAGAACTGGGCCTTTCTCCGGCCTACACTCCACCCACCAGCCACCCATCAGAGCATGTATTCACTGCGGCTAAAAATTATGCCCCCAGAGGGCTTTGAGTCCCCTCTCTTTTCGTGGCTTGTGTTCGGGGTCACTGGGCACGCAGTTACCCAGCCCACGTGCCCCCTCCCAGGCAGGAGGAGAGGACCGACCAGAGCGGACAGCAGGACTGTTCAGGAAGGTTCCCCATTGTTAAGAGGTGCTGGGGCCCGGAGTCCCCAGCGCTGGACCTTTACTGGAAAGAGGCAGCGAGCTCATAGGAATAAGCCCCTGGGCTGTTTGCTGGTGCGCGACAGGGGAGGCTGGGGTCCTCGAATTCCTTCGGCTTTGGGAGGAAGTGGGATTTGCGGCTCTTGGGTGCAGGAGGAAAGCTCCAGAACAGTGGGCTCCTTTGGAGTGCCAGCGAGCTTTCCCCTGCCCAGGGAGGGGAACCACACTCTTGACTCTCTGGAGTGTTGGGAGGGGACACCGCCCGGGCAGCCATCCGCCCCCACGCGGCTCCAGCCTGGTCTCTGGCTCCCCCCGCGCCGAGTCCCCTAAGGCGACGCGGAGGGAGCGAACCCGAGCCTCCCCCGCCCGCCCGCCCAGCGCCCAGCCACTCTCCCCTGTCGCACCCTCGCCGCCGACCGCGCCAGAGCAGGGGCTCAGCGGGAACCCTGGACCGGCTGGAGGGCTCCCTCTAAACTCCAGCACGGAAAACCTTGCCCCATCCGGTCCCTCCAAGAGTGTGACTTAAGCTGAAACCGAAGGGCGCGAGAGGCTGCCTTCCCGGGGACGTGGCGGGGTGCAGCGTTCAATCACACCCGCCTCCCTGCTCCGTGGCGCATTTGGGGCTGCTCTCTGCCAAAGGGTCTCCTCCCATCTCAGTGTCTTTCCGAACCCCACAGAGAAGCCCCCTGTCCCTGAGACTGTGCGGGGCGCGGGGCGTGGAAGCCCCCCCCAGCCCGCCGGGCCGAGATGAAGGAGGGTTGGAAAGGCTGCCCACGAAGGGGGTGCGGAGCGGAGGAGAATCCCCGCGCCCCCAGAGTGAAAAGGAGGAGGTCCCCGCTGTCCTCTGAGCAGGGGGTACAGAAGGCCGGGAGGTCTCCTCCCAGCTGCGTCTGCGAGAGTGGGGAGCAGCGTGGGGGCGCCCTCCGCACTCCACCCCCGCAGCCCACTCAGAGACCGGGGATCCGGGGCGGTCGGAGCGCCCCTCCCCGCTGCACTTTGGAGCCGGTGGAGACGAGTTAGGAGCCCCCGCAGGCTTCTGAGCGAGGTGGGGGGGCAAGGGTGGGAACCCCCAGGCGGTGCTCCAGGACCGCGCAGAGGACGGCGGGAGCCCCCTCCCCACCCCAGGCTGGGAGCGTGGCCAGGAGGTGGACCGCGCGGTGGCTGAGTGTGGGCGGGCCACACAGGGGGACGTCCTCGGCTGGGGCGCGGCCCACGCCCCCCGGCGCCGCACTCCGCTCCGTCCGCCCGCCCCCCTCCTCCAGCGGCGCGCACGGCCGGGCCGTCGAGGGGCGGTGGCGGCGGGTGGAGGCCGGGCTGCGCCGCGCGGGGTGGGGGCAGAGGCGGCCCGAGCGCCCCCTGTCGCACCCGCCCCCTCCCGCGCGGTGGCGGCAGCGGCGCCGCCGGGAGCTGCCCCCGAGGCCGCCGCCCGGCCCCCGCCCGCGCGTCAGCGCGCCCAGCCCGGGGCGCGGAGCTCCGCCCGCGCCGGAGGCCCCTGCGCTCAGCTCGGAGCGCGGGCAGCCGGGCGGGCCGAGGCGCCGCGGGGGTGGGACGCCGGTGGTGGCTGCGGGCGAGCGGGCGGCGCAGCCCCGGCCGGGCGCGCTCGGCGGGCGCCCCGCGAGCCGCCCCGATGTGGCAGGAGGCGATGCGGCGCCGCCGCTACCTGCGGGACCGCGCCGAGGCGGCGGCGGCGGCGGCGGGCGGCGGCGGCGACGGGCTGCAGCGGTCCCGGGACTGGCTGTACGAGTCCTATTACTGCATGAGCCAGCAGCACCCGCTCATCGTCTTCCTGCTGCTCATCGTCATGGGTGCCTGCGTCGCCCTGCTCGCCGTCTTCTTCGCGCTCCGGCTGGTGAGTGGCCTCCCCGCGCGCTCCGGGGCCCCGAGAGGAGAGGGACCTCCCCGCCAGCCGCGTCCCGCCCGGGGCCGCCTCTCGGCCCGCAGCTCTCGCCCCTCCGGGCCGCCGGCGGCCGGCCTGGCTCGGGCGAGGACTGCGGGCAGGAGAAAAGTTTCCGTGGAAGGTTCTACCCAAAATAAAGTTGCCGGGCCGTGTACCGGGTGGACGGCCAGGGCGTGCGTTTTGCAGCTATGCACACCCGCGGGCAAAGTCTCCGCGCTTTCCACCCGGCGCCGCTGCGGGCCACATCCGCTCCAGTAGGTCTCCATCCGAACCAGCACCGCCCGGCTCCGCGAGGCAGCTCGCCGCGCGGCCCCTGAGCTGGCATTTTAGTTTGGGATGGACGGTTCTTTAACTCGCTAAAAAGCCTGCCTTGGGAAAGTGGTTAATGGCGAGGAAACGGAAAACTGGTATATTATTGTACATCTTTGCCTTTAAACCTGTATTCATTCAGTCTCATAGACAGGCAGAGAGAACTGGGGTGTTGACCTGTTGTGGGTGCTCGTTCTCCGTATGTCTGAGAAGCATCGGTGGACCATTGCTTTCCTGTGTCTAGAGAGGTGGTTAATGGTGTTCGCTGTTCTGTACAGGGTATCAGACTGGATTTCATCACTAGGCGCGTAATGCAACTCCACAGCTGATGTCAGTTTGGCCAATTTCTATTTTTCCAGCAGAAATCCTTGGCTCACTCCCTTGAGCAGAGAGGGGAAATCTGTAGATGGCAGTAAACTTCCTGTTAGCGATCTTTCTGTTGGTGTGGTTCAAAGTTTTGCACCGCCTGTGATATGTATGTGCAGATTGGGTGCCAGCCATTGATTATCCAGTGAGATATTTTTGGTCTCTGGTTTGATCTGGGGATGTCTGCACCCAATGATTTTTTTTTTTTTAGCTTAGATTATAAACATGCACTCAGAGCAAAAGAGTGGGTGTTTGCTTATATTTCACCACGTGTGCAAAATAGCTGTCCTTGGTATTTGGCAGTTTATTCCTGATATCCTGAGCCAGATGGTGTGCAAATATTATGCATGGGAAAGCTTATCATCATGGGTTCTTTAAAAATTGAAGTTTTCCTTTCCCCCACACTAGTCAAGGGGTGCTGCCTTCCGATGGAATTCAGTGAGATAAGAATAAAAAGTTAGAAAGCAGAAGATCAAAATGCCACCAGTCACATCTGGTCCTTGTACTATACAAAACCTAGAGCAGGCTGATTCTGTATTCTGGGTGTGAGCTCCGGGCGGTCCCCACATCCTTGTTGCCAGCCTGGAATGCTCCCTGGAATGGCATCTTTGTCTCTTGTCGCCACTTTTAGGGCCAAAGAGGACTTGAAGAAAGACTTCTGCTCAGTCTTATTGGCAAGTAGGGTTTCTGGAAGCGGTTCCTTTTCATTTTCATTCGTGCACGAAAGAAAATATGTTCCTTTTCCTCTGGAAGTCTGTTCTGCCAGGATAGTGTGCTTGTGATTCTGTTAAATCTGTAATTCAAACCTGTTCTGGCGGATTCTCTTCCAAATGGAAAAGGAGGAACAGGTGATAGCCTATTTATAGCGCCGTTAATATACTTACAGACAAGTGTGAAGTTCGTGCCTCCCCTACACACAGCACTTTGTTCGCTGTGATATGGCGCTCCAACTTCTTAAACCTTGATCTACGAAGCAGTTCTTGAATGGGACCTCAGAGATTCCCTGCAGTCAGCTGAAAGCTCCCTTCTCTAATTTGCCTTTGATCTTTGTGTGTCTTTACACAGTTCCTCTTCTGTTCCGTTTCACGTGGTGCAGATGCTGGAGCGGTATCGCTTTAAAAAGTTTGTTCAGGCATCTTTACTTTTCCTTGCTAAATCGGTCATTTCCAGACTTTCCTGGTACTCAGCTAAATCATTTTAAGCCCAAAGCGGGCACTTCCCATGGTGTGGCTGGAGCCCAGGGTGAGGTCTAGAGACGGTGGAATGGATCTTATTCTTTGCTGTACCTGGTTCAGGATCTGACTGCTATGTGGATCCTTCTAGGTGATGAGCTGGGCAGAAGTGTTCCAGAATCTGGTGGAAAGCGGGGACTGGGGCTGCTCGGCCCTGGCCATTAGGAAGTGCATGGGGGCAGGAGGGAGGGGACTGCCGTCTTGCAGCCTGACCTTAGAAGGTCTGGGACAAATCTGAGCACTGGACAGCTCATTTCTGTTTTGCTTTTAGGAGTGTCAGAAACAGTAGTTCCACTTTCCCGAAAATGTTCTCCATCCAGGTCGTCAGAGACGGTTAGGTTGGGAGCGCTGGAACACGGGACAGTGTTGACCTAACGCCGTGGTGCGTGTGGAGTGAGTGACTGACCAGAGCTTGGCTTCCGGGAGAGCAGCCTCGGGGGAATGGAAATAGCTGCCTGGGGCTGGCCCAGGTTTCCGCCTTCGAGCGCTGTACGAGGATTGCCAGGCTCTGAGGTAATTCAGGAGCCCAGCCGACCTATTTTTGCTGCCTGAAATCTTGGACCGACTTCCTCTTTCCCATGACTCTGCTTGCCTTTGATTTCCATTAGACTTCCATCAGCACTTGTAGTGGAAAAAGTCTGGCAACTTTCTTAGCGCACATCCATAATCTTCCAGAACATTTGGATCACAAAATGATCCCAAATATCATCCAAAGACTGCTATATGTAATTGCTTTTGTGTTAAGGGACTTGAAATATCTATTAAAGAGGCAAAAGTAAGCTGTGTCTTGACCTCGTATTTCCCTCACTGACATTAGTCACAAACGACTTTCACTTAGTTTCAATCTATGGTCAATCCGTGCTTCTGCATCATCCGTCATGAAGTTAATCTGCAGAGTATTTTTATTATGCTGTAAAAGTAAATTCTGGATTGAAACTTAACCATCTTGCTTAATTCTTTTTTACATAAAAAAAGCTATTGAACAGATTTAACCCCATAAGTGCTAAGAAATATCAAGACATGAAACCAAGTAAATAGAACTCATGATAGCATGTCTTGCATTTCAATATCCTGTTGAATAATATAAAAATATTTTTCTGTTGCTTATGTTGGGAGTTTTTGATGATACCCTTTGGCAGGATGAACAAAATTAACTCGACCCCTGGCATCAGAAAACCTGGAACTAATGAGACCAGACTTTAAGTTCTAACTCTTATTGTGTCACTTTATTTTCCAAGACTTGTTTTTATTGCTAAATGCATGAAGACCTCTTCTCAGACTTAAATCTTCTCTCATTTATTATGTCTCAGATCAGCCAGCCTTTCTCAAAATTTGCCTGTCATTGTTAGGAAAGGTTGACATCAATTTTTTAGTTTGTCAGGTACCAGCTGGCTCCAGCCAGGTTTGTTTTGGCAAAAATTTATGATTAGGAATGGTCCCTATTTCAACCGCAATGGAAAAATTTCATTCCCATAAATTTCAAAGAGTCGGATATTGCAATAAAATTTTTTTTTGGTCTTCTTTTAGTTTGGTACTAAAATCCATATGAGTATATACTTTTACTAAATATGTAATATATAGGGTTTTGATATGCATGACCTACCTTCGTGCTTTCCTGTGATTTAGCATGCTCAGTCTTGACAGCAGCGACCACAAGGACTTCATTACCAACCAGTTTCCCAGCCTCGGATGTTTTTTCCTAGGGGCAGTTATTTCAGTGTCTTTCTTTCCCCCATACCTCTGGAAGCTTAATTTTTCCAAAAACAAACAAAAAAGCAAACCCAATCATTGTGGAGGGAGACTGGCTTTGTTAGTCCAGATGTCGGTACCTCCAGTGGTGGAGGGATCAGTGGTGGGCAGTCCTTCGCCCTCTTCTTGGGACTGGCGGGCTGGAAATGGCAGAAGTACGCCTAACGTCGCCTCCGAGGAGCAGGAAATTCTCCGCATACCTTTCTAGTCCCATAATTCTGGGGGCGGCGGGGAATCCTGTGTGCTAAAAGATAGGTCTTCCTGTGAGTTTCTGTACATGCAGGAGACACTTCCTTGGCAGGTGTTTGTAATTTGCAACCAGTAATTCAATAAGTCATTTGAATTATCATTTAACTGTGGTGTAAAGAAAAGACAATGCAAAACTGTAATTTTCTGCAGGAAAGATGGTCGCAATTTAGAGGCCTAGCAAGAAAGCATTTGGAAACCTCCTTTGGAGATTAAAGTGTATAATTAAATACATGCAGAGTACTTTGCCTTCTCCATTTAAAAAAGGCAGAAGGTACTGGTAAAAGCTTCTAGGTGTGTTGGCACTTTGACTGTGGCCTTTTCCATCTCTGTGGTCTTGGGCACGTTGGTGAAGCTCTCTATGCCACAGGCTTCTTGTTTGTCAAGTGGAGTGGTGCCTGCCTTCTAATGTGATGCTGCAAACCGCTACACCTGGAAGCACTTAGAACAATGCCTGGCACAAGGTGTGACCTCGGGAGTTGTCATTGCTGGGGCCGTAGTCGCATTGTCAGTGTTGCTGTGAAAACACACAGTCGCACAGCCCTAGAGCTGGAAGGACGCTCTGCTTCACGGGAGGGAACTGGAAACCCAAAGAGGGCCGGCAGCACATTCTTTGAAGGCCACTGGGTTGCGGTCCTGGGTGTCTTGACTCTGCTGGGGTGAACTTGACTGGAGATCACTGCAGAACTTGAATTCCCCTGACGTGGCAGCAGTTTTCTTGAAATTTCATGTGACTGTGAAAATCCACAAGCTACGTTCTATGTAATGGAGTTACATTTCCATTTTTTTTTTTAATGTTTTTTTTTAGGGCCGCACCCTTGGCGTATGGAGGTTCCCAGGCTAGGGGTCTAATCAGAGCTACAGCCACCGGTCTACACCACAGCCACAGCAATGCGGGATCCGAGCGGAGTCTGTGACCTACACCACAGCTCACGGCAACGCTGGATCCTTAACCCACTGAGTGAGGCCAGGGATTGAACCCGCAACCTCATGGTTCCTAGTCAGATTCGTTTCTGATGCGCCATGACGGGAACTCCCCTCCATTTTTTTTTTTCTCTTTTCATACTAAAAGAATCTCGGGCTATTTCCCCATGGTTAATTCATTGGGTGGACTTCAGTTATTTCTTTATGCTGAATATTCCCAGGGTCTTCCCCATTAAGCAGCCAGCCGATCCAACTGGAATTTGCTTGTGTTGCCTGAGTCCTTGGCATAAATCCTGTGGCCTCTCAAAATCTGTCCTGTTGAGCTGTGTGTGAAACGTACTGATATTTATTTACCTTTTAAATCAGACCCTCGATTTAAAAGATAATCCTGCTGTTAGAGCTGGTCTGTTACTTTGGTCGAGGTGTTTTATGGTTATGTTAGTTGTTTTGACATGCTTGATCAGGAATTGCTAGTGATGGGAGGGTCCGAGCTCCTGTTTGTGTACAATCCGTGGTACCCTAGCTTTTTCTGTAACTCAGAAAAACGATGGTCCCTTTCCCATCATTGACTTGTCATTAATTCAAACGTAAAACATCCATGATCCTCAGAATTGGACTTTAGGTCCACAGAATGGGAGTTATCATTTGATGAATCTCTGGTTCTGGAGCTCAGTCCTCATTGGTTTGCTTATTTATTTATACTGAAGTTAAACACCTATGAACCCAGTCCGTGTAATGTGCTTCAGTCTGTACGCTGCACCTCTCGCGTTCTCCCGCGTGCCCTGAGAAGTAAACTTCACTTGCACTTTTTGTTTGTCAGACTCTTCCTTTTCTTCTTTCCTTTTTTTCTTTTTAGGGCCCCACCTGCAGGATATAGAAGTTCCCAGGCTAGGGGTCAAATAGGAGCTGCAGCTGCAGGCCTACACCATAGCACAGCAATGCTAGATCTGAGCCACATCTGGGATCTATGACAGAGCAGTGCCAGATCCTTAACCCACTGAATGAAGCCAGGGATTGAACCTTCATCCCTTATGGATACTAGTCAGGTTCTTAGCCTGCTGAGCCACAGTGGAAATGCCCGCTTTTCTTTTTGTTTGCTTTATTCATTTTATCATACATGCCCTATATATATTGTGTGATATACGTTTGGTATAAGGCAGTGATCAAGCTTCATTTACATTTTTTTTTGTTGTGGTGAATAAATTTTTACTGATTGTTTTAGTTCCTTCTTTCCCCATATCTGTTATATATCCAGTTCCATATGTGAGTGGTTTGTTATGGGCTATCTGGTCTGTCCCAGTGGTTAAGTTTTGTTCTTTCTTTAACACACACACTCACACCCAAGCACAGAATATGATTACTGAAGCTTTATAATAACTTATATTGGGCCAGGCAAGTAATAATTCATCTCTTAAAAAAGTTTCTTGGTTGGTCTTGACTTTTTGTTCTTGTGTACGAACTTTACAATCAATTTATTTAACCTCCATATGAAAAATAACCCAAATAGAGTTTTGTTAGTGTTATAGCAAATCTATTGATTTACTGCTGAGAATTGATATTTTATGATACTAATTTTTTCCTATCCATGAACATGGGCTATCTCTCCATTCATTTATGTGCTTCAGTAATGTTTTACAATTTTCTGTAGGCTGTTCTTACTCCTCAATGTAAAAAGATGTTTTGTATTTTACTATTTACTATGAATGGTGTTTGTAAAATTATGATTTCTACTATTTTGTTGCTGATGTGAAATAATATGATTGAATTTTGGATATTATTTTATATCCACACAACATACTATCATATCTTCTTTATTACTAGTGACTGAAATGCAGATTCTTCCAGGTTCTCTACATAGACAATCATATTGTCTTTGAATATTGAGAGATTTGTTTCCTTTTGTGCAATACTGAAGCCTTTCATTTCTTTTTCTTATATTATCGTGCTCACTAGGAACTCAAATATAATTTGAAGAACTCGTAATCATGAGTACCCTTGTCTTTTTCCTAATTTTAAATAGAATTCTTTCAGAGTTTATCCATTTAGGATGATGTTGGTTATAGGTTTTTGTAGATATCCTTTGAGATTTCCTTTTGTTCTAATTTACAAAAAAGTTTAAATGTGATTGGGTGTTGAGTTTTATCAACCTGAGATACTCATAGGCTTTTTTTTTTTTTTTAGTGTCAATGTAATGAATAGTAATTATATTACTTTTATATTCCTGAGATAAACACAGTTTTTATATCTCATATAAAATGTTGGATGTGGAGTTCCCATTGTGACTCAGGGAATTAAGAACCTGACTAGTATCCATGAAGATGTGGGTTTGATCCCTGAACTGGCTTAGTGGGTTAAGGATCCGGCTTTGCTTCAAGCTACAGTGTAGGTCACAGATGCAGCTCAGGTCTGACGTTCCTGTGGCTGTGGTGCAGTAGCTTCAGCTCCTATTCGACCCCTAGCCTGGGAGCTTCCATATGCTGCAGGTGCGGCCCTAAAAGGAAAAAAAAAATTAAGTAAATGAAATGTTGGATGTGAAGTACTAATGTTTTGTTTTAGATTTTTATAAATATCCTTTGCTGAAATGAGTTTGGAATATTTCTTTATCAAACTGTCATTTTCTTTTTTTATAAGTTTTGCTGGTGTTATAAAATAAGTCAGGGAGTATGTCTTCATTTTTACTCTTCTAAAAATTTTCACCATGTTAGAAAGAGTTGATAGAATTTACCTAAAGAACCGCATGGGCTTGTTGCTTTCTTTGTAGAGAGATTTAAAAATTTCTGCTTCAGTATTATCGATAGTAATATTTCTAACTTTTTTTTAAGTGAGTTTCAATAAGACTTTTCTAGGAATTTTTGTATTTCAACCCAATTCTCAAGTTTAATGTCATATATTTGATAACACTGTTTTTATTTTTGTATTTTACATATGCTGTAACTTTGGGTTTTATTTATAATATTATTTTTAGATGCTTTATTTTTTTCCCTACTTAATCTCATTAGGTGTCTGTTTTGTCTTACAAGAACCATCTATTGTCTGTTTTGGTCCTTTCTATTGAATTTTTGTTTTCTATTTTTAAAAAAATCTGTTCTTATCTGTTACCTCTCCTGTTAATCTGAACATACTAGACTATGCTATGGAAAAAAAAAAAAAACTCTCAAATCTTTGTGGCTGAACATAAACAATGTTTACGTTTTGTTCAAGGTGCACAATAAATGTGTCAGCACGGAAACTCTCTCATGCCAGTCACTCTAAGATCTGGAATGAAGGAAACTGCATCCCACATCATCCCTCCTTCTTTGAGGGCCGTACTAGGGAAGAAAAGAGTGCTTCACTCTTGAGCAGCTGACATCTTCCCCATGCAAGTGACACATCACTCTCATTCAGTTTTCTTTGACCCGAGTAAATATTCTGGTTTTCTGTGCTGCACAAAACTTAGTGATTGAGAACATCACCAACATTTATTTTCCTCCTGATTCAGCAGTTTTGGCAGCGGCAGCTCATCCTTGCTCCTCGTGTCAGCTGTAGTGATGTGGAGGGGGAGAGCTGGGGTCCTTGCAGCCTTGCTCACTTACATGTCTGCTGATCCTTGCTTGCCAGCAGCTGGGACGCATTTGGGACTGTTGGCTGAAACTCATGGCCTCTCCACATGGTTACTTGACTTCTTTACAGTCTAGTACCTGGATTCCAAGAATGTTCTTCCTCCAAGGACCAAATGAAAGTGCAAAGCATTCTCATAATCCTATCTCTGAAGTCAGATGACGCCAGTTCCACTGTGGTTACAGAGACCTGCCCAGGTTCAGTTGAGGGGTACGTAGAACCTCATTTGATGAAATGAGTGCCTCTTGCATATGGGATTGGATGTATTATGACCCCCCTACTGGGGGAAAGTACAGTTTACTGCAGTACCTTCTAGAGCATATCAAATTTCCATAGGCAAATGGAGGATGCATCAGTTAGCTTGTTCTGTGTAACAAACTGGCCCCACGTTTAATAATTTGGAATAAATACTCTTCTATTTAGCTCCCAGTTCTGTGGGTTCTGGCTATTCGGTTGATCTCTGCTGGTCTGTTGCACGTTTGTGTGGTCAGCTTGCAGCTGGCCTGTCGATCGGTAGCTGGATCATAGAAGGTGTCCTCATTTACATGTGTGGCCAGTTGGCACTGTGTCAACAAGGGCTGTTGGAATGGGTGACAGACTCACTGGGCTCATTGTGTAGACTAGCCGAGCCACTATGCACGTAGAGTTCTAAAAATCAGCAAGCAAAAGGGCAAACCCCAGTACCCCAAATATTTGCATGCCTTGTGTCAAGCAGCTGCTATCAAATGGGCCAAAGAGAGTGACATGGCCAAGGCTAGAGTCAGTGTAGGAGAGAATGACACAAGGGTTTGGATACAGGGAAGGGAATTGGTGCAGTCAATTTTGATCGCAAAACGGCAACAGAGAAGTGAACTAGAATGTCTACCTAGAACGTGTTTGAGCCTATAAAGCTATCAGTCTGAAGCAAGTAGGTGACATATTTGAAAAACTGGTGAACTACAAGTCATCATCGTACAGTAGATTCACGAGAACACAAACATAAAAGAAAAAGGAAATCATTAAAAAAAATTTAGCACCCTATTTACCACCACAGTCCACCTTTGTGGTCACCTAATATTTAGTTACTCCTTCCTTAAGAAAATAGCTGTATCCCCTTCTCAAGAGAGACCACCCCAAAGCCCCTTCCACTAATGGCAAGAAGCTCAGAGTCTAGGATCTGTGAGTGAAGGGTACTGGCTTTTCAAAGGGAATGTCGAGGGGTCACCTCACGTGAAGTCTGAATGTGGCTTCTCTTGATCTGGAGACCCGTGGACCAAAAAGACTTGCTACCAGCCAGCTGCTCGGCCACCTGATACACAAAGTTCAGCCTCAGAAACTCTCCCATTATGCTAAGGGGACAACGACATGCGTTAGCCTCCGGTTCATAGTGATTGTAAATTCCCCTGGCCCTGGGGCTGGAGATGACTTCCTCATGAGACCCGTTCTCCTGTCCTGGAAAGAGTCCCCTTGTGTACTATTGTCTGTGACATCCAAACCCTTCACTTGGGAGTTTCTTCCTTATTTTGCCATCCATTCGGCTGCCTCTGGATTGAGCAGTGGGGGGTATTTCCTTCTCGGGAATGCACAGTTTTCTCAACCTCTTTCCCGCCATAGATGGAAAACCTTAAATCTCCTTTAGGTCTAGAGCAGCTGCAGTTCAGGTTGCCATTTCTTTCGGAAATACAAATCTCTCGAACCTTCTTTGACTTCTTCTGTTTTTAATTTCAGTCCTCTCCAGGTGTCAAGAGTCATGGCCATTGCTCTTTTCAATGATTCTTCTTTGATTTACTATATTCCTCTGCCTTCTCACCCCATCTGTCTCTCAGTCTCTCCCCCACTTCGCCCTGTGTCTCAGTCTGTGTGTGCTTTGAGCCTGTTTGGGAGACACTCTGGTTCTCTTTTCCCCGCACTGTTTTGTTCTGTTGGGAGAATATTTTGGCATCTTACTCTTAGCTGGGCTTTACTCCGACACACCTTCGTCTCTTCCATCTTCAGTAGCAGTTTTGATTTTTTTTTTTTTCCGCCCATGGTTGAGTTTTAATCACTCTAGGACCCAAGTTCTATCATTTACTGGTTGAGACTGAGAAGTATTTTCCTTCTCTAGTCTGACAGATCCATAGGATTCTGCTTCCCCTTCATCCTGCTGTATAACCATCAGTTGTCTTCCGAGCTTATATTTTTCTTGTGGTTCCCACACTTCTAAATTTTGCTTGATGGCTTCTGCTAGAAAGGGGTCTACAAATTGGCCTGGGACCAAATTTGACCCATTGCCTTCTTTTTCAAATAAAGTTTAATTGGAATATAGCCTGATCGCTCATTTGCATATGACCTATGGCTGTTTAAGTTACAGCAGCAGAGTTAAATCATGTGACAGAGTCCATGCAGCCCATGCAGGCTAAGATTTTTACGATTTGGCTCTTACATAGAAGTTCACCCAGCCCTGCCTAGACTTACCATTCTAACAAGACATCTTTTGCCTTCTAAGACAAGAAGATATTTTGACCCAGTGTTGGACCATTTCATAACCTGAGTTGCCCCATTTCTTTTGTATTATTACTATTTTTTCTTTTTATGGCTGCACCTGCACCAGAGGGAAATTCCCAGGTAGGGGTCGAATTGGAGCCACAGCTACTGGCCTACGCCACAGCCACAGCAGTGCCAGATCCCCGCCGCATCCGTGACCTGTGCCACAGCTTGCAGCAATGCCGGCTCCTTAACCCTCTGAGTGAGGCCAGAGGTCGAACCGACATCCTCATGGATACTGTGTCAGGTTCTTAACCCGCTGAGCCCCCGCGGGAACTCCGGTTGCTCGTTTTACATCTCTGATAATAGTTTTTTTGCTGCTCTTGCCACCTGGCAGCCATCAATGCCACGCATAGCTTTTGTTGAAGCAGCACCCTATTTCAGGTACCAATTTGAAGGATGGTGTAGGTTATAATGGGTCAATAAACTAAACTCAAATTTGGCTCACCGCACCAGAGGTTTATTTCTTGCGTACACATCCTGGCCAGTGTGCGCCAGGACGGTGTGCCTGCTCATCTCAGTTCCATGGAGAGCTGGGCTGTGGGATTCCACCTGTGACACATGCATCTATAATCCTTTCGAGAAAGAAACTGTCGCCTGTCATAGCAGTAAACAAAGGATGTCACTGTCGTCAGCGATGGCAGCCACCTCTGAGGCTGAGCCAGTGAGCCTTGATGGGACTCAGGAAGGAAACAAAGAACACCTGACACCTAGCAGTCCCGGGATTGCAGCCAGTCCCCACGGTGAGCCCTCAGCATGGGAGAGTACAGGCTGCCGGGCCCAGACAGCCGAGCTGCATCGAAGGAATGGTTTCCAGGAACCCAGAGCCTTGCAGCTTCTGAGACCCAGAAAAGCACTCACTTGAGCGATCTGATTTTCTTTTATGAACAGGAATCTTTTGTTCCAGCTCCCTGCCCTTTGCTGCAGAACCCGGTGAATCCTAGCTTCCCCTGCCTCCTGGAATTTCTCTCCCGAGATGCTGCCTCCCAGGCTTAAGTCCTCAGTTTTGTCCACCGAGTTATAAACCAAACTCTCAGCTTGTCGGTCGTGCGTATCTTTTTTTAGCAGACACCCTTTACCATGGAAAGAAAGTGCCTCGCGGCCTCTGATCGGGAGAGGAACACTTCCTTTCGGTGCACATTTTA
The DNA here is from genome assembly GCA_004024745.2 of Catagonus wagneri. NCBI lineage: Eukaryota > Metazoa > Chordata > Mammalia > Artiodactyla > Tayassuidae > Catagonus > Catagonus wagneri. Next base: position 20,408,010 of record PVHT020000009.1, on the reverse strand, counting down.
TTGGCCTAAGCATGGCCACGGGTAACTCTAAAAGTCAGAAAGGACATTGGAAGGAACCCAGAAGAAGGAAATAAGGAATATTTTGGAAAGTCCCTACCCACCACAACTTTCTTTGGGTTTCTTTTGTTCTTTTCCAGATTTCTGAAGTGGATTTTTTTTTTTTTTTTGCTTTTTGCTTTGCTTTTTAAGTCCTCTCTCTTGACATATGGAAATTCACAGGCTAGGGATCGAATTGGAGCTATAGCTGCCGGCCTACACCACAGCCACAGCAACGCTGGATCCTTAACCCACTGAGCGAGGCCAGGGATTGAACCTGTGTCCTCATGGATACTAGTGGGGTTCCTAACCCACTGAGCCACAGTGGGAATTCCTGAAGTGGGGTCTTCCAATTTGTTAGCCTCCCTTTTTTTTTAGTATAGAGCTTGGCACCAGCAGGGGGCATTGAGATCAGCAGAGAGGTCACTGGCCAGCCCAGGGAGCCGGCTCAGGAAGTTCCTGGGCGGCTGTCACCCTCGTGTGGTGTCGCAGGAAAGTGTCCAGCAGGGAGCAGGTTCCGGGCAGCTCTGGTCAGCGTGCTGAGTGTGGAACAGCAGGGGGCCGGGCAGGCTGGGCCCCTCCAGGCTCCCCCACGCGTATCTCACCCTCACCTGTCCTGGCAGGTGGCCCTTCCTGGCGCCAGTTGGTTCCACCTCCCAGATCTTGGGCAAGCACCCCCTCAGGCCGGCCCTCATCTGGGAGCTCTCAGGGGACGGGATTCTGGCGAGCACCTGCTCCACTTTCCCCTCCGATGCGGCCACAAATTCCTCTTCTGTTCAACTCTAACCAGGAGCCATAGAGGGAAGGGGGTCCGAGGACATGTAGGTCGCGGCACGACCAAATTGACAGCAGGGCCGTTCAGCTCAGCTTCTACGAGGACCGCTTTCCCTCTGGGCGCGGCTACTGCACGACCCAAGTTTGCTGACGGCCAGACTTTCAGATTTTTTCAGAATTATTTTACGTTTTACATTGAGATCGACGATCCATTTTAAGTTGATTTTGTGTCAGGCGTCAAGTGTGCATCTTGAGTCGTATTTTGCAGGTGGATGTCTGTTTCGTTGTTCCATCCTTTCTCCACTGAATCGTCTTTGCTCCTTTGTCAAGTATCAGTTGCCTACATCAGTGTGGGCCTTTCTGGTCCTTTGACCTACTTCTCTTTTCTGCAGTACCATCCGTCATGATTACTGTGGCTTTGAACCAAGTCTAGACATCAGGCAGTGTTGGTCCTTCAGCTTTCTTCTTCTTCAGCATTGTGTTGTCTCTTCTGGATCTTGTGCCTCTCTGTTTCAACTTTAGAGTCAGTGTGTTGACATCTGTAAAATGAACTTGCTGTGGTCTCGATTGGGATCTCATGGAGTTTATAGACTAATTTAGAAATAACTGACATCTTGACAATAGTAAGCCATCCTGTTTATGTACGTGGAATATTTATTGAGATCCTCTTTGCTTTATTTCAGAGTTTTGTAGGGTATTTTGCTTAGAATTTGTATTTATTCCTTTTATGCTATGGTAAAGGGAAGTATGACTATATGTGGAAAAGAATGAAAAACTATATTTTCTGTGATGCATCACATGCATATCTTAGATGAATGAATGAAAATACGTATCTGCACATATACATCTATAGTCAAATGTCTATCTTAGCTACAGGCGGATTTCTTTTTGCCCAGTGACAGCACTTCAAAATACTTTGTGGTGATAAAATGCAGACCTCTTTAGACAGTAAAACAGGCACCATTTCAATAATGAGTAGTCGGACTAGCCATGGTGGAAAGTACTGAGGTTTGAAGGAAAGAGGGAGCGATGGTGGCCGCAATAATTGTCATTTTTGGTGCCCCGGTGATGGACCCAACCCCACCAGCCGAGCTGCGCCTGCGTTGCTGTTGCGGTGAACGAACAGGCTTAGGGAGACGCAGGGCTTTTACAGTAAGTGGGAGAAATGGGTTTCTACCTTCCGTCGGTCGGACTTCGAAGCGCTGCCCTCGAATAGCCTTATTATAGAAGAGAAGTAGTTTACCGTAGACTGCCCTTTACCGCCTGAAGGGGAAACAGCACTCTTTAACGAGAAATGGAAAATGCACGTGGGAAAGTGTGAAAATACAGATCATCTGTCGCTCCGTGGAAAAGCCTCCCAGAAATAAAGCACTTGCCACATAATAAGTAAAGCCAACGGGTGTTTAATAGGCCCGGCGATTAGAAGCCATCCCAGATTCCCGGACAGTGCTGCGTTGAGCAGGAATGGATGAAATGTTTGAAGAGCGTTAGGAGCCCATTATCATGATAGCAGATACTGCCATGCCCAGGATCTCCCTTTTTAAAGGCATTTTAGTACATCTCATTTAGTTTGCGTATTACGGTAACTTCTTTCCGTGAAGGGAGGAGAGGTTGGGATACAGAAGCATTTAATTTAGTTGGACAGTGTTCGCGCCCTGTTTATTTGCTGTATTTTCAGCTATGCTGTTTGTTTTATGTTTGAATTCTGAAAACTCTACTAGCTCCTCCAGAAGCACCCATGGGGGGGGACTTCAGTGGCTTCATTCCTCTTCCAATCCACCGAGCCTGGAATAAGCGAGGGAGGAGGCCCTGTAATTCAAGGTCTGAATTCCACTGCTGCACTTCCTTAGCCTTAAGGAAAGCACGTGATGCACAGGCGAGGCGAGGAAAGAACGTGGTTGATAAGCTTATGAGTTCTTGATGAGTACTCTACTGATTTTTCCTTGACACCTTACAAAAGATCCCGTTTAGTGGAGAAGTCCATATTAAGACTTGGGCAGAGGTAGAGTTCAGAGGGCAGGCGTACAGAATACACTGATGGCTGCTCTTTCCGGAAGAGCGCTGATTCTTCAGTGGGCACCGGTTTTGCAGCGGTCAAGGTCACCAGTCTTATGATCCACGGCTGATCATCTTAAGCCTTTGACCGTCCAGGAATGTGGCCCTCCCACCGAGGCTGGGGCGCTGCTTGGAGCTGGAGGTCCTTCCCTGCTGTGCTGGGATGGACTGGGGAACGTCGCGTGTCTGGTGATTGGGGGCATCGGCGCCTGCCCTCGCCACCCCCGGGGTCTCATTAGGATCTCATTAGGACCGAGAGGCCTTTGTCTGCCCCTTCCTGCCTGAAAGTACAATCACGCAGAGTTTATACTGTGTCGGCTTGGATATGTATCTAACCTTTGAGCCTTGGGGTTTTGTTATTGTTGATTTTGAAAAAAATGAAAACATTTTTGTGGCCCTAAAAATATAAGGGGACCCAGGCACTGTGTCTACTGTGTCAAATGGAGGTCACCCTGCAGCCCAGACTAGTCACTTCTCAGTAATCAAGACCCCGATTAGTTAAAAAAAGAGAGATAGAGACTTCAGTATTTAAAACCGAAACCCACACCAAGTCTTGTCTTTTCCCTTTTTTTTTTTTTGTCTTCTTAGAGCCGCACCTGCGGCATATGGAGGTTCCCAGGCACCTCAGCCACAGGAACTCGGGATTCAAGCCCAGTTTGCGACCCACACCACAGCTCACGGTAACGCCAGATCCTTCACCCACTGAGTGAGGCCAGGGATTGAACCTCCAAGCTAATGGATACTAGTCAGATTTGTCTCCACTGAGCCACGGCAGGAACTCCAAGTCTTATTATAAAATATTAGTACCCAGGACTTCCTGCTGTGGTGCAGCGGGTTTAGGATCTGGCATTGCTGCAGCTGTGGTGTAGGTTGCTGCTGTGGCTCGGATTTGATCCCTGGCCTGCGAACTTCCATATGCCTCAGATTTGGCCAAAAAAAGAAAAAAAATTAGTACCCAGCGCAATAAGACATTGGGTCTTTGCCTTGTTTACAGGTAGATCTTTTAAAAGAGAAGTCCAGAGAGAGCTCCTAAGGTGGTGTACTTGTCCCCGGCTCTCTGGAAGGGCTCACGGTCTCAGACTTTCTGTTCCTTTAGCTACTGGTTTTCATTTGACCGTCATGCCTATTTTCACACCATTTTCAGTCTTTCTGGAGAAATTAGAGCCAAGAAAATCGGTGACTGTTTCTCCCCTACTGGGTTAATGAAATAAGTGAAAAGCCACACCGGGAAGACAGCTGTCCTGGTTATTTACTGGCTGGCTTTCTGGCCACAGCTCAGTTAAGTGCATCTGGGGAGGTTTAAAGTACAGTCAGTTTTCACGGCTCCATGTGTGTAGCGGTCACCATCCCCAGTGGGATATCTTCCCGTAGACAAGGTCGTGCCCCTGACCTTGACCCGTGGAGCTGAGTGTGGGGGAGCAGGGCACCTGCTGGGTATCTGACACCCTTTTGCAACAATTAGAACACGTATCTGAGTGTAAGAGTACAATCTAGGCACTTCATCGTGGACCAAAATAGCCACGGAGGGCGTTTATAAGGGCATCTCATTGGATGTTCTTGTGTTCTGGCCGTTCTGGAAACAGATTCTTTTGGCCACTCAAAGAGTGGCCACGCTTGGTCCAGCTGGTCGTCTCTGCACAAACAGAAGGCTGAGCTCTTTGGGGGCAGGGGGTTGGGGGCAGGTGCCCGCAAGCCCCCTCCCCCCACCCCTCGCCCAGATCCCCGGGCTGGAGCCCCGCCTCTCCCCCTCCAGCAGCATCACCATCTCCTATGTCTTCTTCTGCCTCCTTTTTCTCCCCTGCACAGTAGTTCAGAAATCAGTACGTACCCACATAGGGTTGTCGTAAGTGTTAAAAAGCTTAGGACACTTGAATGCTGAGCACAGAAATCTATGTTAGTATTTGCTCTGGTTGTCGTTGCTGTTGCCTTTTCCGCGGGCATCACTTGATACGAATAATTGTGGGCAAGAAAGGGAAAGAAGACGTGGGGTGGTGGGGGGAGCCTGGGTCCCTGCTCTCTCTCCTCCGTGTCAGCCTGGACTCTTGAGTCGACGCCGTTTGGCTGATCTGCTTTGCTTTCCTTTCCCCCTGGGCTTAGACCTGCTCCTGGCGCAGAGCGACCCCTGCACCAACCGGAGAAGGTGAAGGCGCCCCCAGGGTCTGGTGTTTGAAAGAGCCGCCCCATAAGTCCCAGGTCTTCCTGTAACTTTTAATATTCTAAAACCTCAGTGGAAGTTCTCAGGGCCTCAGCCAGATGGTTTTTTCGATTGAAACTCCTTTGGGTGTTTCACGAACTAAACATATGGGGTGAGGATTAAAGATCTTAAGCTGTGTCCCCTCCCCTGGCGCATGCTGTTCAGAGCGAGGTTCCAGCAATGATGTTTGGAGAAGTTAAAGCCTAAATCCGGGCTTGGGCAATCAAAGGAAGCATGAGGTCTGTCACATGGTGTGAAATTTGTGTAGAATGGCGAGAGTGGGCCTTTGGGAGGGTAGGTGGCTGGAGAGAGAAAAGAGAAAATGTGTTCGTGCACAAATGTGTGTGTGTGTGTTTAATGCATTAGTTAGAGGCTCGTACTAAATGCCCATTTTCTTCTTGTTGCTGCTGAAGCCCGAGAGAGGTGGGGAAGAAAATGGCAAAATGGCACATCCTTCTCGCTGTCTCATCTTCTATATTTAGTACTTTCTGACCCCTTTCTATTAACCTATGATCCTATTAAGACCTTAATTGCCGTGCATTAAAAGAAAAGCTCCTTGCTTTAGAGCCTGAGGTGGCTTTTAGATTTTTTTTTCTAATAAAACATTTGAAATCCATTTGGAGGCCTTAATTTCGTACCTCGGAGGCATTTCTGACCTTTTGGTTCAGGCAGATTGGTTGTCTTATTTTATCCTTCTATTCTGTGTTCTTGCATTCGTTTTGGAATAAAATTGATTGCTCCGTCTATCAGGGAAAATTTGAATTGGATGGTATGGCTGTTTTGCATAATTTATATATCCAATACTGGCTTATTTCTATACAAAAACATGGTTATTTAATAAGACGCTTACATTTTCAAAAGTGCAAACTGTTCTGCCTCTGAAATCCCTTTTAAAACCTGATACATTTTGCTATTGATTGCTGATGATAATGTCTGGATGACAAATCACAGATATCACGGGCTTTCTCAATTGTCTCTTTGCGATGTTTTCTTTTTTCTCCCCTTAGGAAGTTGAAGACCATGTGGCATTTTTGATAACAGTTCCAACTGCCCTGGCGATTTTCTTTGCCATATTCATCCTGGTCTGCATCGAGTCGGTGTTTAAGAAGCTGCTCCGCCTCTTCTCTTTGGTGATCTGGATTTGTCTTGTGGCCATGGGCTACTTGTTCATGTGTTTCGGAGGCACCGTCTCTCCCTGGGATCAGGTAAGGCTGCTTTTCATGTTTCTCTTTCAGTGCTTTGAACTTGGACCTACCAAGCTCTGTAAACCTGACCCTAAACGGTGACCAGGAGACCTGTAGCTGAGAAGACAGTTTTCTGAGACAGATGTCACGGGGTGTCCCCAGGGTGCTGTCACTCGATGCCCATTTAACTCATCAGACCTGCCAGCAGTCAGGGTGCTGCCTGTCACGTGTTACAGATGCTAAGTCCGCATGCACCTCGCATAACGTTTTGGTAGCTCTGTTCTCCTCCAGTGCCTGAGTTTCCTCTGGCTCTGGCATTTAGGGGCTGGAGCCTTACTGGTGCCTCTGCCTCTCAAAGGCTGGTCGTTGCCCTTGAACTCTCCCTGGATCATCCTTCTTACAGACAGAAGGTTGGGATACTGATCGAGTATCAACACCATGATGTCATATCAACAGGGAGACCCACAGCTTTTCTTGTTGAACCTGGAGAGGCTCTTGGCTTCGAAATGGCTCCGTCTGAAGGATGTTAACTCTTGAAGGGCATGTAGTCTGGTGGGCTTTTCCCGCTGCGTGGCTGCCACGCAGTGTATCCGGCTTGTTGCCTGACACGGTGTGTTGTCCAGGGCTCGGGTGTGGGCTGCAGATACGGGCATGCTAGTTACCAGCCTCAAGCTTGTAGTCGAAGCCACGGGGTTCTGTAGCCATCCAGGGACAGCGTAAGTTGAGCCCCGAGAAGGCTGTCCCTGAGTTGGGGGGACTCCAGGACCTGGGGTGGGGGGGCAGGAACCGTAATGGGTGGATGGAGGAGAAGTCGTTAGGAGATGAGGGCCGGGAAAGTGAATTGCTGTAGAGGCCGAGGGAGAGCAGGGGTTCAAGCTGGGAGCGCATAAGGCTGGCACAGTGGGTTAAGGATCTGGCATTGCAGCTGCTGTGGGGCCGGTGGTAGCTGTGGCCTGGATTCAGTCCCTGGCCCTGGAGCTTCCTTATGCCACAGGTGCGGCTGGAAAAAACGGGGGGATGGCGCACATAAAAGGGTTCAAGTGCCAGGGCAGGGACAGGGCACTGCCTGTGTGCCAGAGTTGGCTGGAGCCCTCCGTGAGCCCAGGGAGGAGCTTTCCCGAAGGTTCTGTCCCGTGACCTTGACCAAACCGTCATCCTCTTTTAACCTCCGTTTCTGCTGCGAAGGGAGAGGCTGGACAGAACGAGCTCAGCATGGCCTCTCTGGCTCTGAAGGACGCTGAGCTCATGAGCAGAAGCGGAGGCCGCGCTTCTTCCCTCCTGCAGTTCCCCGAAGAGGCCCCCGTGCTCCGGGAAGCTCCGTGGCCCGTCTCCGCATCACGTCAAGCCTTTGCAGGGCCGGGCCCCTGCCCTCCGTGCCCGCCGCTCCCGCCTCTGCTCCGGCAGCTGCTTTCCGTGGCACGCGAGGTCCAGGGGCCTCCGCCTCAGGCCGGTGCCCGTGGGACAGAAGAGGAAGCTAGCTGGCTAAGAGCGTCCTTGCTGGTCTGTGGCAGGGACCCAGGGTCTCTCTGGGCACCTTGTGTTAATGACAGCTTTATTAGAAGCCACACTGTGGAAGGCCAAGTATCCCTTTCTTGTTCTCTGTCTTCCCTTTTGTCCAGAACTCTCTGAGCTGCTTTTCAGGAATTACGGAATCAATTTTGTCATCCCCGGTGAAAACTGACGGTGTCACTTTTATTAACCTCATCCAGCCCCTTCTCAGAGCAGCCTTCCCAGATGTCCAGATGCCACCCCACTGGGCGACACCCCTTTCTGGTGGTTTCCATAGCACCTGCAATGAGCTCAGCACCCAAGATGGAGCCCATCACAGCCCTCTCTCTGTGGACTGACTGGCTCCCCTGCAGGATTTATAAACCCCTTCTGGGCGGGACGTGACTGCTGACTGTGGTCTTTGCACCTGCAAGCCTTTTCCGCCGGTAGAACCCAGAGCCACTTGGCCTGTGCTTTTGTTAGTGGGCGACTATATTTTTTCATTTCCAGATTTGTTGTTGTTTGATGCGTGTATGTGTGTGTGTGTGTGTGTCTTTGTGTGTATCCACTGGTTCTATTTTTACGTGTCTTCTGGTTTTATAACATACACTTTGGTTTTAGTGCTGCTACCTGCCTGCTTGCGAAAATTTCCTTAAACAACTTAAACATATTTATGTCATAGTCCTTTTGCTTCCCTTTTCTCTAGATTGATTTCTCAGGTATTGAATTTGTTGGTTCAGTTTCTTGGTTTCTGCTCCCCATGGGCGCTTTGACCTTGTTGTTCCCAAGCTTGTGTTGGACTGGGGTTTTTTTTCTTTTTTTTGGTAGTTTTTTTAGTAATTTGTTATTTATTTATTTAAATTTTATTTTATTTTGTTGTTTTAGAGTATAGTTAATTTACAGTTTTGTGTCAATTTCTGCTGTACAGCGTAGTGACCCAGTCATACATATGTGTAGATTCCCCCCTCATACTGTCCCCCATCGTGGTCTGTCACAGGTGATTGGATATAGTTCCCTGGGCTGTACAGCAGGGCCTCACTGCTCATCCATTCTAAATGTCATAGTTTGCATCTACTAACCCCAAACTCCCCGTCCAACCCACTCCCCACCCCCTGCCTTGGCAACCACAAGTCTGTTCTCCATGGCTGTGAATCTCTTTCTGTTTTGTAATGGGTTCATTTGTGCCGTATTTTAGATTCCAGATATAAGTGATATCATCTGGTATTTGTCTTTCTCTTTCTGACTTACTTCACTTAGTATGAAGGTCTCTAGTTGCACCCGTGTTGCTGCAAATGGCATTATCTTGTTCTTTTTTTATGGCCGAGTAGTATTCCATTGTGTATATATACCCCGTCTTCTTAATCCGTTCATCTGTCAGTGGACATTTAGGTTGCTTCTATGTCTTGTCTGTTGTGAATAGTGCTGCAGTGAACATAGGGGTGCATGTATATTTTTGAACTGTAGTTTTGTCTGGACATGTGCCCAGGAGTGGATTGCTGGATCATATGGTAGTTCTATATTTAGCTTTCTGAGGAACCTCCACGCTGTTTTCCATAGTGGTTGTACCAATTTATGTCCCTCACCTCCTCCCACAAATGCACTGAGAATGCATCTGCACCTGGGACTATTCGCACAGAAAATTTGAACAGGGATCATTTCCCCTCCACCCCTCCATGTGATCCCACCACGTAAGGCTGCCTTCCCCCCACCGCCAGGGCCCTGGGTGGAGTTCCTTCTGTGGGGAGCCTCTGGCCCGCTGCCATTGGCAGACGGGGTTGACCAGCCCCACTCGTGGCCTGGGCCTGCTCCCGGGAGTGCGGCTGTGTGTACTTGATGCCCAGGAGAGGCCACGGCCAGGCTTAGTGGTTGATGGGTGCTGCTCTTTAGGGCCACTCTTTCCCAGCCAAGGCCTGGGCAGGGTGTCTGCCTGACGCTGTGGGTCTGCTGACACCTCTCGCCAGAAGGGGGACACTTTGGGCCCCATCCCTCCACCGGAGTTTGAAATCCTGCCCAGCACTTCTGGTGACTCCTTCCCAGTCAGCAGGGGACTTGACATTATTTTGCCGTATTAACCAAAAGTTTGCTCTCTGGCATCTTTTGGTATCAGCACCACTGATGTAGGCCCCTCAGTGGACGCTGACCTTCAAGAAGGGTTACTGTGGGCTCACTGTGCTTGAGGAGATGTGCTCAAGGAATGGAGCCCCCAGAAGGTGTTTGAATGAACAGTGCTGTTGTGAGGAGACGCAGGAGTTGATGGGGAGCAGGTCACACAGGGCCACCCTCACTGCTGACACCAGTGGCCAGTTTGGGGTTTCCAAGACCCCCCTGAGGTTCAGTAACTTGATGGATGGGCTCTCAGAGTTCAGTGAAAATGGTAATGCTTACTGATCTGGTTTTCTAACAAAGAAAGAAGACAGATTAACATCAGCCAAGGGGAGCATTCAGGAGAACTGCCACCTCTGGAGCCTCCATTGTCCCCCCATGTGGAGTCAAGGACAGCTCTGCTCTCCTGGCTACAGCATAGCACTGTGCATGGAGTATGTTGCCTGCCTGGGAAGTTCAGCAGAGCCTTCTGTGTCCAGAGTCTTAATTGGGATCAGTGATGCTGCCTGCCTGGCTGGTTGTTGGTCTCAGCCTCTCTGTAGACAGAGCAGATCCTGCATGGCCCCAAGCAGCTTTGGTAAATCACATTTAGACTGACTTCTGGCCAAAGCCCCCAAGCAAACAAAGAAAGTCCCATCAGGTGGGGCATTCCTGGACCTAGAGATCCCTCTCGCAGGAGCCCAGGGCAAAGGCCAGAGCTCTCTTTGGGTGAGGTTAGCTCTTTCCTGCATGGGTGGGCTGCATGTAGGTCCAGGCATGAACATCTCCAGTGCAGAACTCAGAATGCAAAGAGCAAGCTGGTGTGTCTGCATGGTGCCAGCCTTTTCTGAATGCTTTATTTGCACAACCCCATTTAATCCTTGCCTGGCTTTGTGGGGCGTGCACCATTGTACCCAGGCTTCCTTAGCACTCTCACTTCCACACAGGGTGGCTAAGTACGCTGCTTACTGCCAAGCTGCAGGTGAGTGGAACTGGAGATTTGAACCTGGTGGTCTGACTCCAGAGGCCAGTCTTATCCAGGGTACCAGCGGTCCTCAGCTAGGAGCAGTTTTACCCCAGGGGACATTTGTCCCCTGTCTGGAAAAGTCTTTGATCGTCACAGGCTGGCTCGGGGTCATTTGGTGGGTAGAAGCCCGGGATATCGCTCAACATCCTATAGACACCCTCCAAGGCCCAGGCCTGCAGCACCACCAAGGATTTTCCCCCAAATAACTGGACGCCGAGCCCAAGAAACTCTGTATTATGAAATACTGCCCCTCGGCGATGCCTCTTAAAGAGCAGTTCCTCAACCCCCAGTAAGCGAACCTGTATGGAGTTGCCTGGGCAGAGCTTCAGAGGGTGGTGGTACCAGTTTGGATCAGACAAATAGGAGTGATTTTGCAGCAAGTGGCCCCAAGAAAGTACCCACAGAGGGCAAGTGTGGCAGGTTTGGAGACTGGTCAACAGCATGGAAGAGGTCACGGGGACATAACAAAAAGGCGAAAGAAGAACCTTCAGCCCATCTGTCCTCACAGCCTGGACTGGGTGTGGAGGCCTCTCTTGGCTGGTGTTCTAAAGTTGGTGTTCAAGTTGACCCCAACTTGGGGTATCCCCTACCCTGGGCTGCCAGCACCCCGACCCAGCTGACATTTGTTCCACAAGCTGTTCCTGGATGAAGAGTATTTTAAAACCGTATTTTCTTGACGATTCCAAGTGCTCTGAGGGAAGCAGGCAGTAACTGTGGAGTTTTTGGCTCCAGCTGTTACAGTGGCAGCATCCGCGTTTGCAGGGAGGTTCTGTCTGCCTGCTTCTGGCTCGGACTGCTTGGCTCAAAGGCCCTCATTTGTACTGCGTCTTCCCCATTGATATAATCGTAGAAAAGCTATCATGACACTTTTTATTCTTTTTCTGAATGGTTTAAAAATACCTGAACCTTTTTTTTTTTCATTTCTTTAGGGCCACACGTAAGGAAGTAGTGGAAGTTCCCAGAATAGGGGTTGACTTGGAGCTGCAGCTTCCGGCCTACACCGCAGCCACAGCAACGCCAGATATGAGCCGTGTCTGTGACCTACACCACAGCTCATGGCAATGCTGGGTCCTTAACTCCCTGAGCGAGGCCAGGGGTTGAACCTGCGTTCTCATGGATTCTTGTTGGGTTCATTAAAAACCTGAACAATTTTGAACTCAGTAGAGGAGGATACAAGGTGTTTGTTTCCTCTGGTCTCTTAGGTTAAGGAATTGGGATAATTTTGGTTCCTTTCTTTAAAGAAATCAGCGGTGATGTGTATGGGGCCCATCGTCCCCTCTTCTGCACATGCCCAGTGAGGTCACACAGCACAGCATCTGAGAGCTGCTGGAAGGCAGGCCCTTCCTGATAGGTAAGTCCTATGGAAACAGGCCTGATGGAAATCCTTCCTGCACTGTTGGTGGGAATGGAAGTTGGTTCAGCCACTATGGAGAACGGTATGGAGGTTCCTCAGAAAACTAAATATAGAACTTCCATATGATCCAGAAGTCCCACTCCTGGGCATGTATCTGGGCAAAACCATAATTCAAAAAGGTATGTGCACCCCTATATTCATAGCAGCACGATTCACAATAACTGAGACACAGAAACGATCTAAAGGTTCGTCGACATTTGAATGGATAAAGATGTGATACATGCATAGAGTGGAATATTACTCAGCCATAAAAAAGAATGAAATGATGCCATTTGCAGCAACATGGGTGCAACTGGAGATTCTCATACTAAGTAAGTCAGGTGGAGTAAGACAAATATCATATGGTATCAGTTATATGTGCACCTTTGAAAATGATACAGATAAACCCATCTATGAAACAGAAAGAGACTCACAGACTCATGGTTGCCAAGGGGGAGGCAGGTGGGGGAGGGAAAGATGGGCGTTTGGGACGAGCAGAGGCAAACTAGTATATACTAGGATGGATTAACAGCAGGTGCCTGCTATAGAGCACAGAGAACTGTGTGTTCAGTATCCTGTGATCAACCATAGTGGGAAAGAATATGAAAAGGAACATGTGTGTATATTTCAGTGAAAATTTTTGTTTAGTTGTGTTATATGTGTGTGTGTGTGTGTGTGTGTATATATATATATATATACATACACATATAAATTTAACTGGATAAAAAAAGAAGAGGCTTAATTAGGGTTGACCAATAGGGTCTCACAGCTCTGGGCTCAGAAGTCCTATAGGTCAGGGTGTCGGCAGAGCCAGGCCCTGAGGGCCTAGGGTTGGATCCTTCCCTGGCTTTTCCAGTTTCCTGTAGATGCTGGTAAACCGCATGTTCCATGGCTTGTAGACACATCTGTCCAGTGTCTCCGTCATCACATGGCGCTTTTCTCTGTGTCTTTTCTCTTATGTGTCCCATCATGTTTCACGTAGGGAACTGTGATGGCCTCTTCTTAACCTGAGCAATTTGCAGGTTTCCGGATAAGGTCGTGCTCCCAGGGACTGGGGGAGACGATTTGAATGTAATCTTTTTGGGGGGCACAGTCCAACTCATGACAGATGTCGTTTCATGGGACAACACTCTTCCCTCGGAAGGTGCTGTTCGGTGGCAGGCAGGCAGTCCCGTCGCATGGCATGCTGCTCTCACAGTCACACGGTCACGCCCTGCATTTAGATTTTGGACAGCTGCTCTTGGCCTCCGCTTTCACCTGAACTGCCAGTCCACCTTGGGATTAAATGTGTGCCGTGGCGGGTTTTGATTCACTCCAGGGTCTAGGAATTAGAAACGTTCGTGTGTGTGAATAGGCTGCTAAAAGAAATCCACACTCAGGACTAGGAAGAGGAAATAACCTGATGACCGATCAGACTGCCGTGTAGACAAGCAGTGCATTGTAAAGAAACACTTGCGTGTTGGCTTGGTGTGCCTCTGCCTGTCTGAAAGTGCTTCTTCTGGGTTTCAGCAGGAGTGACATGATGAAATTTTTCTTGCCTGATGCATTTTTGTCATGTCTTTGGTTCTCTTGGCAAGGCCTAAACTTTTAGGTGATTTTTTTTCCTTCTCTTTTTGGCCATGCCTGCAGAAGTGCCCGCGCCAAGGAGCGAACCTATGCCATGGCAGTGACCCCATCCACTGTAGTGACAAAACCAAGTCCTTAACCCACTGTGCTACAAGGGAACTCGTAGGTGATGTTTTAATTTTTGACTTTCTAACAAGAAAAATCCATTTCATCTCAGCTGAGAACCGCTGAGATGAGAGACCCTGCAGAAGGTAGGGGGCTTCTACCTTCTAACATCTAGAGGCTGATGTTAACCCCTACCTAGACCCCGGGTTGGCCAAGTGAGGGCAAGACAAGAGACTGAGTTATATTTGCATTTGATTCCAGTTTTCTGCTTCCCTGGAACCAGGAGCTCACTGAAAAGTGTTAAATAAACATTTCCATTTCCAACATCGCCATTTCAGCCTTGACAGGGAGACCATGCTGAAGTCACTGCAGAGATTTGTTAAATTACCAACTTGAAAGGCTAACATTTTGCTCCGGGAAGAAGAGGCTTTCTCTGTCCTATTACCTAAAAGGATGCTTGAACATTCAGGACGCACCTATGTGTGTTTTCTTACAAAAATAGGCCATTAGTGTGCAAACATCTTTTTTTATTGAAATTGGGTGAAAATGAAAGAAAATAAAGGCCTCACATAGGCTTTGAAAGGGTTCAGAATGGTTTGGGGAGTGTGGCCACTTGGAAAGCTGTTTAAGTGTATACTTACCTTTGGAAAAACCAAACCCACCTCTGGATGCTTTCCTGCACCAGCATGATTTTTTTTTTTTTTTTTTTTTTGCTTTTTAGGGCCAAACTTGTAGCATATGGAAGTTCCTGCGCTAGGAGTCAAACCTGGAGTTGCAGTTGCAGGCCTGTACCACAGCCACAGCAGTGTGGGATCCGAGCCATGTTGGCAACCTACGCCATTTGGCAACCTATGCCACAACTTGCAGCAACGCCTTAATGGACTGAGCGAGGCCAAGGCTCGAACCTGCATCCTCATGGATACTAGTCTGGTTCTTAACCTGCTGAGCCACAGTGGGAACTCCCCAGGGTGATTTCTTAGGGCACATGTTTGAATTAATAAGAAGAACATACTTGAGAAAAATGAAAAGGAATACTGAAAACTGTTTCATTTGACAACAAAGATGTAGGATTTTTCTGAAATCTTTTTTTTTTTTTTTTTTTTGGTTAAATGGCAAGGAACATAGTGATGAAACCAGAATTTTAAGAAGGTGCCGCAGAGCTGGATGTAGCCTGAGTGTAGTTATGTTGAGATGCCCTGTGTTTCTGGCTGTTCAGCGTGGAGATGGTGTCGCTGTGTTTTCTCTCCGTTAGTTCCCACGTGGAGTGTTGTAAAAACCACGCTGGCTGTGTCGTGACCTGGGAATTGATCAGTCCCCTCCCCAGGCCTTCCCAGCCCTGACCGTGCTTGAATAGACAATTCTGCTGGTGTTTCTGGAACAATCTCTGCGTTCCTCTTCTTTTCTCTCCTCCTGTGCTTCTTTTGAGAGGAGCATCAGCCTGGATACTTCAGTTTGGCACGTGCATCACGCCGTTGTCTGACAATTGAAAAGATGCTGCCATTTTTCACCTCTGAGCTTTTGCGGTCCTTCCTGCCCCCCGCCCCACATCTTTGCAGGCTGGGTGGCCTTGGAGGCAGCTTTTGTTTACTGCTCTTTTCCCAGCGGGAGGCACCATATCACATACACATGGATCGCCCTGGAAATACTTTAGAGGGTAACTGAATGAGTGTATGCGTAACATATCTGTCCCCTTGTCTCTAGCTTAAGAAGGATAGGGGACCCTCCCTGGTTCTTCTCTGCTCCAGGCACCATTCAGTCACTTTATGTACTTGATTTCCGGACCTGTACAACCCTGCAAAGTCGATATTATTATTACTAGCAATTTAAAGGTGAGAAAACTGAAACCCAGAGAAGTTAAGCAACTTTCCCCAAGTCACACAGCCAGGAAGAGAGCCGGAATTTGAACGTGATATCTGGACACATGATCACCGCATCTTGTCTCCATCTGCCCGTTGTCTTTGGTGACTGTGGGATGTTTCCTGTGGTGCCTCGACAAATGACAGATGATTATGTGATGAGAAAGGGACGTGCTGGGAATTCTGGACGGTTCTGTCAGGATCACCTTGGGGTTGCACGTTGTTTGGAAAAAACTTCATGAGATGGAAGCCGTTACATCAGAGATGCCGAAAAATTGGTTGAATCACTGTTCTGAGTTGCTGGTGATCCTCCCAGTTGGGGGCATTTTCATTCCTCAGATGAGTCAGTGAGAGAAATGGGACATTTCAGTCCAAGAAACATACGTCCGTGTGTCCATATCAGTCGCCACCATTGTTTGAAAATCAGTGATTACTTTTGTATTGAAATAAATGTAACTCTCTCATTAACAGCCTCCTTTTTAAAAAATTTATTTATTTTTTAGTTACTTAATGAATTTTGTTACACTTATAGGTGTACAACAATCATCGCAACCAAATTTTATAGCATTTCCATCCCAAACCCTCAGTGCATCCCCCCACCACCCCTGCCTCCTTTGGAAACCATAAGTTTCTCAAAGTCTGTGAGTCAGTATCTGTTCTGCAAAGAAGTTCATTGTGTCCTTTTTTTAGATTCTACATGAAAGTGATAGCATTTGATGTTGGTGTCTCCTTGTCTGACTTCACTTAGCATGATAATTTCTATGTCCATCCGTGTTGCTGCAAATGTTGCTGTTTCTTTCCTTTTAATGGCTAATACTCCACTGTGTGTATGTACCACATCTTCTTTATCCACTCCTCTGTCAGTGGGCATTTAGGTTGTTTCCATGACCTGGCTATTGCATAGAGTGCTGCAATGAACACTGGAGTACATGTGTCTTTTCGAGCCATGGTTTCCTCTTGATAGATGCCCAGGAGTGGGATTGCTGGATCAAATAGTAATTCTATTTTTAGTTTTCTGAGGAATCGCCATACTGTTTTCCACAGCGGTTGCACCAATTTACATTCCCACCAACAGCATAATAAGGGTTCCATTTTCTCCACACCCTCTCCAGCACTTACTCTTTGTAGACTTTTTGATGATGGCCATTCTGGCCGGTATAAGGTGGTACCTCATAGTGGTTTTGATTTGCATTTCTCTAATAATGAGTGATGTTGAACCTCTTTTCATGTGTTTTTTGGCCATCTGTATGCCTTCTTTGGAGAACTATTTATATCCTCTGCCCATTTTTTGATGGGGTTGTTTGTTCACAGCCTCCTTTTAATATCACTTCTATCTGCTGATTTTCTCCTCTGGTTCTGTCTTGGCAACTGTGTATCAACCGTCAGTGCCTTTTTTCTCTGTAGGAAACACCCCTCCAGCTCACAGGGCCATTTGCCGGGATGCTGGCCCTCACCCGCGACCTGGGGGTGGCTACCGTCATAAGGAAACTGATCCTGCGTGTGCAGCTCTCAGGGCCTCCGGGGTCAGGGGGAGGACTCATGACTCTGGTCTAGAGTTTGTGTTGTTTTCCTGAAAGAGCTGGAACTTTACAAGGGAGGAAAAATGTTCTGTTGCTGAGAGCGCATCTGTCACTGACTCGGTAGAAATGGAGACGTTTGGGATGGTGGTATGTCCGGACTCTTGGCACTCAGTGTCTCTTGCCTTTGCTGGATGATTTTATGAGGTGAGTGTGTCACAGAATTCCAGCTACTTTGACCTTGACTCTTGGATGCTGTTGTTAAATCCAAAGAAACGTGTTTCTGGCAACTGGTGAAGGATACAACCTATGACTGTCAGGTTGGGGTGGGGTGTGTACTCACGTGTGTGTGCCTGGGACGGTGTGTATACCACGTGTGTGTGCAGGGGAAGGTGTGTGTACCCACGTGCGCGTTCAGGGGCACTGCTGGTGGGAAGGCTGGAAGGGGAGTGAATTCTCGACTCCCAGCTGGAGCAGCAAGTTCTCAGGAAAAAATACATCGGGAGTTGAAATTATTTCCTATTAAGAGTTGCTAAGCAACCCCTCACTTAGCTTCTCCAGTATTCGGTATTTCAGATTTCCTTCTTAGCAGCCACTAATATCATCCTCACCCAGCAATTTCACAGGGTTCAGAAAACAGAATTTAGAGTTTGGAAAGGCACAGGGGCTGAAATTCTCAAAAAATGAACTTATGTGCAGAATAGAAATAGACTCACAGACTTTGCAAAACTTATGGTTACCAAAGGGGACAGGTGGGGGGGTGCTGGGGTTTGGGGTTCACGTTTGCACACTGAGGGGTATGGAATGATCGATTGGCCAGCGGGACCTGCTGTGCAGCGCAGAGAATTCTACCCAGTATTCCATGATAATCTATGTGGGAAAATAATCTGGAAGAGAGTGGATGTCTGTACGTGTGTGACTGAATCACTTTGTTGTACAGCAGAAGTTATCACAACCTTGTCAGTCAATTATGCATCAATAAAACTTTAAAAAATGAAAAAATCCTAAACAATAATACAGAAAAAAAGGAGGGGAGAGGAGAGAACTACAGAAAGGGGGGGAGCTCTGGAGATTTGCAGAAGGTCCCCCAGGTCTCCACCTGGGCACCAATTCGCACACACAGGTGAGGGACCTACCTGAGGTCACGGGAGGAACTTTCTGCAAAAAGGAGATGGAATAATTCCTGGTACAAGACCTGACGAGCAAGTGTCAGTGACCAAGACTTCCTAATGCAAAGGGAATCAGTTCATCAAGAAGACCTAACAGCTCCAAACACCTATACAGGTGATACGAGAGATACAAAATGCATCATGGGAAAAATCCATCTCTTCCTCAAAGATTGCAGCACCTTCTCTCAATAGTAGATGATACAATAAAAAAGAAAATCAATCAGGATTTGGAAGATTTGCAGGGTATTAGCAAACAAGCTGATCTAATTGATGTTTATAGAATACTCCACCCAACAGTGCAGGATATGTGTTCTTTTAAGCGCACATGGAACGTTTACCAAGAGGGGCCATACTTTTGTTCATGAAGGTCTCACTGAGTTTCAAAGGATTACTATCATGCTAAGTGTGTTCAATGGCCATCACGGGCTTAGAAATTAGAAATCAATAACATAAAAGAGTTTGGAAAATCTATCAATATTTGGAAACTAAGTAACTCAGAAATCCAAGAGGAAATTACTAGGGGAATTGGAAAGTATGTTGAACTGAATGAAATGAGAAAATGATGGATCACAATTTGCAGGGTGAGCCTAAAACAGCACTTAGAAATTTAGAGCATCAGATATTTGTACTGCAAAAGAGGAAAGGGCTTGAATCAGCCACTTTAGCTTCTGATTCAGGGAAACTTAAAAAAAAAAAGAGTACAGATTAGAAGAAAAGAAATAGAAAGGAGCAAAAAACAATGAAACTGTAAACAGGAAAACAAGAAAGATGATCAGTGAAGCCAAAACTGGTTCTTTGAGAAGATCAATAAAATTGATAAGATTCTAGCCAGACTGATCGGAAATAAAGGTAGAAGAGAAAATTACCATAGTAGGAATGTGAGGGGTTGTCCGTATAGCTCTTACAGACTTTGAAAGATTAAGGAAATACTATGAACAGCTTCATGCTTATAAATTCCACAATCCAGATGAAATGGACAAATTCCTTGGAAAGCAAACTAACAAAGCTCCTTCAAGAAGAAATAGATAACTTGAATCGCCCATGTGCATGAAGTAATTTGAGTATGTTGCTAAATATCTTCCCACATAGAAAATTCCAGGCCCAAATACCTTCCCTGGTGAGTTCTACCGAAATTTAAGGATGAAGATATTTTTGCTATGCAATGCTGTACAAATTCTTATGCAAAATAGAAGGAACGTATTTCCTTGTCTATGTCATGAGGTAAATATTCTGCTAGCAAAGTCAAAAGAAAGGAAACTACAGATCAATGTCTTTCATGACCAGAGAAACCACAATGTCTTTCATGACCAGAGAAACCAAAATTCTTAACAAAATTTTAGTAATTTGAGTCTGGCAAAAAAAAAAAAATGGGTTTATATCAAGAATGCAAAGTTGGTTCAGCCTTCAAAAATCCATTCCTGTGACTCACCACCTTAACAGATCATTTCACTAATTGCAATGCCTGGTATCATGTCAGTGGATACAGAAGAGACATTTGACAAAATTCAGCACCTACTCGTGGTAGCATCTCTCAGCAATCCAGGAGTAGAAAGGAACTTCCTCAAACAGATAGAGGGCAATTGCACAAAAAAGTGTAGTGCTGTATTTAATAGGGAAAGACTGAATTCTGCCACCTGTGATCTGGAGTAAGATCAGAATGAGCCCTCTCACCAGCGACTGTAAACCTTGTACTGGACATCTCTACCAACCCGGAAGGCAAGAAGAAGAAACAAAAGACGTACAGACTAGAAAATAAGTTCACCTGGCTTTATCTGTGGTCTGTGCACTGTCCATTATATTTATATGGCACAGTTTTGGTCCATGTTAAAAATCCTCTGGAACCTAAAAATTGCTGCCAGAACTAGTAAGTGGGTTTAGTGAGGTTGCAGTTTACAAGGCTGAGCCACTATAGTTTAGAATCTTTCAACTAGAAATTGAAAACAGTGTCATTTACCATAGCTTAAGTATATTTGAATAAGTGTGTATAATGCTTCAGTGTAGAAAATTATAAGAGATCGTTGACAGAAACTGAAGAAAGAAGTAACTGGAGAGATGGAGTCTATTCATGGATCCGGAGACTCAGTGTTGTTGTCAGTTCTCTCCTAGTTCCTTCTGTGTAGTCGATGCAGTCTCAATAAAAATTCCCGCATGCTTTTTATAGAGAGTAGCGAGCAGATCCTAAAATATGTATAGACATGGAAAGTACCTAGAAAAGCTGAAACAAATTTTAAAAAGCAGAACATGGAGACTTTATTTGACATGGATAGATTTCAGGATTTACTATAAAACTTCACTAATCAACCTAGTATGGTGTTGGTGTAAAAATAGACATTTAGGCCAGTGGGATACAATACACTGCCCAGGAATAGTCCACATATATGGTCAATTTATTTTTGACTATGTTCCAACCCAATTCGATGGGGAAAAGTACAAGCTTTTCAACAGTAACTGCTGAAAAAAAATCAGCCATATGCCAAAAATAAAATTCCATATGATCCAGCAGTCCCACTCCTGGGCATATATCTGGACAAAACTATAATTCAGAATGATACATGCACCCCTATGTTCATGGAAGAATTATTTATAATAGCCAAGACATGTAAGCAACCTGATATCTATCAACAGATGAATGGACAAAGAAGATATGGCACATATGTACAATGGAACACTACTCAGCCATACAAAAGAATGAAATAATGCCATTGGCAGCAACATGGATGAAACTACATGTTATCGTACTAAGTGAAGAAAGTCAGCAAGAGAAAGACAAACACTGTGTGATAGCACTTATATGTGGACTCTAAACCACGGCACAAGTGAACCTATGTACAGAACAGACAGAGACTCACAGACAGAGAATAGACTTGTGGTTGCCAAGGGGGAGGGCGAGAGAGTGAGATGGACGGGGGAGTTTGGGGTTGGTAGATGCGAACTGTTACATTGAAAATGGATAAGCTATGCAGTCCTACCGCACAGCACGGGGAACTATATCCAGTCTCTTGGGACAGAACATGATGGAAGATAATTTAAGAAAGGGAATTTATGTATATGCATGACTGAGTCACTTTGCTGTACAGCAGAAGTGAACACAACATTGTAAATCAACTGTACTTCAGTAACAAATAAACTTCCACCGTTAGCTCATGCAATATACAAAAATTAACTCCAGGTTTTAAATCATAGACTTAAACAGTTAGTCCTAAAACTACTGAACTCCAGGAGGAAAGCATAAGTCCGTGGTACCCTTGGATTAGAAAGCGGTTTCTTACATAGAACTCACCACAAACTGTCAGCTTTTAAAGAAAAAGCCCCGATCAACATGATTTGATGAAAATGTAAAATGTTTACCCTTCAAATGTAGTTTTATGAAAGTGAAAATGCAAGCCACGGCCTGAGAAGTTGTGACAAGGCATCTCTCTGGAAAAGCACCTGTACTTAGGGTATAGAACAGACTCTTACAACTCAATTATATCTCGATAAGCATAAAATTACTGTTATGAGGCTTTCTAGTACACAAAGAATGATTTCCACACTCCATTCCAAAGTACTGATACAGTATCTCAAATAGGAGGTATGATTCCCATTTTAAACTTGGAAAACAAACATCCCGAAGCGTGAGCTACAGGAAGAGGCTCTGTGGGGTGTGGCAGATCCCAGGCTGGAAGGCATGGGTCCAGCCTTCTTTCCTTTCAGATGAGCTGACTCATCATCTCTTGGCCAATTCCCCTACACGCCTTTATCTTGGCTAAAAGGAAGGAAGGGTCTTTAAGGAGAATAAAGTTACTGAGATATTCTAAGATGATGACAGTGTTTCCATCTTTATCATATCTGAAAAGGGGAAGATTCCTTGAGCAAAGATTTATTGCCTAATTCAATTTTTTTAAAAGATTGGAAAATCATTTGCTGAGTCCGGTGAAATTCAGTCTCTATTCAGCCTGCTTCTTAAAAGAATTTCTTTATGTTGAACATGGTACACACATAAAATGCCTAAGTCCCCAATTTAATGCCTAGGTCACTAATTTCTTTAATGCTTTTGATATGAAAAAAAATTATATTTACTACCAATTTTACCTCCTGGTGGGGGATGTAACCAAAGAACCAGATATTCTAAGAAGCTAACTCTAAAAATTGTGAAGCAACGAAATAACTTTTTTTTTTTTGGTAGACGGATGGGCAGATTTCTTGTAGAAGGGAAATAATTAGGGTTTATTATAATAAAATAAAAATAACTTTATCATATTGGCCCAGATAAAGATTAATAGACCAAAGAAAGAGAAGGGAGAATCAGAAAGACACCTGTCTTCTATGGCAGAGGTAGAATTAAAACTTAGTTGGGGTGGACTGGACTGATTCAGTAGGTGACAAAATGAATTCATGAAATAAAAGCTGCGTGGAAAAGGAAGTTGCAAGATGATGCTAATTTTATATTTATTCTTTGAGTATTTACAGATGCAAATATTAAAAGAATTAAAAAAAACAGGAATGAGAAGAAAAATGTACTGATTTGCACCTGTGTGTTTTTTATAGGGAAGGAGGGAAGATACTGTGAGGGGGAGATTTCAGCTGTAACTTTCTCAGTGTGTGTGTGTATGTGGTGTGTGTGTGTGTGTGTGTGTGTGTGCACACATGTGTGTGTGTGCTAAGCATACTCTATGTGAAAAAATAAGATTGAAAGCTAATATGCCATAATGTTCAGTGTATGGGTCATGGTCATGGGAGGCTGTCCTCTTATTTGTTGTACTTTTAAGAATTCTGTTGTGTTATTTTTGTTGGTTTGTGTGTTTGTGTGTGTGTGTGTGTTTTGGCTGCATCCATGGCATGTGGAAGTTTCTGGGCCAGGGATCAAACTCATGCTACAGTTGCAGCCTGCACCACCACTACAGCAATGCTCGATCCTTAACCTGCTACAGTGCAAAGGAACTTCCTCGTTTTAGTAGTGTTAGTGTTTCACATTTTAGAGTAACATTTTGAAAAAAGGAACATCAGTTATACTGAGTATAACTTTGCCTTTGACCTGGATTTGCTGCTCTGGCAGTGGGTCCCAGCCCAGCTTTTAGAGTCTGTCTGACCCAGTTGTTGGTCTCCCAGTGGCTCTGAGCAAGTTGGCCATTCTCTCCTGCTGTTTCCTGTCCTGCGGCCTCTGTGGTGTGATTGTTGTTCAAGATTGTGAAAAAAAAAAAAAACCCTCCTTTTTTAACCTGAATGTGTGTGATTGCTAGTTTTAATAAAACGTGTTATATTTTTCAAACTTTCAAAATACTGTTTCTTTAGCACTCTGCAAATGCTGGGGAGTCCAGCACTGGGTGACAGTGAGACCTGCTCATGAGGATCCGGGGTTAACAGTGAACGAAAATGCAATCAAAAGGTTCAAAGAGCGTGATGACTTAACGAGAAACAGCTAAATGGTGATGTCATTTCCTTGGAGTAAATACTTGGGGGATTACTTAATGGCCTAATCCTTAAATCCTATAAAGGGATTGTTATTAATATTTGAATATTAATTGTTTTCTTTGGTTCCCAACTATCCAACAAAAAAAACCCAAAAAAAAACAAAACTGTTAACAGAATATTTGGGAATGAAGGATTAAAATGAAGGCAGCTTTGTCTTTGAACTTTACATATGTATGTTATTGAGTATGACATGGTTGTATTTTTGACAGTTTTTTTCCTCCTTATTTCTTCTGAGGGCCCCACCTGCAACATATGGAAGTTCCCAGGCTAGGAGTGGAATTGGAGCTGCAGCTGCCAGCCTATTACACAGCCACGGCAATATAGGCTTTGAGCCCCATCTGTGACCTACACCACAGCTCTCGGCAGTGCCAGCTCCTTAATCCATTGAGTGAGGCCAGGGATCGCGCCTGCATCTTCATGGATACTAGTCAGGTTCTTAACCCACTGAACCACAATGACAATTAAAAAAAAATCGACCTCTAATGATAACGCTTGTAGCAGTAATCACGGAAGAATTGAATGAAATAAGTGTAGACTGATTTGAACCTTGCCGTTCTCTTCCATCAGTTGCCTTCTGCATGTTGTCTTTTACGGTATGTGCTAGCACTTTACGTCGGACCACAGTCGGTGTGCTGAGCACAGAAACTCGGGTAACATCTAATGCTTTGCATTCCAGATTCGCTTCATGCTCCATGCCTTTGAGGAAGACGAAACTCGGCGTCTAGATACTTCTCTTTTTCCCTATTAGAGATGCAAAGGCACCAGGGCTAAGTAGGGTGCTCAGGGATGCCTTGTACTCTTGGGTTGTGCACATGAACTCCAGGGGCTGCCTTAGACACTGAAAGCTTTATAGTTTGGAGGGCATCTCTCTGCGGGCTTCCAGTGCAGCCTCTAAGCTTTCATCTGGCTCTTTGTGAGCTTCACAATAGGGAGCGCACAGAAATTTCAGACCTTGCCGGATGGGGCTCGGGGGTCCTTCAAAGTCGTAGCCCACGTATTGTGAGTTTAAACAGCCAGTTGTCTCAGCCAAGATCGTGTGGGTGTCTGTCCTGTTCAAGGGCTGCCTGGGTCCAGGATCTCTTTCATAGTCCTAAAGGATGATCTGATTGTGGGGAATCAATCCAGTTTCACCCAATTTATGGTTTTATTGCTCTTTAGAGAGTACTCTTGTCTGCTAAGCAGAATACCTTCTTTCTGGTGTTAGGTTTCCTGGGAAACCCATTCACTTGGGTGTGTGTTGAAGATCAGATCAGAACAAAGCAGGTTATGGGCTCTCCTTGGGTATTTTATTCAGGCTGCGACCGAGTCTGAGGAATAGCACAGTCGCACAATGAGGTCATTGTTTTGGCAGTTTGTGTTGGGCAAAAGTCTTGGCGTCTGTTGCATGGAGATCCTCCAGGGTCAGTTTCATTGTCCTGCTGATACTCGCAAGTGAACCAACTTAAGGTCCCCTGTAAAAATGAGGTTCAGGGAAGAGGATGGATATTTTTGGAATTTGAGCATTGTTTCCCTCCACTGGAGGAAAACCCCGGCTTGGTTTTGGCTGACATCATCTCCTCTGGGTGCCCCTTCGCTCACTGTCTATCCCTCGTCCTCAAGTGGGAACCCATCCTTTTTACCATCTGACATCACTGGACTCTCCGGCAGGACCCGGAGACGGGGCCCAGCAGGGCCAGTTCAGGGCAGGAAACAGGCCATTTCTAAGCTCTGGAAACACTACCATCGCATCTAAGCTGTTACTTAACTAAATCAACACACTTCCCCTTAAGGGTTAAAAAGATTTCTAGTTGATTCCAATTGAAAAAAAAAAATGGAGCTCTGGGAGTAAGTAATGGGGGCCGTGTGGACCGCTGTCTGTCTGTCTCCATTTGGGTTTAGACCGTCGCGCGTGTGCGGTCAGTAATGGGTCCCATGGTGGCCACACGTGGCTCTGGTATCGCTCATAACCCCCGAGATGCTTCTGCCCAACGGGGCCGAACAACAGAGACTCCAGCACTTACAACTGTTGGATAGAAATCATCTCCTCCGGTTGGCAAGTAGTTTTCCCCCAGCGGTAATGGAGTGACTTGGGAATGATGAATTTCTGTACATAAAGGCTAATGTGAAAACTTTAGAAGCCCTTGGAAATCTTAACGTGCTCCCCCTGGCCTCTGAGCAGAGTCAGCGTGGAATAGATGTGCAGATAATCCGTTATTCGCAGCCTCCAGATCTGTGAATCTGCCTACTCGCTAAAATGCGTTTGTAACCCCGGAGTGGACAGCTGTGGTCATTCGTGGACATGCGCAGAGCGGTGGAAAATCTGAGTTCCCCCTTGTGCTGTGCTCAGCTGAGCTGGAGCACACTTTCCTCTGCCTCCTGGCTTCAGCCCCCACGGTAAACAAGGGTCCTCGGGATTTATGCAGCGCCACATTATTTTATATTTTGCTGCCTTGTGTCGACGAGTTCACTGCTGAAAAAGGCCCTCAAGCATCTTGCTGACGTGTTGAGTGTTCCTGGAACAGGAAGGCAGCGCTGTGCCTTCCGGAGAAAATTTATGTTAGAGAAGCTTCGTTCAGGCACGACTTAGAGGTTGGCTGTGAGTTCAATGTCAATGAATCAGCAATATATAGCAAATAAGGTCCTTTTAACAGAAACACAGTAAAACAAAGTTATGTATTCACTGGTTGATGAAAATGCTGGCTTGTATTTAATGGTTCCATATTCACTTATTCAGTGTTCATTGGCGATGGCATATCCAC
Organism: Catagonus wagneri; assembly: GCA_004024745.2. Lineage (NCBI taxonomy): Eukaryota > Metazoa > Chordata > Mammalia > Artiodactyla > Tayassuidae > Catagonus > Catagonus wagneri. Next base: position 20,381,375 of record PVHT020000009.1, on the reverse strand, counting down.
AGCCATGGGAAATGAGAAGAGGGACGGCCAATGACAACACGGTCAGGATCTTAGCCCATGGCCCTGGCATTGGGACTGCTGGTTTCGGATTTCTCCCTCTCCCATCGCCTTTCCATTTCCATACGTGATGAATTGAAATAACGTGTGCCTTGGCTTTGATGTTTCTGTGAGTTGATTTTTTTTTTTTTTTGGTCTCACTCCGTTTCAGCTCATTGTTGAAGTATTGTGAAGTGACGATGGCTTTAGGAAACCAGAAAAACAGGCCCCTGTGAAGGGTTGAGCTGTTCCAGAATTCACATTCAAGCAGCCAGTGTCCTTCGGTCAGAGCGTCCTTGATGAGTGATCCTCACCGTCGGTGGTGACATCTTTAGCAGCTGGTGCCTCTGGCAGCCTGTTTGACTGCAGGTACCCAGCAGGGTGACCCACCATCCCGGAGTGCTCCTGGGCTCCTGAGAGACAGCCGTGGCGTTTGGGGGGTGTTTCTGTGATGCGGAGGGGCACTGTGTCCAGATCAAACATGGTCACTTCCTCAGTGAATATCTGGGGACACCCTTGGCCATCAAACTGGTAGTGTTTCAGAGCCTTTCCGCCCTCAGGAGGGGCTGTCCTATCTCTCCAGTGTCATTTAGGCAGAAAAGAGACCCTCTAAGGGGGCGATTGGGTACCCGCAGTGGGAGTGGTGATTTCCACCGTGCAGAGGGCTGCAAGGACTCGGGCCAAGAGGAGAGATGGGAGACGTGGCAGAACTGCTTGTATATGAGGCCTCTTGGTTAGCATTTCATAAAGAACCGTAGGTGCTGGGTTACTGAAGTGCCCACACACACACACACACACACACACACACACACACACGGATATTCATGTCCTAGACATACTGAAACCTCATTAATATCAACTCTTCTTCATTGAAAGACAAGTCATCCATTAGGCATCCACAGAATAAAGTGGAATGATTACGTCTGCTATCGATGGAAAGGTGTCTGCAGGGGAGAAGTTGCCTGTATTTCGTACAGAAATTAGCCTGATTGTACGAGACGCTACAGGGGAAAAATCCCTGGCCTCTCATGTCAAGAGGAAGGGCTAGGAAGAGGAAGCTTCAGTCCCCAGCCTCCCTGCAGGGTTTGAATCTGGGGGTGAAGAGAAACAGGAAGAGACTCAGTGGGCGTGAAGGAGGCCGTGCCATCTGGGTGAGGACTTCTGGGAGTCAGAGGGGAATTTGGAGCCTAAGAGAAAGGTTAGTTTCAAAGTAGAGATGAGAGCTTAGTTTCTCAAAAAATTGAAGCTGGAACTACCATATGACTCAGCAATTCCGCTCCTGGGTATGTATCTGGAAAAAAATGAAAACACAAATTCTAAAACATACATGCACCTTGATGTTCATAGCGGCCTTATTTACAGCTGTCAAGATATGGAAGCAACCTGAGTGTCCATTAGTAGATGAATGGATGATGAAGATATGGTACATACATATACAGTGGAATATTACTTGGCCATAAAAAGAAACTAAAGAACCAAATTTTGCGGTTTGCAGCAACATGGATGGATTTGGAGGGCATTATGCTAAGTGAGATTACGTCAGACAGAGAAAGACAAACTATGAACTGTTCATAGTTTCGCCCATTTTCGTATTAGAATGTTCTCTAGTTTGAGGAGTTCTTTGCTTACTGGGGATATTAGTGATTGGCCTTTGATGTAAGTTGCAGATATTTTCTCCTTTGTCCTTTTGAATTTTCTTGTGATGCTATGCATGCAAGAGTTTTATTGTGTGCAATTTTTTGTGTGGTTGAATCAGTCAATCTTTTAGTTTACTCTTCTCTATTTGGAGGCGTGTTTAAGGAAACTCCCCCTCAAAACTCCTAGATTACGAGGGGGCAAGCCTTCATGAGCCAATCTCTGTGTTTAGGCTACTGACCAATGTGACATCTATCTTGGTGAAAGTGTGATATGTTTTATCTCTTTCTAAGTGACCACGCGTTTGGCCCAGTGCTATTTATGGGGAGGATGCTGCTGTTTTCCTAGGCAGCATCTCCCTTTCATGTGGGTCAGTTTTTGGGTTCTACTTCTTTTCCTCCCTTTGTGATGTGTCAGGACCACTCTTTTGATTTTGGAGATTTCATAGTATCTTTTAATATCTTTCATAATTTTATACACATCACAATTAATGTTTCCAGCTTCAGGAAAAAAACAAACATGTTGACATGGTTGTTGGGATTGCATGAGATTTATGGCTGAATCTACAGAGAATTGATGGTTTTGTGATCCAAGAACATGGTGTAGTTTCCATTCATTGATGTCTACATTTCTGTAATGTTTTTTCCTTTCTGGAGTGTGTAAAGTTTCTTATGTAGGTTTGGCACCTACCTCTTTTCTGTACCTGAGTACTATATATTTTATGTCATTCATTTAGTAATATTCCATTATAAGTGGGGTATTTTTCAATTGTCAACCCTCTGTTTTTTAAATTTATTTCTTATTTTCTGTTTTTATTTTTTGGACACTTAGGCATGTGTGGAAGTTCTGGGGCCAGGGATTGAACCCATGCCACAGCAGTGACAATGCTGGATTCTTAACCCGCCAGGCCATTTGGGAACTCCACTTCTCTTTTTTAGATGTATGTGTTAAAAGTGAGATGTATTGACTTTCCTTTGTTAAAACTATATCCCACTATCTGATTAAATTATTTTTATAAAAGTCTTTAATGCACTCTTGAATTTTCATCTGTGTAGAAGGATTGTTTTAATCTTTTCCCCCAAAGTCTTATGCTTCTAATTGCTTTCTCTTGTCTCATTGCATAGTCTAATAGATTCATTGCCATGTTTAATAGTAGTGGTAACAGTTGACATCTGTGTTGTTTTTCTCACTTTCGTAGGAATATCTCCAGTGTTTCTTCATTAAGTAGGATCCTGGCATTTGAGCTAAGACTTGTATGTACATCATTACATTCAGTGTTAAGTAAGCATCTTTCAGTTCCCTTTTAATGGATGCTTTTATAGAGAACTGTTGTTGAATTTTGTTGAATGCCTTTTTGCCATCTTTAGAAATGAATTCTGTTGATCTTTAATCACTTATATTTAGGGGTTTCGATTTCTCTTTGTAGTCTCTAGTGTTATCAAGTGCTTGTGCTTGCTTGTCTGCTTGTCAATATTTTTTGTCCTGAGTTCCACCATGTTGGATACTGAAATTGCAATTCCAGATTGCATTTTATTGCTTTTGCCCGTCATTTCATCCTTTAATCATTCTGGGACAATTTGAGTCTCTTCTTGTATATAGAATACAACTATTGTTTTGTAGCATGAAATTAATTTTTGATAGCTGGTTAGGGCCGTTGGCATTTATTGACCCGTTCCGTATACTTGATCTCAGTTCTTCTGTATCTTATATGCACACAGATGGCCCTGGCAACATATGGGGGAGCCTGGGGGGGATGTGTCAGGTGCAGATCCCCTTGGGGCTTCAGATGTGTTTGCAGGAGGGTCTGGGGCTGCCCGCAGAAGGGTGGGAAGAGCTGTACTGAGATCCCACCAAAGATGAAGATTAGAGGGCACCCCTCAGGGGGGTTCAAGCCTTGGGCACAGACCCATCCGGAAGCTGCCTGCTCACCCTGGCCCCTCTCGCACAAACCCTGAGTCCTGCCTGGAAGTGCCTGGGGTTCGGTTTCCATGGAGCGAGCGAAGGAGGCTCTGTGATCCCTGGTTCCCCTGCAGCAGATCCCAGTTTCCATGCGAGTCCAACTCTGTCCCACCTCCTCCAAGGCGTTAGCAGGAAAAGCGACTAAAGATGCGGAAGGAGGCTACACACCAGGCCCGGAGCAGGCGGTGGTGTCGCCCCCCTTCTTGGTGTCAGGAGGTCGGTCCAGCGCCCGTGGCTCTGGCTGGCGTGCCCACCGCTCTCACCATGTGTCTCTGCCTTGGCTCCATCCCGGGCCTCTGACAGTCACAGATCTTGGTGTCATTCATCGCTCATTGTCAGCTTCCCATGTTCAGAATCTCATGGAAACAAATCCACTGAGTCACACTTTTCTATCCCGAAACAGCTGAATCCACTTCCACCTTAAAACATTGACCCCTGCCCCTTGGACTTCCTGTTGTGGCTCAGTGGTAACAAACCCAGCTAGTATCCATGAAGATGTGGGTTCAATCCCTGGCCTTGCTAAGTGGGTTAAGGATCTGGCATTGCTGTGGCTGTGGTGTAGGCTGGCAGCTGCAGCTCCGATTGGACCCCTAGCCTGGGAACTTCCATATGCCATGGCCCACGACTAGGCTGAAAAACAAAGCCATCGTTCTTTTTAAGCACAATACTTCAAGTGTGTTTGCAGTGTCTCTGATACCTGTGTTACGTCTTGGGTAACCAAAAGTGCCCCTCTGCCCTGGCTTTGTACAAGCAGGACTTTACCGACCTGGTACTAGAAAGCTAAGTAAAACAAGAGGGGCCAACTCCACTCTCAAGCTGTGCTGTTGAATGCAAATAGTAAAAAGAAAGTGAATAAAAAATAAAATGGGAAATCTTCATTCCTGGGTCGAGGTACATGGTCACTGACCACAGGCCTCGGAAGGAGTCGGTGATGGACTTTCCACATTGAAAATAGCCAACGGGCTGTAGAGGATTCGGTTCTGCATTCCAGGTACATCCAGATCTGAGGCGTGAATTTCCCCTTGAGTCCTACTTTGCTGCCTTGTCCTTAAAGGTTTTCTTTGAGCACTTCCAGACACTGGGCAGCGTTTCTGTTCTGACATAATCCAGCAGAAGAGGTGAAGGAGAAGGACTTAGTCACCCTACCTGGTAAAATAATGTTTTGTTACAAAAATTGTCATGCAATAAAAATACATTTACATTCAAAGAAGAACACGAAATCCACAGAGAAATCCAGCCTGCAGAGCTGACACTGCTCATGTTGGGAGGTCCTGTGGGACATTTTCCTCTGCGCTGACATGTGCTTGAGGTGTATTTCTTATCCTCAGTTTCATAGCTTGCCTTTTCCACAGGCATTTAAAATTCTTCATAGGCAGTCATTTAGTTTCCTGCACAATTTACCTAAACTCTTGTTGTCACACATTTAGGATATTCTGAATGTTCTTATTATAATCGTGCTGTAGCAATGGCCTCTTGCACATAGAGCATTTGTGTGTGTGTGCTTTTTATAGTTGTTTCTTAGTGTAGATTACAAAGAGCGAAATTTCTGGTCCAGAAGAGTGTTTGTAAGTTTCCAGAGGACACCTCCAAACAGCTCTGCGAGGAGTCGCTGGCACTTTATACCCTACCCGTGACTAGGGTTTCATTCTGTTTTTAAGCACAAGAAATGTCAGCATACCTGCCATCTTTCCTCGGCTTGCGTGATGCTAACGTGATGAATGTTCACTTGAGATTAATATGGAGGAACGTGGTTAGTGGTTACGGCCGTGTTTGTCGCATTGATGCTGTGTTCCTGAAGGGACGCTGAACTTAACGCTGCCGTGTGGCCGCGTGTAAAAGACAGATTCAGACCTGAAAGTCTGTCTGAGCTGAGAGAACCGTGGTTATGTGCTCCTCCATTACCGTGTAAATCGGAGCTGATGAAAATGTTCTTAAACTGTGGGTATTTGAGGGACAAGTCTCCAACAAATCTGATGATATCACTCATTGCATAGGGTTGAAATAATAGAAATACCTTAAGAAATTGAAAAGATATTATCACAAATTTATATAATATGTATATTTTATAGTTACGTATATGTGATATATGCAATATATAATTATAAAACATTTACATGTTGTACATTAGTGTAGGTAACCTAAATACGTAATTATAACAATACTATTTATAATGTAATTCTAAACTAGCATATAATTATATAGTGTAATAATATATACTTGGCATGCTTACATAGTATGTATTATATAAGTGATTTGGTAACTTTTAGTGGAAATAAATTTTAAGATAAATAGCAATTCCATCTTGACCAAATGAGGGCTTGGGATAAAATATTTTATAGTTTCCATGAGAAGGAGAGGAATCCTATTGCACAAACATAGCATTTGCTTTGAACTTATTCTCTAGATATGTTTATAGTGTATCAAATAATGAAATTGAAACTATCTTAAATAGGGAGTTCCCTGGTGGCTCAACAGGTTAAGGATCTGGGGTTGTCACTGCTGTTGGGTGGGTTTGATCCCTGGCCTGGAAACTTCTGCATGCTGCCAGCATGGCCAAAAAAGAAAAAACAAAAAAAAAAAAAACAAAAAAAACTCTTACCTAAAATAAAGAAGAAAAAGTATATATGTGTGTGTATGTGTGTGTGTATACACATATGGACACACAACACACACACACAATGGAAAACTACTCAGCTACAAAAAATAACTAAGTTTTGCTGTTTCCAGCAACATGCATGGACTTGGAGGGCATTATGCTCAGTAAAGTAAGTCAGAGAGAGAAAGATAAATACTTTATGATAATCACTTACATGCGGGATCTAAAAAATACAACCTACTAGTGAATATATAGCAAAAAATAAGAAGACTCATAGCTATAGAGAACAAACTAGTGGTTACCGGCTTGAGGGGGGGCAGTACGGGGCAGAGGAGTGAGAGGTAAGACAGGCGACGGGGTATATTGTACAATACGGGGAATAGAGCCAGTATTTTGTAAATAGAAAGTAGCCTTTAAAAATTGTATAAAAATTTAATAAATATTAAATTGGAAATAGATGCAGAAAAAAGAAACCTTGCCTTAAATTGGAGTATTACTCATTAGTTTGCAATACAAATGAACTCAAAAATGTTTATTTTTAAATGTCGGTTTTCTAAATTATATACTGATTGAACCACATGAAATGTTCCTTGAAGAGCTGCATGTCTTCAGGAACTCAGTGCATCCCATTGGTCTTTAAAATGCTGAGAGTAAAGGAGACTGGATGGAAATAGTTTTATGCCCCCCCCCCGCCCCGAGTCAAGAATTTCTGCCAATAAGACTGAGCTTCTGAGAATGCAGATATATTTAACTTAAGACATTTGAAATGAAAGTGTGTGTACACTCCACAAACCATGGATGGCATCGGCAGTATGAATGCTATCTGAAAAATTATTGCAATCAGGCTCAAAGAAATAAATACTCTACTTGCTGTGGTTTTCAAAATTTAAATATTCATAGTATATAGAAACAGTGTTTATTCCTGCTGTAATTTTACATGTGGCTCATATTCTTTACAGTGCAAAAGAAGAACCCCTTAATTTTAAATACAACCGTAAACTGCCGCACTGGGGGCAATTCATGAAGAGTTAGTGGCCCTAGGTGATTTTTCACCAGCATGTTTTAATAATAAGTACAATTCCTTTTTTCTTTATGTTGGAATCTGATTGGACTCCCTAGTCTAGCTGGATTATTTAAAGGGATATATTCTATTCTTTTAATTTAGTGAGATGTGGCTTCTGTAAGGGGATCTATTATTTGCCATGTATTTGGTCATGTTGGGGAAGGATCTCAAAGTTTGGTACCCATCCATGCCAATAAAGTTAGTGAAAGCTGGCAACTGCTGGAAAACGCAGATGCTCAGCTCTGCTCCAGAGAAGCCGAGTCAGAAATCCCAGGTCTGGTCCCAGCAGTCTGTGTTTAACAGTCTCTCCAGGTGATTCCTTTTTGTTATGGATGTCGATTTTTTTTTGAGAGTATTTCCACTTCAACGTCACCTTCCTCATCTTCTGCACCAATGCGTCATGATATTAACAAACAGATTGTAGTTGACGTTTGGATTAAAGACCCTCATCTATCAATGAGCTTTGGTGGACCAACCACCCCAGAACGTAGTGGCTTAAAACAACCCTTGGGGCTCAACTGGGCAGTCCTTCTGGTCTTGGCTGGGCTCCCTCATGCATCGGAGGTCAGCCGCTGGTCCACTGGGGGCTGGAGACTTTGGGATTTTCTCAGTTCTGGGGCCTTGTTTGTCTTGTTCATGGCCATTCTTCCTGTAGGAGACTGTCCCAGGATTATTTGTAGAATTCCTACGAAATGGGCAGGAGCACGGCCTCAGACAGGCCCAGTACCCCTTCTGCATTTCATCTCAAGACTCAAGGTGCAGCCCGGCTTCGAGGGGCGGAGAGAACTGCATCTCTTCGTGGGAGGGGATGCAAAGTGAAGCCTTCAAGGGGAGAAGGTACAGGGAAGGGATGGCGATGTACAAACAGTCTCTCTCCAGCCTCGGGGCACGGGAGCCACAAGGATGACTTCTTGGCCTAGGAATTCTGTCCCTCCTTTCTGTAGACCATGCGTACGAAAAACTTCCTCGTTTTTCGTTGTGGCTGAGACGTATGACACAACTGATAAAAGAGAACACAGTCTTGTGTCACTGAGTCATCACTGTCAGAAGACTGTATTTGCAAAAGTCAAATGAACCGTAACACTGGACTAATATAAACATTTAAAAAAGGGAAGTAGAAACAAGTAAAAATATGCATTTCATTTCAAGAGTCGCGTCCTCACTTTCAACCCTGGATTTCCTATGCGATTTCTAGAGTGTACCCTTCGAAGCCATGACCCCATTTTCACTGAACACAGCAGATTGTGTCCTTGGGGATGCCGGGGTGATGGTAGTTAGAGTGGCGGACAGACTTGAATACTGTAGAATTCTCTGAATACTCTGGTCCTGTTTTGCTGCTGCTTTTGTTATTAGATTGTGAGAAGTAAGGGTAGATGAAGAACAGGAAAAAAAAAAAAAAAAGAGTGTGTTCTTGGAGTTCCCACTGTGATGCAGTGGGTTAATGACCCAGCTTGTCTCTGTGATGGCACCAGTTTGATCCCTGGCCTGGCATAGTGGGTTAAGGATCCAGCATTGCCACAGCTGCGGTATAGGGCACGGCTGCAGCTAGGATTCGGTCCCTGGCCTGGGAACTTGTTTATGTGATGGGGTGGGGCTGAAAAAAAAAAAGGAGTATGTTCTTGATTAATAAACTTTGGACCAAAAAATAATATGGTCCTTAATCTTATTTCTGATAAGTGTAGTGGTTTTGAATAGTTGGTTAGACATTCAGTTATTAGTGGTGGTAACAAACTGTACAGTAATATTCCATAAGGAGGAAGAAATATTTACTTGCATTTTCAGATAATTTGCTAATGTGTTGAGAGTTTGATCCAATAGAGTCACCTAACACATAATTTATATTTTTAGAAATACCCTTCTGCTTTTGTTCCCTACATGTTTAGAAAAAATAAGATGCCTGTTCTGTGGTGTTCAGTCTGCTCAAAGCTCCTGTTCTTTGGATCGTAGGTTCTAATTTTCTAGCCAGCATATGTGAAAGACTTCTGTCTCAAATTCTCATTCTCTAAAAGAAATATAAGGAAAAGCTGATGCCTTCAGGGAGCGCTTGATTCTCCCTGGGGAGTAGAATTCTATTACCAGACAATCATAAGACAGTCACAGAAGGCTAGATAACGTGGCAGACAGCCTTTTACCTAAGGCTTGCTTGGACACAAAGCAGAGAAAGTGTAGGTCATTTGGGAAACAGTGAGGTGGGATGGTTTTGAGGTAGCCTGAAAGCAAGTGTTCAGATTGAAGGAATTAATGCCAGAATGGCTAATTGATGGCAGAGCCACAGTGGTGCTGCTGGCAGTGGCTCCAGAGGTTGACCAGGATGGCTTTGAGTCATATATCTGCTGGCCATGGCCAGAGCGATGCTGAAAAACAAATCACCCCAAGCTTAAGGGCTTAAATCAGAAAGAATATGTTTCTCACTCAGGTCTGTGGTTGGCAGGTATTCCCTTATCTCAGCTGGGCTTAACTCTAGGCTGCAAGTGAGTTCAGATCTGCCTCAAATATTCTTCATTTATCAGGAGCTACTGGAGGCAGTTTGTTATGGCGGATCATCAGAGCACAAGGACCAAGACAAGTGAGCAAAAGGCACACTTAAGGCCACTGCTCCCATCACGACTGTTAATGTCCATTGGCCAAAGCAAGTCACATGGCCATTCCCAATGCCAGTGGGGCCGGAAGTATCCTCTGCCCACAGGTGAGGTAGAGCCAAGTGAACCTTAGCTGAGCCCCCATCCAGGTTGTTCCGAGTAGGACAGGAAAAGTCCAGGCTTCTATGAAGCTGAAGTTTGTTTTCATAGATGTATGCATGCTAATGCAAAATTTATTGTCATTTCTCATCCCACTTGTTCACTGCAACCCACTAATTGGAGTTTTTGAGATTCACTTTTTCTCGTATGACCAGCTTCCAAGCAGGTGACCTTTTGTAGTAGGAGCACTTTTGAAAGGGCTGCATTTTCTTCTAAGAATAGCATTGGCAATTTCCTATTTGAGATCAGCATGTGTTCCTGAATTTGACCTCAGAATGGAATGGACCATAGTTATTGTTGTGTTTATTTGGGAATGTAAATAAAAAATAGATCTAAAGCTGTAGACATGACATATTACATCAACGGCATGTAATAACGTTAACAGATTAACTCGAGTGTACTCTCCAAAGCAATTTAAAAGATAATTTCTCTTTAAAAAAATGAAGATTCCATTCCATCTACATGACTAGCTTCAAAAATTATAAGGAGCACAACTGATAATCAAGGAACATTTAAATACAGTACTAAGAGTGCTGGAAACATTTACTTGGCACTTTTACTATAAAATGTAAAGTCCGTTAACCATACAATTACAAAAGTTTTGTCCTTTTAGCTTAAAGTATAAATATAAATATTTAGCATTATCAAAATTAGAACTCTGGAGTTATAATCTTTACAAGTTTGTACTTAATAATGTCCCAAGGGCATGACATTTAGTTAGCAATAACGATTAGCATGTTTCTTCAAAGCATTTTCGAAACGAAGATGTCAAGAAGGACAGTAGCCTAAATTCAGGTTCACTCGGTGTTGAGTTTTTTCTTAATGTACCTTAAGTACTCTTACTCACGTTAGGTTTTTGTTGTTATTTTAGACATGGCATCCTATACGTGAGTGCGTATTTCTTATGGGATCACAGAATACTTATTATAATGTTCTGATTTTCTTTTTCTTGGAAGGGGGCAGGGAGGAGTCCGCAGCTTGATAGAAGGAGATGGGCGTGATGATGCAGGGGTCCTGACAGGCAGTGAGCCTTTTAAGTCCCTCCCTCCCTCCCTCCTTCCTTCTTTGCTTTTTTTCTTTCCTGCACCTGTTGCATGTGGAAGTTCCAGGCCAGGGGTCAAGTCAGAGCTGCAGCTGCCAGTCTGTACAGCAGCCACAACACTGCTGGATCTGAGCCGCATCTGCGAGCTATGCAAATGATGCTATTTTATTTTTTTTAATGGGACTGTTGATTTTTTAATGAGACTGTTTTTTTGTTGTTGTTGTTATTGAGTTGTATGAGTTTTTTTTGTAAAAAAAAAAAGTTGACTATATTAACTCCTTATCTCCCAGGGATTGAGCCTGCACCCTCATGAGTAGTAGTTGGGTTTGTTACCACTGAGCCACAACGGGAACTGCCAGAACCTAATTTTAAAGGATTGAGGCAACGCATGAAGAAAGAACTTAGGAGTTCCTCTTGTGGCTCAGTGGGTTAAGAACCTGACATAGTGTCCGTGAGGGTGTAGGTTCGATCCCTGGCCTTGCTCAGTGGATCAAGGATCCAGCATTGCCCTAGCTGTAGTGTAGGTCGCAAGCGTGGCTTGGATCCGGTGTTGCTGTGGCTGTGGTGTTGGCCAGTGGCTAATGTTCTGATTCGACACCTCTCCTGGGAACTTCCGTATGTTGTGGGCTGGACCCTAAAAAGACATAAATAAATAAATAAATAAATAAATAAATAAATACATAAATAATCTGAATAGACATTTCCCCAAAGAAGACATGCCAGTGGTCGGCAGGTGTGTGAAACGGTGCTTAGCGTCGCTAATCGTCAGAGGAATGCGTGTCAAAAGCTCAGTGAGATATCACCTCCCACCTGTTGGAATGGTTATTATCAGAAAGACAAGACATGCCAACTCTTGGCAGGATGTGGACAAAGGGACCCTTGTGCCCTATTTGTGGGAACCCACGTGCAGCCACTATAATGAAAAGTACGGAGGGTCCTCAGAAAATTAAAAATAGAACTACCGACGATCCAGCAATTCCACCTCTGGGTGTTTACTCAAAGAAAACAGAACACACTAATTTGAAAAGATACAGGAACCCCTGTGTTCACGGTAGCATTTTTTATGGTGGCCAAGAAATGAAACCAACCTAAATGGCCATTGACAGATGGATTAAGAGGACGTAATTTTTTGGAGTTCCCATTGTGGAAGTAATAAGCCCACTTAGTATCCATGAGGATGCAGGTTCGATCCCAGGCCTCGGTCAGTGGATTAAGGGCCCGGTGTTGCTGTGGCTGTGGCGAGGGCCGGCGGCTGTAGCTCCAAATAGACCTCTAGCCTGGGAACTTCCATATGCCATGGTGTGGCGCTAAAAAGTAAAAAAAAAAAAGGAAAAAAAGAAAGAAGGAAATTTGCTAGAGAATAAAAGGTAAATTTGTTAGGTGATGGAGGTATTCATTAATTAAATATTCAGAATCCTTTTATAATGTATGCAGATATCACACCGCCATGGTGTACACTTTAAATATCTTTTAATTTTGTAGGTCAGTTATACCTCAGTAAACCTGGGGAAAAAGCAGCCAAAGGTACTTACTGGAAGAAACTTAGGTCACCTACACCTGTCTCCCACTGGCCCCGTGGCCACGTTTACTTGGAAGGGGAGTAATTGGATTAGCAAAGAACTGGGGTTCTTTCTCCTTTTCTAGAAATTGAAGAATTGATCCTGGGGGCAACTCCCAGGCTCTGCCTTAATGAGCATCAGTCACCCAGTTAGTCTGTGAAGGACATTCAGAACGTGACTGGGACATACACTGTGGTATATTGAATACCAGCCTTTTATCGTGTTCAGAGTAGTGCAATAATTCAGTGTGATATTTTGCCTTCTCGTAGCACATCTTAGGGGTAGCTTCCAAGCTAATCAGACTTTTTTGAAAGAGAGCTGGGCATTTAGTCGAGTTATTCTTTTGTGTGTGGCTCTTTATGGAAAAATGAAACTTGGATTTTTCAAAAATGTTCTCCCAGTTTTGGAGTGGGGATTTATTAGGTAAAATTTTTTTTTTTCTTTTTTAGGGCCGCACCCACAGTATATGGAGGTTCCCAGGCTAGGAGTCGAAGTGGAACTGTAGCTCCTGGCCTACACCGCAACCACAGCAACGCGGGATCCAAGCTGCGTCTGCGACCTACACCACAGCTCACGGCAATGCTGTATCCTTGACCCACTGAGCAAGGCCAGGGATCGAACCTGCATCCTCATGGATGCTAGTCAGACCTGATAACTGCTGAGCCACGACAGGAGCTCCTTATTAGGTACATTTTTGAGTGTATCTTTGTGAATGTATGCACATAATGAACGCTGGTTCTGCTGCTCCGGCAATTAAAAAAAAAAAAGTGTTATTTCTGAAGTCACATTTGATACATTAGTTGATGGCTAGTAGCAGATGATTTCTGTGACGACCTCATGCTTTAGCATCTATTTCATGGAAATCCTCATTCTTGAATATTTGGAACCTTGTCACAGTCTCCCCGAGGAGGAGGTGCCGTGAAGGACCAGGCTGCTTACTGGTGCGTGATTTGGACTGTAATTGAGAAGGACGGGAAGTTACGGTAAAGGGGCTTTTCAAGTGAGCTGGTCTATGACGCGTGCATATTTCGATGGCAGTTTGTTGACCTTTTCCGTTTCTCCTTTAAACAGAGCAAGTTCACGGAGAGATGAGCAGCGGGACTGTCGGCCAAACGCGGCCTGAGTATTCGATTAGGCCTAATGTGTTTTAATTAGCAGCAGCCTAAGAACCCAAACTCTGCATCCAGTCTCCCTAACCTTATTATTTTCAAGTAGCAGTTGAATAACACTTGGAAGAGAATCATAAATCTCTCAGACTAATTAATGGAAATGTTTTAAAAATACTGGCAGATGAAAGTAACAGACATGTCATTCCCCAAGTTGTGTTTTCCAGCGACTGATTGATTAACACTAGGTCGGCCTCCAAGTTTTAATTTCTTGATTAAGTGGCATTCCCGATACTGCTCTTTTATTCACACTTACTGATGTGAATAACTAATTGACACTTCTTATCTCTCCGAGGAGATATTTTACCTCATTATTAAAAAAATGCAGATTGTCAAACGTAGCTACAAAAATATCAAGTTATTTGACATTTTGTTAGTGAGAGTTTAAGCCCGTTAATAGTAAGTGGTGGCAATTCTTACCGAAAATACCTAAAAGTTCCGAGGTGCCTTTTGAATCATCAAATTGGTGAAATTATATTCAACATATTGTGAGTATTTACTTTCCTACAGTTTTGCTCTTTTCAGCATCAGTTGGGCATTCATGGAGTAAATGACGGGTCTCTATTAAATGGGATTCTCTCTGTGATCCCGTGTGTGGGTTGGATTAGAAAACAGACACGAAATACATTTTTTGGTACCTGTGGCTCTTTTCACTGGCAGAGCGGGTGCCCGCCCCGAGACTGCTGCAGGTGGTGCAGGTGATGGGGAGGCCGTGAGCAGCTGGGGACCCGCCTAGCCCCGTGCGGTGCAGCCGGGAGAAGACAGGACGGATTGCGGCGTGTCGGAGGGGGACACAGCGGAAAGCTTCGTGATGCCCAGATGGCTTGGGGCTGTCCATGAGGCTGACGTTTAACTCAGTTTTCTTTTGAGTTGGCTTCTGCCTCCCTTGGAATCAGTACAAAGAAGGTGTTTCAATTGCAAATTCTTTAAACTGGCATGCTTATGAAACTGGCTTTTTAGAAAGTTTTATTGACGTCGAGTTGACTTACGAGGCTGTGGTCATGTCTGCTGCACAACAGAGTGATCCGGTCACACGTGTACACACATCCGTTCTCTTTCAGATTCTTTTCCCATATCGGTCATCACAGAACACTGGGTAGACTTCCCCGTGCTGTGCAGCGGGTCCCCGCTGGCCAGTCATTCCATATACTCAGTGTGCACGCGCCCATCCCAACCCCCATCCACCGCTCCCGCGGCCCCACCTGTCCCCTTTGGCCACCACGAGTTTTTCAAAGTCTGTGAGTCTGTTTCTGATGAAACTGGCCTTAGAGACGAAGTCCAGTACTGATGTTTATACCTATTATACGCCATTTTTTGGTTTTCTCTTATTGAATAGGCTGCCCCAGATCCTTTTAGATCTTGATGCTGTTGTCACATCCCTTCTAAGTACTTCCCATCAGGGCCGTGAGGATTTATTCCGTGTCCACGGCACTGGAATGGGGCCATGAAGAGCGCAGTCCTTCCAGGATGTGGCTGGTGGCGTGAGCACCATTCTGTGTGCGCTCGTCCTGGAGGTGATTTTCTTACCACTCCTCCCGTTTTACGTTTGAGGGGAGTGTGGCCCCAAGAACTTGTGCAATGTTCCCAATGACAAGCACTTGGTTGACGGCATCTATATATAGAGCCAGAGCTGTAACTGAGTCCGGTCCCAGAGTTCAGGCACTGCAACTTGAAGCCATCCTGTCGCACCCCATCCATCACATGGGCGACCTTCTGCTGGCAGCACGAGCAGACAGACGCAAAACTGAAACACGGCCTGGGAAAGGAATGAGCTGCCTGTGTGCACGTCTCTATTTGAACTGAGTAGATAAAAGGAAAATTCTTTACCCGACCTCTCCCCTGCCCTCCCCCCCCCCAAAAAAAAAACCCAAAGGAAGAAGGGATTGTATTAAATTGAAGGGTGAAGAATGTTTCGTGGAGATAGTGCTTCAAAAGCAGAACAGGACTGAAAGACAGAAGGACACGTGGGAGTACCAGCAGGGACAAAGCCACGAAGCAAAGTAAACCATGCTGACTTGGGGAGGGGCTGAAAGCTCTGTGCGGTGGCTGCTGTGTGTTTCGATGTGTCTAGGTGACACCAGGGTTCATTTGCATTTCATTTGGCAGACACAGGGGAGCCGTGAAAGATTTGGGGTGGAGAAATGACACAGAAGAAGAAAGGGGGTAGATGATTTTTTAGAAAGTTTATTCTGTAAACTGTGCCATGGATTTGTTTTATTTTTCTGCCTGCTACTGCTTACTTCCTGGAAGCAGCCTGCGAATTTGGTTGTCCTGGTCCGTCTCCCCCAGGCTCTTAGGTGGCTTACATTATGTGGGGCTGAGACTGGCTCACAGCAGCCATCCAGCTTCCTTCGTTCTTCAGAATTTTCTGTCTGGGGACCGCGGGTGGCCGTGTTGGTTGTCCGTCTACCCTGAGATCACCCTGCTGGAGTCACCTGCAGGCGCTCTGGTCCCCAGCCCCAGGTGAGCCCCTCCTTCCTGCCGTCCCTATTAGGTCCGATGTGAGAGAAGCTGTCTCGGACCCTCCAGAGCAGCCCAGCCTCTACTGGAGTGTTGTCGCCTCAGCTGCACCAATGCCCCGTGGAGCAGAAGAACCTCCAGCTTGTCCCCCCCAAATTCCTAACCCCCCAAACTGTGAGATAAACTGTGAGAAAAAGGATGTATACCTATCTATCTATCTATCTATCTATCTATCTATCTATCTATCTATGGATGACTGGGTGGCTGTGCTGTGTAGCAGAAATTGACAGAATATTGTAAATCAAGTACTCTTTAATTAAAAAAAAAGTACTTTTCTAAAGCCCCTGCTCTTTGGAATTCAGGGCTGGTTTGTTAAGTAGTAACGGGGACAACAGACAGGGTCCGCTCACTTCAGCAGGGCGAGTCGGGGTGAGGTGCTGGCGGTCACACCTCATACATGGCAGTAGACGTGACTGCACCCCAGGGACCATGTCAACTGATGAGAGAGCGTGATGTGAAGAAGAGGTGTTGGGGGAGGAAGTTGAGGGAACATTGAGTTGACAACACCAATCAGATCTAGAATCCTGGCTCTCCCTTTGCATGTCTAAGAAGTAGCTCCTAGCTGAATTTCTGCCCTTTTATCTGCAAGGCACCTTCCTGCGTAGTTATAATCTCACACCATGTTGCTTAGGTAAAGCGTCTTGGTGTCCTCCCTGTGGGGCTCTCACACTCCGCCTGGATGCTTCTTCAAGTCCACTGAGCTCCGCATTAAATCGTATTCAGGATCCAGCTCCTTTGTCATCCAGGCAAAGTCGCCTTCTCCAGGCCATCAGCTTCACTGTCTTGGCCTCAAAAGCTCTCCCCAAGGCCAGTCCTTGTGCATCCTTGTCTAACCGCCAGTGCACAGCCATCACAAGCTCGTGCTAGAGGCACTGCCTTAAAAATTATGTTTGGGACAAATCTGAGAATCCAGACACCTGTGGTTTTTCACATGGAAGCTACACCAATCTATTTTTTTTTTTCTATTAACACGTTTTTCTTTTTATTGAGGTGTGTCTTAAGTGGGCAGAGTGCACAAATGTTAGGATGACAGCTTCATAGCTTAGTGAAAATGTATAGATATGCATATGTAGGTAGATACAGAATATACCAAGTCTGTGTTATTTTAGAAAAAGTCCTCTTCCTCATGCTTTTTAAACTTTTTTTTACTTTTTTCATTTTTTAATGATTTTTAATTTTTCTGTTAGAGTTGGTGTACAGTGTTATGTCAATTTTCTACTGTACAGCAAAGTGACCCAGTCTCTCTTACACACACACACACACACACACACACACTTACATACATTCTTTTTCTCGCATTATCCTCCATCATATTCCATCACAAGTGACTGTAGTTACCTTTGCTATACAGCAGGATCTCATTGCTTATCAATTCCAAATGGAATAGTTTGCATCCTTTGCTTGAAATGTATGTAGTAGGACTGGCTGGTTTCTGGCTTTACCCAAGGAGTTACCTTGAAGAGAGAGTGTTTTGTCTGCCTGGTCTTTGTCTCAAGTTTATTGAAAGAACCACTTCATTTTCAGTAAGAAGTTCCCAGATACCTAGAGAGACCTCACTGTATCTCATTAGAGAAAATCCTGATATGGAGTTGAATCAGGGCCACCCACCTTTAAGGACTGGAAAAATAAGAGTAACAGGCCTGGTGGAGCATGTTTGCTCCTTTGTTGCCCAACGACCAGCCTGTGGGCCAGGCATCGGTTTGGACCTGAGGACACAGGCAGAGAGAGCTTATGTTGCCCAAAACCAGCTAGTTAGTGGTGGAACCAGGCTGCTGACCCAGATGGTGACTTCAAGCTTGTTCTCCTAACCACAGAACTGTATTGCCTCTCAAAAGAGAACAGAACAAAGCAACACACAGGTGGGTAAGTTTCAGGGAAGCAGAATTCTTGGGTCCAAATAACCCTTGAAGTGTCAGCCAACTATATTTTGCTCCAGCCCCCTCTTCTCCTACACATCCAGGCAACTACCCTCTCCCTGTGTCATGAATTACATCTGATAAATGCTTAGTTGGTTGTCACGCCCGCCATTGATTGCAATGGAGAAGGGCTGTCACGTGACCGTGGACTGGCAGGCTGTGTTTCTGGTAAGTGAAGCACATGCCAGTTGCCCTTCAAAGGACTGCTTACGGGACTCTTTTCAGTTGTGAGTCCTCAGATTTCTGTCCTCAGGAAAGAATTCTGAGGTTTGACGGTGCTGCCTGAGAAATGAATGTTGTTTCTACTGGAGGAGAAAAAAGAAAATCATTTACATGATCTTTCTAGCAAAAATATGTTGAATGTCTAAAAGAGCAGTTTTATTTTTATATCCCATTAGATTAAAAAGTCCTAGAGACCCCTGTACCTTATTCATCTTTCTCTGTAATCACTCAGAGAGCTTATGATTAAATAAATCATTACATTTCAGTTTCTTATGCTTTCTTCATAAATTGAGTCCATTATCATTATGTAATGTCCTTCGCTGTTCTTGGTAATATGCCTTATTCTGAAGTATACTTTGCTTGATAAAATATAGCCACTCCAGTTTATTTTAGCTAGAGTCATATGGTATGTCTTTTTCCAGTTTTTTTTTTTTTTTTACTTTTAGTCTATCTGTGTCTTTATATTTAAATTCAGTTTCTTGTAGATAGAACAATGTTGGGCATTACTTTTTTATCCGGTGTGACCATCTGTGTCCTTCAGTTGGTACATCTATGTGTTTATTACCTTTGATGTAATTAATGATAGGTTTGGATTAAAGACTACTATTTTGTTAGGTGTTTTCTATTTCTTCCATCTGTTCTTTTGTCATTGAAGATCTTTGTTTGCCTGATTTTTGCTGGCGTGTTTTTATGATTCTGGGTTTTTCTTGGCCACACTCACAGCATACAGAATTCCTGGGCTAGCGACTGAACCTGTACCATAGCAGTGACCCGAGCCACACCAGTGACAACACTGGATGCTTTAACTGCTAGACCACCAGGGAACTCCTGATTCTGTTTTTAATCCCTGACACTGGCTTGTTAGTTTTACCTCTTAAAAAGTTTAGTGTATGCCTTTAATTACAGTGTACTTTCGAATAATATATACCACTTTACAAGTATTGAAGGTTCCTATACTTAGGATTTATACTCCTAAACTTGCTCTCATTTTTTGTGCTATCACTTTCATTTATCTTATTTTTCCATATGCTACAAAAGTACAGGATATTGCTCCTGTTTTTCCTTGATAAAATACATTACATTTCTGAGTGATTTTTTTAACGAAGGCAAAATGTATTTTATGTTTAGCTTTATTTTCATCATTTCTAGAGATTTTCATTTGCTTGTATAGATTCAAGTTTCTGTAGTGTAGTCCTGCTGGTAATGAATCCTCTAAGTGCTCATTTGTCTGAAGAAAATAAAAACTTTATTTTCTTTTCACTTTGAGAGATTTTCCTCTAGATATAGATACTGGTTTGACTCTTCCTCTTGTTTTAAAATTTAGACATTTAAAGATGTTAATCCATCGTTTCCTGTCTTGCATAGTTTCCAAGGAGCAGTTGGCTGTAATAATTCACTTTGCTTCTGTCTTTGTAATGTGTTTTTACTTTCCCTAAAGGCCTTCAAGATGATCTCTTGGGTTTTAGGTCTCAGCAGTTTGAAAATAATGTGTCTAGATTTTTCTTTTTTGCATTCATCGTGAGTTTCTTAGATCTATTGTTGGATATATTTCGTGATTTGTGGGAGAATTCTCAGCCATGATTTCCTGTTCCAGTCTCTCTTCTCGTGGGATTCTGATCATACAAACGTTAGAGGCTGTTTGTTGTTATTTCACAGTGCTAGACTTTACTCTTCTCTTTTCATTTTGCTCAAGTTTGGTTAATTTCTACCAAACCATCTTTAATTTGACTGATTCCTAGCTAAGTTTTCTTGAATCAGCTGATGGATTTGCAAAAGCTTCCTGCATCTTGACTTTCATAATTTTGTTTCTAGCATTTCCATTTTACTCTTCCTTATGACTTTTGCTCATGGAATTCTCTATGAAGGTAAACTGTTGACCTTTTCCACTGGAACATTTCGGGGTCATATGCATATCTGGATTTCTAGCTTGCTTTTCCTCTTGTTGGTGCATTTTCCCTGGTATTGTTGTGTGTATAACTCTGATTTTTGATTGAATGTTGGACTCTATACATAGAACAATAGACAGTGAGATCAATAGAATTTAAGTTAGAAATGGGCACATTTCTCCTTCGCTGAGGCCATTTGTGCAGAGGGTTGAGGCAGCCTTGTCAACAGCCTTGCTGGATTTGTGTTTTGTCTTCCAGCATCAATGTACACTGATTTCCGAGTCTTCACCTTGCCCTTAGGATGTGTTCTGATGTGTTGGCGAGTTTTTTTTTTTTTTTCAGTGTTCTTGATCCACCCTCTGCTTTGGCCTTTCCTTTGTCCCCCCAAGTGGGTCTCATTTTTCACTGCTGCCCCTCCCCCAGTAGCATACTTGTCTGACCAGTCTGATGCGGGGGATCAGAGGAGGGGCGTTCTTTTCTGCACTGGAGCTGCTCAGGGTGAGGCAGGCTCTGTGTCCACGGCTGTTGGGGTGAGGGTTCTCAGTGGTCTTGGCGCCCTCCCAGCGTGAGGAGAGCTTCTTATGCTCTGGATCCAGATGGTTTCCTGCCCCACCTCCTGGGGACAGAGTGTACTCATTGTCCTCCCGGGGCAGTGGCTTGTCACCTGCGCTGTGAGGTCTACAAGGTATGTAGCTTGAGATTTTGGATCTTACAAAGAAAAGGTCGGGGCTGGGCTTTGTGCCCTTTCTGCAGTGCTGACCATTCTCTTCTAAGCATGAACCACTGAAGAAGGCTTCTGCCAGCCTCCCACCTCGCTCCCAGTCTTTTCCAGGAGCGCTTCCTGGAGGCCCGTGGAGAAGAGCCTGGGAAGGGGCTGGCCAGTCTCCTAGTATCTCAGCCCCAGGCTTCTGTCTTCTCATGCTAGCCCACACTCAGCCTTAGAGGTTCCTGCGAGGATGCAGCTGACATGCTCTTACCTGCCCACAGGTAGTGCTGCCTTCTCTCTGTTCCACCACTGGGTCTGTAGGGCTCAAATCCATCCTCCTCTCGGGGGCACCTGTCTTTCCTAAGATTTCAGGCTCATTCATTGTTGTGTGACATCAGCTCTCTGATGAGCCCAAGAGGATTTGTGAGCTTTAGGCCATTCTGCTTTTTCATAATGAGGCCTCGAGATGAAGCCCTTTAGTGGTTGCTGCGTTCTAGGTGGAAGCCAGAGGCTCTTGTGTACTTATCTTTACCCTCTAGGAATTCATTCACTCATCCACTCATTGAACAAACCTGTACTGAGGGTACACCAGACTGGGCAAAGAGCTGTGTGGTGAAGATACTCCAGAGAAGCCGAGTAGACTCAGCTATGCCTTCATGGTCCTCCCAGCCTAGTAAGAAGGCTGACATACATATAAAAAGTAAAGACACGATTAAGTGAAGGACAGCAGTGGCAGCTCTTGCACTGGGGGAGATTAGCAGGTGTTATAGGGGCCACAGACAGGTGTCTGTATGGGGGCTGAGTAGTGGGTGGTGGTCTCCTCGAAGAGGTAGAATGAAGCTGGAGCCCAAAGGCTGAAAATAAGCCAGAATTATTAAGAGTTGTGGTTGTGGCAGTTTGGGGCAGGGGTTAGGGGAACACTTTCCAGGCAGAGAAGATATCAAAGGAACTTGGGCAAGGGGGCTGCCATGGAGACTGCTCAAAGGGCATGGAACCTGAGAGGAAGACTTCCTGAGTGAGGTGGGAGCCACGGGCAGTGGCAGAATCTGCAGGTTGCCACGGAGAGAAGCTTGGCTTGTGGTCTGAGTGCATTTGGAAGTGGCTGGTGGATTGTGAAAGGATCGTGTATCAGCCAAGGCCCTAGCAGCAAACAGATGGTGCGCTCAGGGTGGGGGGACTGAGAAACAGTTAAGCAAAGTGGTGTTCACAAGGTCTAGACAAGTTCGAAAGCAACCGAGCTGGGATGGTGAGGTCCCAAGGCCAGACACGGCAGAGAACTGTTATCACTTGAGCCCGAAGTGGGAAGGAGGGCCCACTAGCTCTGGACTTAGGGAAGATGAGTTCCAGGAGAGTCTTCTAAGGAGCCATGGCTTTAGCTGGAGGCATGATTGTGGTAATTCAGCAGGGGACGTCCTGCTGCCTCCCCGAGCATCCAACTGGTAAACCCTGCTGAAGCCCAAGTGGAAAGAAGCCCATTAGCCCAGTTCTTAGACACCAGCCTCTCAGACATATGGCAGAGTGACGGTCAGAGAGGACAGAAACGAAGCCTGCAGCACAGAGAGGAAGAGGAACTGAATTTGGAGAGGTCACTGCGCTGTGGTAGGGACAGTGGGTGGGAGGCATGACGATGAGCAGCGGATGCAATGAGCGATTCCGCCCAGGAGATGGGAGGAGAGGAGGGATGTTGGGTGGCTGGGCAATGGCCATGGAAAAGAGCGATGGACATGGGATGCATTTTTAACCCGGAGCAAGTGGGGCTTGTTGGGCCAGATTTGAGGGCGGAGGCAGAGTCAAGGACAACTTTTGTATTAGGACACAGGCAGTGCTTCTCTGAAATGGGTGGGGTGGTCCTGTGTCGGGACACAAGTTAGAGGGAGGGATGGAGAGTGATGTTTTGGAGATTTTAAGTTTGAGGCAGCTTTGGAGCTCCCACGAAGTGGCGTCAAGCAGGAAGCCATACGTGTTCTACTGTGTCCATCCTTCCAGTGGAAAAAGTCTTCTGATATCTAAATAACGTGTTCAATGAGAATTGTTTTTGAAGTTCACTGTCTTTTTACAACCCAGTAGTAAAGTTAGAGAGGAGTAGAGAGACTGTGAAACAGCATGAAAATGTTTGCAAATCATATGTCTCCTAGGGGTTAGTACCCAAGACATACAAGGAACTCATACACTCAACAGCAGGAGAAAAATCTTTAAAAATAAGCAGAGAGGAACTGATTAGATATTTTTCCAAAGACATACAAATGGCCAACAGGTGCATTAGAAGATATTCAGCCTCGCTGATCATCAGGGAAATGCAGAACCAAGCCACAATGAAAGACCTCTTCACACCTGTCAGAGGGGCTGTTATCAAAAAGATAAGAGGAGTTCCCTTCGTGGCTCAGTGGTTAACGAATCCGACTAAGAACCATGAGGTTGCGGGTTCGATCCCTGGCCTTGCTCAGTGGGTTAAGGATCCGGCGTTGCTGTGGCTGTGGCGAAGGCCGGCGGCTACAGCTCCTGTTAGACCCCTAGCCTGGGAACCTCCACATGCTGCGGGTGTGGCGCTACATAGAAGGCAAAAAGACAAAAAAAAAAAAAAAAGGTAAAAGGGTGCCAAGAAGGATGTGCAGCAAAGGGGACCCCGGTCCACTGTTGGTGGGAGTGCTGGTTGGTACAGCCTCTATAGAAAACAGTATGGTATTTTCTCAAACTATTAAAAATAGAACTACTGTATGATGCAGCAATCCCGCTTCTGGGTATGTATCCAAAGAAAATGAAAACGGGACCTCAAAGAGATATCTGCTCTCTGGTGTTCACTGCAGCATCATTCGCAAGAGCCAAGATAAGGAAACAAGCTAAATGTGTGTCTACAGAGGAATGGATAAAGAAGATATGGTATATATAATGGAACACTATCAGCCATGAGGAAGAAGGAAATACTGCTGTTTGTAATAGCGTGGGTAGATCCTGAGGGCGTTCCGCTAAGTGAAATAAGTCAGACAGAAGATAAACACAGTATGATATCACTGACGTGTGGAATTGAAAAAAGCCAAACTCATAGACATTCAGAATAGAAAGATGGTGGCCAGGGGCTGGGGGAGGGAGAAACGGGATAAAGGGTACTAATTGGTCAAAGGATACAAACTCCCAGTTATAAGAGGAGTGAGTTCTAGGGACCTAACATATAGTATGTTGGTTATAGTTAACAATCCTGGGAAGTTTCTAAAAAAGTAGATTTTTTTTGTGGTTTTTTTTTTTTTTTTTTGGTTCTGCCCTGTGGCATGCAGAAGTTCCTAGGTCAGGGAGCCACCCAAGGCCCCAGCAGCAAGCCGAACCACAGCAATGACAACACCAGGTCCTTAACCCACCGAGCCACCAGGGAACTCCTAAAAGAGTAGATCTTAAATCTCCTCACCCAAAAGAAAGACTATGTGTGTGATGAAGGTGTTAGCTAATACGGCGGTGGTAAAGATTGTATAATTCTGTCGGACCCATTCGTGGCAGACCTTGCACGTATGCAGGGTCATGTGTCAGTTATAGCCCATCAAAGCTAAGGAAGAAAGCATGGCTTTCCTTTCTCTGATAGAGTCGCACACGCGGACCAGGAACTTCCAAAAAATATTTCTTGAAAACCATAACGTTTTAGCTCTGTGAATATTTCTCCAGATTCAGTTTATGCGGTAAAGCTTGCTCCACATTTAACAGGAGAGATCTGCTTGGGGATAAAAATGTAGAACTGTTTGGCCAGCAGAACTGGCCCACAGCCAAGCCATCTGGATCCCTCACATCTAGGGACGGGGACAGGACAGGTGCGGCGGTGGGAGGGACGAGCAGAATGTCAAGATGCGGGGACGGCCAGTGAGATCCGGGGGTCCTTGGGTACCAGCGACGAGCAGGAGGAGAAATTAACCTTCTTTGGGCCCCTGGCAGACCGGGACTGGCTCTTTTCGGGCTCTTTCCTTTGGTGCCAGGGGGGAGCGTCTCAGCCTCAAGTCGCCAGTGGGCTGGGAGTTCGCTGCGCTGTGACCCACAGGTGGCGCGGACCCTCCGCAGCTCCAGATTCCCTGCAGCCTTTTTTTCGAGCCCCGGCTCTCCGGCTTGTCAGGTCCAGATAAGGAATGCACCAGAGGGACGTCCACGGGACCATCTCCAGAAATCTCTCACTCCCAAATTTTATTCCAATAAATCTCTGTATTCCAGAATCTTAGGAGAAAATTTCGCTTGCTCACGTTGACTTCCTCTGTAGTGGTCGGTGTCTCGTCTTCTCACATAGCCGTGAGGTGTCCCGTGAGAACCATTTTTGAAGTTCACTGTTTCTTTTACATCTTTCCGAGCCTCCAGTAATATCGCAGAGAAGACAGACTGCCGAGCGGCGTGCACAGAAATACCACGTCTTCCTTTTCTCTGACACCTAGAATATCGCTGGGAGTCCAGGAACTTGAAAAGCACTTCTTGGAAGTCTTAGCTCTGCAGATCATTTCTGCAGACCCAGTTTCTCTGCTAAAGTTTGTTTCTCATTGAACATGACCTCCCCCCGTCCTTACAGTTATTCTCCTTTCCTTCTGTGTCTCCTCGAGTGGGACGGGGGCTAATAAAAGCCGGAGATGTTAGCTTTTGTAAGTGAGGAAACCCAGGAGGAGCTTTTTACAGTCAAGGAGAGACTTGACTCTTTTCCTCCTAAGACAGCCCCGAGAAAACGGGCAGGCCAGGTCTAGAGGCACTGGGTATTGAATTAGTTTTTTAAAATACAGAAAAGTGATTTGATGTCCTTAATCTGAGCTTAGTTTCTCATCTCACTTCATGATGTGCTTCAGAGTATGGTCTGCATGATTCTGGAAATGTCAGCTTTAAAGAAATAAATATTTGCAGCCGTGCATTTGTTTGGATTCTACTTGCTGATTTTTTGACGCTGAGCTGGGGTAATTTAGAGGCTCTTTTTTTGCCGTTCTCTTTCAGTGACACCGTGCAGGCGGCAGAAAGCTCTGTGCCTGATGGCACATGTCACCTTTGCGTCAAGTGTGTGTTGTCAGAGACGGCACAGGCTGCTTATCAAGGCATTGGTATTTTTTCTTTATGGAGAGCTTCTAAGATCTGCTTTTATCTGATCTTCTGTTTACATCTGTTTCTGTATTTTATTTTTTTAAATTAAATTAAATTTTCTTGGCTGCTCCACGCAGCAGCCTGATGTGGGATATTAGTTCCCAGACCAGGGATGGAACCCGCGCTGCTGCTCTGAAAGCGCTCAGTCCTAACCCCTAGGCCAACAGGGAACTCCTGCGATTCTGTATTTTAGATAGAATTCCTTTGCCTGAAGCATGGTTGGCAGCCTAATCCGAGCTGTGGACACAGACTGCAAAGCTGGAATCCATCTCCGTGAAATTTACAGACCTGTGCAGGGACTAAACCCTGCATCTTTACTATGTTACGGATCTACTGTTAGCATCCAGGGGCTTAAATAAAGCACCAGAAATATTTAATTACATCAGTTATGTGCAGGTACTCTGGCAGGCAGCCGTTACTTTTTGTGAATGGACATAGCGGTTAATTTAAGGGAATTTAGTTTTCTTTTTTCAGTCTTTTACTCTACATGGTGCCTGAGAGATTAGAGATAACAGAAGAATTCTGTGACCAACGGACTGATCAAATGAATGTAAAACGCTGGTGAGGAGTTCCCGCTGTGGCACAGTGGGTTAAGGACCCAGTGTTGCTGCAGCTGTGCTGTAGGTCGCCGGTGCAGCTGGGATTTGATCCCCAGCGTGGGAACTCTGTTTGTTATTGGTGTGGCCAAAAAAGACAAAAAACAATTGTTGGTGATGTCAGTGATGGTGGTGTGGTGCTTCTGTAACTTTCTGAGTTTGCTTTATCAGCATCCCAAGCCCAGGACCTGTTTCTCTTCTGGGGGCGGTGATAATTTACTAAGTAGGAACCTCTAAGCAGTGATAATCTCTCCTCTCCAGGTGAGTAAGGTCGTCTGGATGCTGGCTTCATCATCTGAACAGCTGTACTTATTGCAGGGGTACTTTACTGATAATCAAAAGATTAACAAAGATCCTGTTTCTACTAAATAGGAGGCTTTAAATAAACATATAAACTAATATTAGCCTGGCCATTAACCAGCATATACAATTTGAGTAGATCGAGGAAATATGAATCGCTGTAAAAGTATGGCTACTCTTTCGTTTAGTTTCCTATGTACTTGTTTTGCATTATTTGTTTCTGCCTATATGAGTGTGTCTATATATAATCTTAATAATCATAGAGTGTAGTTGAACATACTAGATGCTCAAATATTTGTTGAATAAATGGTGTGTCTTTGCTGCTCAGTTGAATGTTTATTGAACCATTTGGGAGAAAATGGAAGCCCGTTTGATAAGGTATAATGGTCCTGTCTTCTGATATTTTATGTCAGGCCAATCTTTTGGGCTAACAAAGGCACCTCTGTTTGTTCAGGATGCTTAGACACAACACATGCTGATGTTTTTGTAAAGAGAGAGTTCTTGGCCTGAAACAAATTTCACTCCAAATGTATGTTTATTTTTCACTGGTGACACACTAGAGTAAACGAAAGGTATGGGAGATTTTATATTATGTCTTGGGAGTTGTAGGAAAACACTGAGCCTTCCGTGTGACCACAGCTGCCTAGGGGACATTCAGTGACAATCTGCCATCTACTAAGAGCGTGGATGTCTTAAATTGTAACTTGATATTTTAGGGTGTTATTTATGCTAGCACAACGCTGCTTGAATTCATAGTGAAAACGATCTTGTAGAATTCAATGTTTACCTCTTGTTTTGTAGATCCAGTCTTTTACATACTAATTTTCAGGGTTTGGATGATTAAAACTTAGCGGAGACTGTGATTAAATGTGTGATGTCTTACCAGGGACATCCTTGGAATCTGAAGCGGGTTAATGTGTCACAGCTTTGACTCATGAAGGTGCTCCCTATATTGGTATTTTTCAGGGGCCAAATTCAGCATACAGAGCAAAAGCATAACTTTTTAAAAAGGGGCACGTTTGTAAGAGTGGCAAGATTTATAAATAAAGCCTGATGTCTGAGAGGTACTGCTTTGGCTCATTCTTTTCAGTGTATGTGGTGAGACCGTGAGGTCGTTTCTTCATGCTTAAAACAAAGAGGTGTCTGATTTGAGCTTCAATCTCACAGCTTAGTGAATCTGCGCCATCAGTAAGTGAATTACTTAGTAAGCCTGCTCCACCTTGTTTATTTCTCAGGTGCTGTATCACTGTAGGAAGCTAGTTTTAAATGAAGTTCTAAGAGTCATGACTTAAGGTAAATGATGAGTCTCAGCCTGTCGATATGTGTGTTTTTCTCCTTATGATTCATAAATGGTCTAAGACGTGAACTTTCAGAAAGGGTTAATATACCAGAAGGCTGTGATTGGAGAACGTACTGTTACACCCCTCAGAGAACACTCTAGCTTTTCCACGATTAAAAACTGCAATACGTTTTCAAGAAAGAGGCATTCTGTCTTAGAAAGACCCATTGCATTTTAAATTATTGTTAATCGGAGTACTGAAAACATTTCCTTTTATGAATGTCCAGCAAAGTGTAATGGGATCTTCCATTCCTTGAGGTAATGATGGGGTTTGAAAGTTCCTTTATCTTAAGGCAGTTCTGGACCGCTTCCCACAGGACTGCCATTCTGATGTACCTGGAGCCCAGTGAGGGGACACCGGCGGTGCTACTGGGCAGAAGGGGCCACAAGCAGGCATTTCAGAACCAGAGTCCACACCCACTCCCGACCACACCCACTCCCGGCCACACCCACTCCCGGCCACACCCACTCCCGGCCACACCCACTCCCGGCCACACCCACGGTCTCTTGCAGCTCCACCCAGGACCCTCCCTCTCCTGGTTACTTCTCTCCAACCTCCTGTAAACGACCTCCTCTTCATCTTTCCTAAGCCGAATCCTGAGCCCTGTGCCCTCGTCAGCTGTTGTTTCCTCTGTGGAGCCTTGCTGATCTGAAATGGTTTCTCTCTTTTTAATAACAACACTTGCCACTTAAATATAACGGCATAATTTACAAACATTTTTTTACATAAAACTCTTATTATTGACATGAAGATGTTGCTAGGACAGATGTTAGCTTTTATAAGTGAGGAAACCCAGGGTCTAACAAGTCGAATGCTATTCCTGTAGGTTATTAATGTCTGCTTTTCATCCGTCTGTTCTTTAAATATTCTTTCTCTTGACAAATGATCATTTTATTTTTTAAATTAATTTATTTCTTTTTTGGCTATTTTAGGGCCAAACCCGTGGCATATGGAGGTTCCCAGGCTAGGTGTCCAATCGGAGCTGTAGCTTTCGGCCTATACCACAGCCAGACCAACACCAGATCCAAGCCGCGTTTGCAACCTACACCATAGCCTGGGCCCTCCTGCCTGTCATGGCCTCAGGCTGCCTGTGGTCCCTTTTCTCGGCTGACTCTTCCTCTTGGCCGGGTGTCGGGTGGTGTCAGCCGCCCCAGGGGATGCTTTTCTCCTGTCTTGCATCCTGAAACTCCCTCTCCTTCGGCCCATCCGCCTGTTGTCCTTACCTCTAAGAAAACGATGCCCTTGACCCCATTCTCCATGGACCACTGTCCCATTCTTGTCTTTCCATTTATAACAGACCGCCCTGAAAGAGTTGTCTGTGCTAGGCTTGTGGTTTCCAAGGGGGAGGGGGAGGGAGTGGGGCGGACTGGGAATCTGGGGTTAATAGATGCAGGCTCTTGCTTCTGGAATGGGTCGGCAGTGAGATCCTGCTGTAGAACACTGGGAACTATGTCTAGTCACTTCTGATGGAGCATGAGGGAGGATAATGTGAGAAAAAGAATGTATATGTGTATGTGTGACTGGGTGACTTTAAAGTAGAAAATCGACAGAACATGGTAGACCAACTATAATAGAAAAATTAAAATCATTAAAAAATTTTTAAAAGTGGGTAAAAAAAAAAAAGTTGTCTGTGCTGTCTGGACCCCACACCAGTCCGGAGTGGATGAGGTCAGTAACAAAGGAGGAGCAGCCAGAGGAGAGCAGGGGTCACAGCCAACCCGTTTGGAGGAAACGCTCTCGTGTAGGCCATCTTGTCGAGGTTCGCTGTAGCTCCCATGCTGCTAAATCCGGTGTCAGACCTCAGCCTGCCTTTTCGCTGTTCTCCACACTCCGCGCTTCCTTCTTCCCCTGGAACTTGGACAGATGTGCCAAGGTATAGGTTGAGAACTTTTATAATTCAAAAAGAAAACACAGAAACAGTAAGCAGTTTGGAAAATCAACTCTCAGTTGGGGAAAATACTCAAAACATATCCGAGAGGCAAAAGATTAATGTTCTTAAAATAGAGAGCTTTTTGAGATTAATAAAAAATGATCAAAACCCTTGCAGAAGGAATAGACAAACACAGAAATGTACAATTCACAGAGGAAATATATATAAAAAAGAAAGTAAGTTCAGTCTCACCCACAGTAAATAAATTTAAACTAACATGTCAGGGATATGACACTTTCGGAATAGACTAATAATGCAAAACAAAACAGGCACGTCTATCCTGCCACTGCAGTGTAGGTGGCTGCCCATCCATGGAAGGGATTTTGGCAAATTTTTCCTTCAGTTTTAAGATGTGCATCTCTTTTAAAATACCAGTTCCGCATCTGGTAAACCAGCCTAAGAACATAATTACACAAATATACAAAAGAGGAGTTCCTGTCATGGCTCATCAAAAACGAATCTGACTAGCATCCATGAGGACGCAGGTTCGATCCCTGGCCTCCCACAATGGGTTGAGGATCCGGCATTGCTGTGAGCTATGGTGTAGGTTGTAGACTTGTCTCAGATCTGGCATTGCTGTGACTGTGGCGTAGGTCGGCAGCTAGAGCTCCAGCTCGACCCCTAGCCTAGGAACCTCCATATGCCTTGGGTGCAGCCCTAAAATAAAAGACAAAAAAAAATGCAATAGATGTTCCTGAATCCTCATAGAAGTGTAAAGAGCACTGAATCCTAACCACTAATCCACCAGGGAATTTATAGAAGAATAGAGAAATGCTATGTTACAAAATATTTATCAACATGTTGGTGAAAATTAATATGAAGGTTCATTAATATTCTGTTATATGTCAGTACAAAATAATATGTGTGATACAATCCCAATTTTGTTTTTTATCTTAGAAAAAAGATGAAAGGCTATATATATAGATAATAACATGAGTAACCTATGGGTGTTAGAGATATTTACCTTGATTTACTTTCTCATTTGAATCTTCTAAGTTTTCTTTAATAAATATCTATTGCAATGAGTTTAAAATAATAAAGTTGAAGAAATACAGTATTTTCATTTATGAAGGGAATTCTATAAGTAAGTTGGAAGTTTAAATCTAAGGTGAAAATATCTGTGGCTTTATTCATTAGCAGTGTAAATTGGTACAGTCACCATGGAGAACAGCATGGAGGTTCCTTAAAAAACTAGAAAGGAAGTGACCATAGTTGCCTGAAATCGCACTCGTGGGCCTCTATCCAGAGGAAAGCATGATTCAAAACGATGCATGCACCCCAGTGTTCACTACGCACTATTTGCAGCAGCCGAGGCATGGAAGCGACATAAACACAAAGGTCCACTGACAGAGGAGAGGATAGAGAGGATGTGGTACATATATACAGTGGAATATTACTCAGCTGTGAAAATGAATGCAATAACGCCATTTGCAGCAAGATGGATGGAGCTAGAGATTCTCATACTAAGTAAAGTCAGAAAGAGAAAGACAAATGCCATATGTTATCACTTATACTTGGAATCTAAAATATGACACACATTAGCGTATCCAAGAAACAAAAACAGACTCACAGGCAGAACAGACTTGTGATTGCCAAGGGAGAGGGGATGGGGAAGGGAAGAACTGGGAGCTGGGGATCAGCAGAGGCAAACTCTTTTATATGGAATGGATAAACAACAAGGTCCTGCTGTGCAGCGCAGGGAGCTATATTCTGTGATAAACTGAGTCACTTTGCTGTACAGCAGAAATGAACACAACATTGTAAATCAACTATACTTCAGTAAAAATTTTAACAAGTAAGACAAAGCAACTTGAATTTAAGTGGGAGGTATATGGATGTTCATTGCCCTATTTTATTACTTTAATGTATGCTTAAACCTTTTTCCCCAATAAAAAGTAAAGAACAAATAAACAAAACAGAACAAATTATGTACTAACAGACTCCATCCTTCATAATGGTGCTGTTATAAATTTTGAAGATTATAACATTTAAAGAATTGTACGTATGTATGAACTTTGACTATTATATAGATACAGGTACACACACGTATGGATATTCACAGCTTTGTCTGCTCACCTGGGTCCCCAGCCTCAGCCTGGAGAGGCACATTTGGGTTGTAAAGACAGAAGATTCTCCCAGGATGGAAAACTTAGTATATCCGAAATATGGCACCCTACTGACTTGCCTTTGTGCTGTGTGTGTGTGTGTG
>PVHT020000009.1:20281689-20347874 GCA_004024745.2 Catagonus wagneri | reverse complement strand
ACCTTGAGACCCAGGCTAACAGACCCGCTTTGCTGATGACCTAACAGGAGCATGAGACAGATGTGGAGATGAGCCACGTAGCTGGAGTCTGAAACTGCTCTTTTCTTGGTCTTGATTTCTGTGCTTTTTGGCTTGAATATTGACAACCAATTTCACATTTTATTTAGTGCAGAAGTAAAGGCTTTGAGAACTGGAGGGTAAAATGGATCATTCTTAGTGGGAAGGGATATCACTTCCGAAAGAAGGAAATTCAGCATGTGATTGGAGGTTCATTATTACCGTGAGCGTAGGTAGGCGTTGTCATAGACGAAAATATATATAATTGATGTTAGCTTTTTCTCCTTACGACTGGTAGGAGTTGTGTAATATAAATAGCTTCTGGGAGAGCTGTCCTTTTATTCTGTCAGTATCATTGTGTAGACCTTTCAGAAGTTCTTTTCTCTGGTATTAAATGGAATTATTTTCCGATGGGAATATTCCATTGTTCACAGTTCACACGAAGCTGAGTTTAGTCTGCGTGGTCACACCCCGCCTGTAGGGTAAATAGGAACAAGTGCCAGTACAGAGTTCTGCCCCTGGCTCAGAGGGAAAGTGGCCTTGGTTATGAGAATTTAGGATTCGACTATAGGAACGAAGAGGCGTATACACACACACAATAAAATTCTTTTCTTTTCTGCCAACTTTATTACCTTGATCTGAAAAAAAAAAATGGAAATGAACCTTATAAGGAATTTTTAATACCACTAAAAGGCTCTAGCCAGCCTTTTAAAGTGGTGTGTGTGTGTATATATCTCTATCTACATCTCTGTGGTGGAATTGCTTGAAAAATGGCTAAGTGTCTTAAATCTGTGTTGTCTAAGTTATGTCAAGTAACCTTTCCAAAGGCTGACCTGGGCAGATAGGTCACCTCAGCGGCAGTTTGGAAAAGACACGTTAATAAGTGCGGTAAATCACAGTCACCCCACGTCAGCTGACTGTGAAATAATCGGGCCATTAAATATGAGACAGGTAAGAAGTGGAAACTTTTCAAATGAAATATCTGCCGTTGAGGACATGAACTTGAAGGGACGATGCTACTGTATTTTAAAAAAAATTAAATATGCCCTTTACAATTGAAAGGCTAGTAATGAAATCACAAAATGAGATTAATACTGTTAAGCAGAAGCCCGTGAAGTACAAAATTAAATAAAGGGAAATGCCTTAATGTGGATCGACAGAGGGCAGCGGAGGGTTTTACCTGATTCATCAACAAATTATAATTTACTCTCTTTAATAACTAGAAGTCTGTGATATTGAAGATGTCGTCTGTCACCACCGTGCTTGGCTTATGAAAACAATTCAACTTGAAATGATATTTTGTTTCACATTACTTTCTTTCATATACCCTTATGTTTTGTAAGAGGACCTAGAAAGTAATAAAGATGATAATTACATATGAATGATTTTTGGTGAATCAGTTTATAAGGAGGCAAATTAGCTCAGTATTATTTTATTTTGAGTTATCATTTTGGTTTTTTTGCATTTTGTGCTCTCCGTGCAGAGAAATGTGCTCCAATAATTTGGGTATGTATTGCTTAAAATAGGCCATCGATATGTAGATCTAAAATAAATATTAAAATCACTATTTTAGATAACAAAAAAGCCGCTGCCCCTAATAGTGTTGTTGTCATCAAACTTTTAATTAAAACTAACTTTCTATATTATTAATTTCTATCTTTAATGATTACTAATTTCCATTTGGGGTAATTACGATGTGCTTTTTATAAGCATGAAAGTAACTGAAGAGGTCATTTCGTTTTCTTTATCCACCCATTTAGCACATCCTGTTGCCATGTTCTGCGCTGCAGTCATTTATGAAATTTTAAAAAGGACTAATGGAGTCCTTGCGTGTGCCAGGGCTTCTGCTAGACTCTGGGTACACGCACTGAGTGAGACGTGGGCTGTGTCCTGGAGGAGCACAGGTGTCAGGGAGGGGGTGTCATGTACTGACGGGAAGCTGGAAAGAAAGATGCGAAGCCCCCAGACAAGGAGCCCTCTGTCCCTCAGCAGCCCATTCAAGTTCGGACATCGGTTCTGGCTTTGGGGAGTGGAAGGAAAGCTTAGACCAGGGCGAGGAGGCACTGGTGATGGTTCCAAGCCCGCGGATGAGAAAAACGCAGAGCGGTGGTGTCAGGGAATTCTCGCAAACATCTAGTGAAGATATAATGTTACACTTCTTAACACTTTTCCTGCAAATAGCTGAGGATGGAGCATGAGCAACCTTTTTTGGGGGGGGCGGGGCGGTTGCACTTGCGTCATATGGAAGTTCCCAGGCTAAGCTAGGGGTCAAATTTGGAGCTGAAGCTGCTGGCCTACACCACAGCAATGCCAGATCCCAGCCACGTCCACAACCTTCACTGCAGCTCATGGCAATGCCGGATCCTTAACCCACTGAACGGGGTCAAGGATTGAACCCTTGTCCTCATGGGTACTAGTCAGGTTTTTAACCTGCTGAGCCACAGCGGGAACTCCTAGCCAACTTTGAGGCTATAGCAAAATTAACACCAAAGCCTGACAATACACTCAAAAATTATAGAGAGATCAGTACCTCTTAAGGTATGTAGATGAGGATGTAGGGGCGTAGGTGCAGAAACTGTTAAGAAAAAAGAAAGGCTGAAATGCCATAGGACTTTGGGACGTATTAATGGTCATTTGAGAGAGATGTCTCCTGTCGATCAAGCTCTTTGTGAAGGCAGGCAAGCCTTTGCTCCGTTTCAGCATCAGTGTTATCTCTGTAGGGGGGCCTCCGAGACAAAGGACCGCATTTCCCCAGAAGGCACCAGGCTGTTTCCCTCTGGTTTTGCTTCTCAGATCTGTGCTCGGTCAGTGCGCCACCTTCCAAACCAGTTCCTGCCGTGTCAGGTTCTGCGCAGTCCCGAGACGGAAGTGCAGTGCTGTCTCCTGGTTCCCTGCTCACCCCGATGGCAGGCAAGGCGGGCTTCCGATTTCTAAGGGGTGGGCTTCCTAGGAGAGTCAGAGGAGCAGGTAGATTTGGTCTTAACTCCGTCTCCACAAATAGCATATATTTCGTTGCTTGAAACAGAAGACACCGCCGATCGAGGACGGTCCTAGAGGCCAGCACCCGGGAGGCGGAGAGAATATGATGTTTCACCAGCTGTTTCTTCCAGCGTTGTTCCGACGCCAGTAAGACGGGCCTCAGCCTCCTTCCAGAACATGGAGTGTTCTGTTGTTTTAGACTCATCGCATTCTATCAGATGGGTGTATACACCTGAATGGTTAGACCGGTCCGCTTGTTTCTGTTTTTCACGTGTCTCTTTAGTTTTTCTTGTAAACTCCTTATTTTTCTGTATCCATGTTGTGCCTGTCGGAGGAATGGAGCCTTAATTATCAAATGCCACTTTAAGTCTTGATTGAATATTTCCAGCTTTTCTCAGCTGTAGTAATTATATTACCTATTCTGTGTCATGTAGAATATCATATTAACATAGCTCGAGAGCGATTTTTCAGAAGTAGATGTTTGTTTCTGGTTACCTGTCGAGAACTGCCCCTGCCCCCTGCGCCTGGCTCCCAGGTCGTGCTCTTGGCCGTACTTGGTCGCTGTGATTCTCTAATGCCCAGACGGGTCTTGGTACCGGCATGGCCTCCGTTTTCACTGATGCTGTGCAGGTTGCGCTCTAGGGATCCGGGTGAGGGTGCAGGACATTTAGTGGGTGGATCCTGAGGCAGATTCTTGCGGGGGCTGGGCGGAGGGAGGGGCGAGGGGCTCTGCTGGGGACCAGGTGCAGAGTCAGTGCACCCGGCGTCAGAGTCTGCCTCCCAGGCTGGGCTGAGAGTACTTCTGGCCCGTGATGAGCCGTCATTGAGCGGGTCGGCTGCGCCAGGCAGACGCGAGCCCGGGCAAGTGTGTCTGTGCAGGTGAGGCGGGTCTGGCCGTGCAGCACGGCACCACCGCGACTGGGAATCTGCCCTGTGCTTGCAGATCGCAGTGCTTTCTCAGCTCCTGCCCACTGGCCCGAGATGGATGCTTGAGGTCAGGTCTGCCTTTTTGTCCCCCTTGTGTTCTGTCAGCCTTGGTGCAGGTCCTCTTTGTTTCCCATACTGAAACATTGCACAGGTTCCCAGCTGCCTTCAGCTCAGACCCCCACAGTCCTCTGTCTCCAGGGAAGGGTGACTTTTCTTTTCCTTTTTTTTTAATATGTTATCTTATTTCTATCTTTTTAAATTATCAATGAATTTTATTACATTTATAGTTGTACAGCCATCATCACAACCAAATTTTATAGCATTTCCATCCCAAACCCTCAGTGTATTCTCCCCCCACAACCTGCCTCCTTTGAAAACCGTAAGTTTTTCAAAGGCTGTGAGTCAGTATCTGTTCTGCAAAGAAGTTCATTGTGTCCTTTTTTTAGATTCCACATGTAAGTGACAGCATTTGATGTTGGTGTCTCATTATCTGACTGACTTCACTTAGCATGATGATTTCTAGATCTATCCGTGTTGCTGCGAATGCCGTTATTTCTTTCCTTTTAATGGCTGAGTAATATTCCACTGTGTATATGTACCACGTCTTCTTTATCCAGTCCTCTGTCGATGGACATTTAGGTTGTTCCCGTGTCTTGGCTGTTGTATAGAGTTTTGCAATGAACGCTGGAGTACATGTCTCTTTTCGAGCTACGGTTTTCTCTGGATAGATGCCCAGGAGTGGGACTGCTGGCTCAAATAGTAATTCTATTTTTAGTTTTCTGAGGAATCTCCACACTATTTTCCATAGTTGGTGCACCAATTTACATTCCCACCAACAGTGTAATAGGGTTCCTTTTTTCTCCACACCCTCTCCAGCACTTATTTTTTGTAGACCTTTTGACCATGGCCATTCTGGCTGGTGTAAGGTGGTACCTCATAGTGGTTTTGATTTTCATTTCTCTAATAATGATTGATGTTAAACATCTTTCCATGTACTTTTTGGCCATCTGTATGTCTTCTTTGGAGAATTGTCTATTTATATCTTCTACCCATTTTTTGATGGGGTTGTCTATTTTTTTGGTGTTGAGCTGCAGAAGATGTTTATAAATTTTGGAGATTAATCCCTTGTCAGTTGCTTCATTTGCAAATGTTTTCTCCCATCCTGTGGGTTGTCTTTTCATTTTGTTTAGGGTTTCCTTTGCTGTGCAGAAACTTTTAAGTCCCATTTGTTTATTTTTGTTTTTATTGTCATTACTCTAGGAGGTGGATCTGAGAAGATGTTGCTGTCATTTATGTCAGAGAATGTTTGACCTATGTTTTCTTCTAAGAGTTTTATAGTACCTGGTCTTATATCTAGGTCTTTAATCCATTTTGAGTTTATTTTTGTGTACGGTGTTAGGAAGTGTTCTAATTTCATTCTTTTACGTGTGGCTGTCCGGTTTTCCCAGCACCACATATTGAATGGGCTGTCTTTTCTCCATTGTTTATTCCTGCCTCCTTTGTCATAGATTAGTTGACTGTAGGTACGTGGGTTTAATTCTTGGCTTTCTATCTTGTTCCACTGATCTCTGTCTTTGTGCCAGTACCATATGGTTTTGATGACTGTAGCTTTGTAGTATAGTCTGAAATCAGGGAGCCTGATTCCTCCAAAGGGATGACTTTTCTAAACTTAGCATGCCACTGATCCCCGTCCCACTGGAAGCTGTCTACAGCTCCTTGTCCCCTGATCAAGTCTAGAGTCCCTGCCAACTTAGGAGTCAGTACGTGCTTCAGCTTCATCTCTCAGCATCACCTCCACATTGCCCATCCTCCGTTCTCAGCCCTGCGTCCAGCTCCTCTTGTGATGTTTTCCCGGCTGTTCAGAACAGAGACCAGTGTTTCATACCAGGCTCTGATTTCACTCTTGTCACCCCATCCGGTGGAGCAGAGCCTGATCTCATGTCCAAGAAATTGTCCAGGCTGGGCAGCAGGTGCAGCCCAGAGGGCCAAGGGGGCCGACAATCTCCATATATTGTTTTAATAGTTGCCTGAGTGCAGAGATGCTCTGAGCCTCCCTTTAAAGTCACGTAAGCCCTTGGGAGCCTTTCCTGTGTTTCCAGCAAAGTGTGAATTACCAGGAGAGCTAGCAAGGTGTCAAGTAACAGAACTCCATGGTGTTAAAAACAACAAAAGGAAAGAAACAACACTTTAGCTTGATGAGCTGTCCTGCTAGTTTGGGCTGAGCTTTAGAAGGTGAGGAGAGGTAATGGCTGGAAATACGAGCCCTGTCCTTCTAAACCAGGCGCTCCTGGAGAACCTTGGCCCCAAGGTCATGTGTATGTGCAGGAGAAGCCCACGCTGAGGACTCAACGCTGCCACTGTCACTCCTGGGCCAGCTGCCACCTGCCCACGCTCCCTTTGGGAAAATGACCAGCTGCTCCTCATCTCTGCTGTCACTTCCTTTTTACTCTTTCTCACTCAAACCTTCCCTTCTTCCAAGATAAAACAAAACTCAGGCAAATCCATGTTTTATTTCCTGGTGGCCATTTTTAGTTTGGTCTAGTCTGTGAGTTGTACACGCGTACGTCCATGTCTGTGTTGATCCCAACTGCTGTGGCGTCACACCTGCGTAAAGTGAAACAGGTACACTCGTAAATAAAAGGAGTTCCATTGATTTGGTGAGAACTTCTACCGCTTGTTCGTTTTGTGCCAGAAAGCTCATCTATCTCTCTCTGTGTCAAGAATCTCAGATTCATTTATCTAGAAGAATCTAGTGTATTCCCGTGACCTCTGAAGAGAGAGTCCATTAATTATCTTTGGAAGTCAATACTGCAGTAACCCTTAATACCTGGAGTTCTGTTTGCTCCCGGGAATTCAACCAAATACACCGACGAAGAAGGGTAGTTGCTTTCAAATAAAATGACCTACACGAATTACCTTTATCTTGAGAAGGGTATTGTACTTCCTCTGTTGATAACAAAGTGGTTCTTGAAGACTGTTTTGTTTCCAGTGCAGTTGGACCCATTTTACGTAAAACCTAGAGAAGGTCGCCCTGTACCTTTTAAATTTCTCTGGAACTTGACGTGAGTGTTCTAAATCTGAAGATTTTGACATTCTTTTCTGAAAATAGTCCCCGAGGTACTTTGGGAGGCCATTTTAATGAATTGTTTAGCCAGTCAGTGGAAAGTTTTCATTCATTTCAGAAAAAGGAGTAATAATGCAAAAGACGGCTGCATTTATCAAAGTGATTTTCTCTCACAACCACCCAAATGTGTGTCCATTCTCTGTGAAGTAATCTGTGGCAAATGCCGGGTGTCTTGTGGAAACAGTAAAGGATTATTATTCTTGCAGCCCAAAGACCGAGCCCAAGGTTAAAACATGGATGAGATGGGAGTTCCTACTGTGGTGCAGTGGGTTAAGGACCTGGTGTTGCTGCAGCTGTGGCGTAGGGCACATATGCATATTTATGAGGGGGCGTGAATATGATCCCTGGCCTGGGAACTTCCATATGTCGTGGGGTGGCTGGAAAAGAAAAGGTAAAAATAATTAAAAAGTAATAAGAATAAAACATGGATGAGATGTTTAAATTTTTTAAATGAAAATTTAGAATTTCAGAGTCTGGTGACCTCATGGTGCAGGGGCAGTGTGTCTGACTCCAGAGCTTTCAGGGTTGTCTCACTACCCTTTTCTGAGTTTTCATTAAGTTTATGACTGGGAGTGCACACAGTGCAAAAGAATGTGCTCTTAAGAGAGAAGAAGCAAAATCGCTAAGGTAAAGATGATGACTTAACCGGAAGCTGTTTTTTCAGTGCCTTCTCACATTGATACATTGACAAACCAGTAAGCAGGTGAGACAGATAGACAGACAGACAGGCAGGTAGATAATAGTTAGTTGGAAGCATAGATAAATACATAGATACATAGATAGGTCCATGATAGATGAGTTAATCCACCCACTGGATTGCTACACCGCACACAGCACAAGATATAATTTCCACCCAGGTCACACATAAGACCAAGAAGTGACCACAGAAACCATATAGTCACATCTTTTTTGCTTTTATTGGTTTCTTTCCATATTTATGTTTCATCAGTATAATTTGACTTAAATTGAGATGATCTGTTTAAAATGATGTGTGCTATATGCCTCTTTTTTTTTTTTTTTTTTTGGTTTTTAGGGCCGTACCCATGGCATGTGGAGGTTTCCAGGCTAGGGGTCCAATCGGAGCAGTAGCTGCTGGCCTATACCACAGCCACAGCAACGCCAGATTCGAACCGTGTCTACAACCTACACCACAGCTCACAGCAAGGCTGGATCCTTAACCCACTGAACGAGGTCAGGGATCAAACCTGCAACCTCATGGTTCCTAGTCGGACTTGTTTCTGCTGCGTCACAATGGGAACTCCCTCTTTCTGATGATTCATTTATATTTTCTTGGTTTCAAAACTCACCTTAGGGGAGATGGGGGGGGGGGACAGAAAAGCTCTTTATTTTCCCTGCTTGTCGTCTCTGTGTCCCTTTAGTTATGTCATTTGACATCTTAGCAATACGCAAATATTAGGAGATTGCCAAGGAGTTCTGTGTACCAGTCTCTGCTGGTAAATACTACATTCTAATGAAATAGATGGATTTTTAATAAAGTATATATTACCTAAATAGAATTAAGACAACTTTAGGAAGACAGAACTTAAAAAGTTTGTAGTGTCAGAAAGCTTTATCCTAGGACTGGATGGGTCCTGTTATGTTTAACTTACTGCAAAATAGGGAAAGGAAGGTTTTCAAATTCATTTTTACGTCTCTGGCATCATCCTAATATTCTTACCCAGTAAAGATGACACAAGAGTAGTACTGTTGGAAAATTTTATAGCTGTAGATGCAAAATCTTAAGAAAAGTATTGGGAAATTTAGCCCAATAGTACATTAAAACTGTAATATTAATAGTGGCTAATATCTACATATATGATACTGTGTTCCAGGTACTATTCTAAGTTCCCGTGTTAGTTAACTTACATTAACTAGAATGTAAACTCATAAGGTCTTTTTTTTCTTTTCTCACTGGTGTAATAACAGAACCTAGAATTATATATGGCACAAAATAGAAAGTCACTAAATTTGTTGCATAAATGAATGAATAATTTTCATAACAACAATAATAGGTTGATATTATTAATGTTCCCATTCTCCATAAAACGGTGTAATAGACCCCCATGGAGGTGATTAAATTTGCCCCTAGGTCGCACGTGCCATGCACACTAAGGAGTTTTTTTTCTGGGAGAGCAAGGAAAATTTGACTTGAGAAGATCTAATAATGTTGCTTAGTATTTTACTCTATCAAAGGGAAAAATTACAAAGTCATTTTGATATGTGCTCAAAAAGAGTTAAGATAATTCAATTCCAATTCTTAAGTGGGGGGAACTCTCAGTAAAATAAAAATCAAAAGGAAATTTCCTTAACGTTTTATAAAGGTAACTCAAGCTCGGCCTCCAGATTCTTACAGATATAAGATCAGAGGATGAAGACTAAAGAAGGATGTATGCTGTCAGTTCTGTTGGATAACATTAGACTTAAACTTTAGTTCAACAGAGAGGAAATTAGAGTAGACATATAGGAAAACATAAGGAAAAATTATCATTAATTGTGGCTCATATACATTGACCTCAATATATAATAGGTAGGTGATCACGGCCAGGTTCTTTAACCTCCTTAAACTTTAATATTTAATCTCTCCATTGAGACTATTAATACACCTGCTTCAGAAGTCTGTTGTTTAAATAAGTCAGATAATGCATGTAAGGTTGTTTAAATAAATTAGATAAGGCATGTAAGGTCATTGGCAGATAGTAAGTACACCCAGTAAATGTTCCGCATTACATTATTACCTCTTGAGAAGTCAAAAGGTACACAACTGAAAACCATTAGCATTAATGGAGAGAGTCCATAAGCCAGTGTGTTATTATTAAGTTCATGCATAAAGCTTAAGTGCTTTTCAATATGCAAATAAAGTTAGTGAATATAATGGGACAATAACCCCATTTATCTTAACGTTGGTATATCTAGGAATGTGTTATCTTTCTCACATACTATCAATATGTCTGGGGATAAACATAAGATTAAATCTCCTTGAAGAAAACTCTAAAACCTTAAAGAGTTTCATAAGAGAAGACATTCATTAATCAAGAGGTGATTACTTTTGCAGGTGTGGCTGCTGGTGGGTGGGGAACACGTAAGGACAGGTTTCTGGGGTACTTGAAATATTCTGTTTTCTTATTCTAGATTCTAATTATACAATATTGTTTGCTTTCTAAAACCCATGATGCTGTGCAGTTCAAATGTTTGCACTTTTGTGTGGATGTCACAGTAAAATGAAAGGCTCACAATGGGGAGCAGAGAGAAAAGAGGAAAAATAAAATGAGCTCCTTGATTATTAGTTAGGTAATAAACGAGAGTCAGAGGGTAGAATTTAAAGCTGACAAAGCAAGTAGCGAACACCCAGTAGGGTAAAGAAGGACTAAGAGTGCTGTGTGTGTGTGTGTGTGTCTGTGTGTGTGTGTGTGTGTGGCAGTTAACACTAAAATAAAAATGCAAACCTTTCTAAATACAAAGTCATATAATGAGAAAAAAATACTATCTGTATAGACAAAGAACCACAGTAAGCATAATGTAATATACACAGTAAAATTAATATAGCCTGTTGGACCAAGTTATAATTTTTTAGTCACATCAGTGAAAACAAATGGGCTTAACCCACTTACAAGAAAGAAAGTGATACTCACATTGGCTCACAAAATAAAACCCAAATCTGTGTTTTCTAAGAGAGTCTCACCTCCAGTGATTCAGAAAGGCTTAAAAAAAGTAGGGTTCTTCCCGTGTCTCCTGTGCCACGCCCCTTCGACACACCCCATCACTGCGGCAGCTTGTTGTTGCTGCTGTTTTTGATGTATTTATTTGCACTACAAGAGACTCAGAGCCGATGGTGTTTATTTCCTGCCCCAGTGCCAGAATCAGCCATTTCTCAAGGAAAATCAAAGCTGGAACAATTTGAACACCAAAATAAATAAAGTAGCATTGGATTATAATCCACAGTCTAAAATGACTATTCATACATCCACGCTGCTATAAATAAATGGCTTGGTGTGTAAATAGATGGGTCAAATTGTCAAATCTCCCATGCAGAAGAATTCCACATAATTCCTTGCTTTCCAAGGGAGCATAATTCCTCCCCCTGTGTGTGTGGGCTGCATTTAGTAACTTCTTGCCAGAGGGCGGTATGGAGGGGATGTGGGTGACTTCATGGCGGAGAAGCCTGAAGAGCAGGACCTCAGCCAGGCGATGAAAATGAACAGCAGCGGTTATAAATCATGTGGATGGTACCTGCCCTTGTGTACGGGGTGATGAGAAAGGCAGTTTGTCTCTGCAGTCTTCCTCCCCAAAACACGTATTTGCAGGAAATATTGAGAAAAACACCATACAAAATTCAGCCAAGGGATAGTCTATAAAATATCTGATTGGTACTCCTCAAAACTGTTAAGACAAAAAAAAACAGAAAAAGTCTGTTACGTTGTCATCAGAAGGGGACATGAAAGTGTAATGAGGTATACTGGATAGAATCCTAGAACAGAAAAAGGACATTGGGTGAAAACTAAGGAAATCTGATTGAACTATGACATACTAATGGAAGATGTTAATAATACTGTAAGATGTTAATAAGGAGAAACTGCATTCAAGGGATATGGAAATGCTTGTTATATTATCTTTACAATTTTTCTGTAAATATGTAATTGTACTAAGAAAATAGTTGATTAAAAATTTTAAAAAGAGGCTGCAATGTTACAACGGTTAAATGCAAACCTTGAAAAAAGAGAGTAGATATTATAGTAAGACCAGGTAGAATAACAGAATAACCACCTTCATGAATCAGAATTTAGAGGAAATATAAGGAGGCACAGACAGAGACTTAGAATAACAAGTTCCTGCTGTGATGCAGGGGGTTAAGGATCCAGTGTTGTGTCTTTGGCAGTGTGGGTTCAAACCTTGGCCCGGTGCAGCACCTGTGGTGGTGCTGCACCTGTGGCATAGGTCACAACTGCAGCTCAGATTCGATCCTGGCCCAGAAACTTCCATATGCCGTGGGTGCATCTGAAAAAAGAAAAGAAAATACTTAGAATAAGATCCAAACCAAGGGAGTTCCTGTTGTGGTGCAGTGGAAACGAATCCAACTAGGAACCATGAGGTTGCAGGTTTGATCCCTGTCCTCACTCAGGGGGTCAAGGATCTGCCATTGCCGTGAGCTGTGCTGTAGGTCACAGACATGATATAGATCCTGTGTGGCTGTGGTGTAGGCTGGCAGCTGTAGCTCCAATTTGACCCCTAGCCTGAGAACCTCCATATGCTGCGGGCCCTAAAAAGCAAAAAGCAAAAAAAAAAAAAAAAAAAGAAAAGAAAAAAAAATCCAA
The DNA here is from genome assembly GCA_004024745.2 of Catagonus wagneri. Lineage (NCBI taxonomy): Eukaryota > Metazoa > Chordata > Mammalia > Artiodactyla > Tayassuidae > Catagonus > Catagonus wagneri. Next base: position 20,335,478 of record PVHT020000009.1, on the reverse strand, counting down.
ACCCCAAATGAAATAGCTCTTATAGTTCTAAATTACATGTGACACCCGATAATGGAGAACTTATCTTCCCCTGAAGTGGGTCATCCTTAAAAATTTCCTGATATTTCTGCATCTTGTTTTGATTTTCGTTCCTAAAAGTACATACTCAAAAATAAAATTAATTTGGAGCTCTCAGAAGGAGAAATTAACAAAATAATCCCATTTACAATTGCATCATAAAGAAACATCTGGGAATAAATCTAAGGGAGTAAAAGACCTGAACTCGGGTAACTTTAAGACACTGATGAAAGAAACGGAAGACAACAAAAAACAGAAAGATATATTGTGCTTATGGATTGGAAGAATCAATATTGTTAAAATGACCATGTTACCAAGGTGATCCACAGACTCAGTGCAATCTCTATCAAAATACCAAAGGAATGTCTCACAAACTTAGAACAAATAATTCTAAAATTTGTATGGAAACCCGGGAGACCCTGCGTAGACAAAATAGCCTTTAGAAAGAAAAACAGAGCTAGAGCTATCATGTACTCTGATTGCAGACTATACTACTGTCGTCTTCATAGTACGAATCTGGCACCAAAACAGACACAGATCAATGGGACAGAATAGAGACTCAGAAGTGAACCCACATTTATTTGCACAATTAACTTCTGACAAAGGAGGCAAGAATATACAATGGAGAAAAGACAGCCTTTTCAAAAACGGCGTTGGAAAAACTGGACAGCTATGTACAAAAGAATGAAACTGGACTACTCATACTACATACAAAAGTAAATTCAACATAGGCTAAAGACTCAAATAAATATAAGACCTGGAATCATAAAGCTTCTAGAGGAAAAAATAGGCAGTAAGCTCTTTGACATCGTCTTAATAGCATTATTTTGGATCTGCTTCCTCAGTCAAGGGAAACAAAAGCAAAAAATAAACAAATGGGACTACATCACACTAAAAAGATTTGCACAAAGCAGGAAGCTATTAACAGAAGAACAACAGGCTTAAGAAATGTTGCCTTTATGCGTGTTCTTACAGAAAACTTTCAACGTCTTTTTAATGTTTGATTCATGAGTAATAGCTGCATTTTACATAAGATCTTTTTTCTAAAAAAATGAATGTCTCCGTTTTCTTTCCTTCTTGGACGTCCTGCTTGGGGTCGATGTGATGGTTCATTTAGTGCTGGTCTAGTGTCTGCTCCCATGTCAACAAGAGGGTGGCATAAACCAGTGTGGAATTTGCCTGGTCCATAGAGATCCTGTCCATCCTTCTAGGCAACGAGCTCAGCACTTAAATGTGCAGAAGAATTCCCCCAAAATGAGCAACTCTAAGCCATAAAATGGTGTTACTATTCCACAGAAATGACTTCGTTAAGATATAGATACTTTTTTGATCTGAATCATGGATCTTTGTAAATGTAAAGTCAAGTTATATGCTTTTTAATGATAAGATCCAGTTTGAGAAAAAAGTCGTTTCGAGATAGAATAAAGTAAGTTGTAGGAAACACAGTAGTAGGTGAGAGACTTAGTGAAATGATCATGTAGAGGTTTACACTCTTCCGACCCAGAGAGAATGAGGTGTTTTTCTTTTCAGAAGCTTATAAAAAAAAAAAGGCTTGAAATTCTCTTCCCAAGGATAAACAAACAGAGCAAGGGAAGGCAGGCGTAGACTGTTGGAGAGTTTTGAGACTCTGCTCTGAGCCCACCTTCAGTCCCCAGGGCCTGCAGACCGTCCCCTCCTGGGCCATTGTCTGTCTCTCTTGTCCCCTGGGGGGAACGTCCACAGAGCAGGGCAGAGATACACAGCCCCGGTCACATGCCTTCACGCCACGTGACAGCATCATTTAAACTCCCAGAGGTTCCCAACCACCCCCCACTGGGGGTACCCTCAGTAGATGAGGCCCTGCTTCAGCACGGTGGGTACACCCAGGGGTGGGGAAGCAGGCCCGGCCACCCTGTTGCTGTTCCCTGGAGATGGGACCAGGCGGGCGGACAAATAAAGAGCTGCCCCCTGGTTCCTGGTTCTCATGCCCACGTGTCGTTTCAGGACAGAATTTCAATCCACGTTTCTGTCCAGCGGCAACAGTAGAAAAGGAAACTGTTATCCCTACTCAGGGCCACTCACAGCCCGGTGGGACGGAACCCCGCTGTCCCTCTGCCTCCCTGTGAGCAGGTCCCCCTCACGTGAAGGCAGGAAAGCATCAGGGCGAGTTTCTGGCCAGCACCCCAAGCGTGCGGCCGTGCAGAAGCCCCTGCTCCGGGCATTCTCACTGGCCGGGGGTGACCCAGCCTCCCCCGGGATGGAATGGAGAACGGGCTTACTGAGAATCACCTAGAAGTCACCTCTGTTCCCACGGTTTCCAGGCCAGCGGGGGCAGGCTGTGGGCCACCTGCATCCTCAGCATCGTCACCTGCCTTCTGACTCCAGCCCGATAGCGTGGCCTCTGTGACCGATGGATCCGGGGGAAGGCACAGCATAGGCCCAAGACGGAACGCGTGGAGTGTGGCGGTCCTTCAGCTGTGGAGCATTCGGGGTTACGGAAGGGGGCGCTCAGGTTTTGCGTGACTCTTCTGGTGTCGTTCACCCATCACATTCCTAGTGGGTTCTTAGGAGCCTTTTAGCAAAGGAGTAAGGGACGCTGGTCTGAACTGGGTTTCACTGGTGAGTGGCGGTGTATTTAAGGCTTGGCTCAATTAAGATGATCCAGTACAGGGCTTGGAAACCAGTAGCCCCAAATCACTTCGTGTGACTACTCTGCGTTACCTCCAGGCTTTGCCACACGGTCCCTTCTCCCTGATTGTTCTTCTTGGGGATAAAGCTGTCCCCTGTCAGGGTTTCTGCGGCAGCCCCTGAGTCCCATCTATAAGCGCCTGTCCCCAGAGTCAGAGTCACGCGTTGAGGAGGTCCAACTCCCTAAGAGCAAGACAAGGTGCCCTTTGCCCTCTGCTGCGTCATTGTGTAGAACAAGGAGCCCGACACACAGTAGGTGCTTAGTGAACAAGTAAAGGAAGGACACCTGGCCTCCTTAGACCCCTTCTTTGCCCAAAGTAGTAGTTTCTTGATTTCTCCTGGATTCGTGACATCGTCTTGGGGCTTTTCTTTGTTCTTAAAAATCTGCTCCTGAGATACGGAAAGTGTCTGAGATGCGTGCCGTTGATTATGTACTGTGATGAAATACTTCGTCATTAAAAGGGCCTCATAGCAGGTGCATATACAGGTCATTACGCATAGGAGACAACAGGCAATACTGCGTATGCTTCTATTACTCCAGGATGGGCTTAGCCCTCCATTCAGCTCAGTTCAGCAGCAGCGCTCTGGTGTGGAGCTGAGATCAGAGGCTGGGGAGGGGCGGGGAGGGGTGGGGTGCAGACTGTGGGGCGAGACTCCCGGGGGCTCAGCCCATGTTCTGCCACCTGCTGTTAGCGTGGACCTGGGCAAGGCACTTCCTGTCCCTGTGACTGGGTTTCCTTATCCATGAGATAACCCTGCCTCCTAGGGTTTTCCCCAAGCCATGTTGGCTGTGCGTTGATTATGAACATCAAGAGGAGGGCAGTGTGGTACCCACCTGGGGAAGCCTCGTGGAGTTGAGAGGAGGGCGCCACTGTGCACGTGGACACCGCGATAGGACCTGTCAGCCTAGCAGGAGAATAGGGACAAGCCCTGGAGAACAGTCGTCATTGAACCTGTTACATTTTTTAATGTGGAGGTGGTATTTCAGGAAGGAAGAGAACAGCGCGATGAAGCTATGAGTTTATTAAACGAGCAGCGCAAACTTGTTTGCTTCCCCTACGTTTGCCCTTCATGAAAAGAAAGAAAGAAAAAAGCAATTAAAAGCAAGTTTAGCAAAAGCTTTGGCTGTGCCCTTGGTGTAGAGGGGCTTTTATCTGAAGCTCTGTCTCGGTCGCCTTGGCTTCTGGATTTGAGAGCAACACCTGGTAGCCTTTTGGAGACGGTGTCAGCCTAGGCCATTCTGACCCAGCGCCCTTTTCCTGATTCTGTTTACCTGGTGTTCCACCTCTCAGATCAAAGACAGTGCCCAAGTCACTTATGAACCAGGAAAAGAACTTGAACTAGACCCAAACACAGATCCAAATGTCAAATTTTACGTAATCTGGAATTGGTTATTCCTTTAAATAAAACCTATTGAGGAGGTTCCTGGTGGCCTGGTGGGTTAAGGATCCAGCCCTGGCATTGCTGTGGCGAGGATTCGATCCCTGGCCTGGGAACTTCCACATGCCATGGGTGCGGGCAAAAAAGCCCCAAAACCAAAACGAACAAAAAACCTATCGAGTTTAGTTCAACATGTGCATTTTCAAAGTGATAGAATTATTAAAATATCCAGAGTGTGACATTTCCCCATTTTTGTGTAGTTAGCATTACTTTTGGAACACATTGCCTGCGTAAATGAGAATTATGTACAGTTACTAATATTTCAATAGTAATGGAGTTATCACTTCAAAAATAAATATTGTTCAGCCAGAAGTAAGTATGGTGCTCTCGTCTTTGAAGTGACTTTAGAGTGAGTCAAATCCTGTTAAAGTTACAGTTTGCTGTTGGTTTTCATGATACTGATGATGGAGCCATGTTTCTTTAAATAGCATAGAATATGTCATCAAAGTGTGACATAAGCCCCAAACTTAATAGTCCCGAAACTTTGAAATAATACTTAGAAGGACCAGACCCTGTGCGAAGCTTGATGTGCTACATAAGCATGAGGGGACTGTTGTTGGGACAGGTGGCTTTACTTCTGTGAAAAAGTAATAACAAAAGAGGGCTTCCTGCTGTGGTGCAGCGGGTTGAAGATCCAGCATTCTCTCTGCAGAGGCTTAGGTCACTGTCAAGGCTTGCATTCCACCCCTGACCTGGCGAAGCGGGTTAAGGACCTGCTATGGCCGCAGCTGTGGCATAGGTTGCAGGCACGGCTCAGGTTCGATCCTGGCTGGAAGAGTTCCATATGCCACAAAATGATAATAATAATAATAATAATAATAATAATAATAATAATAATAGTAATAATAATAATAATAGCCAGATGAAGTAGCTTGGTTGTTCCAGAGCAAACCTCTTGCTGTAAAACAGACCTGCTCTGATGACTGACCTGTAGGAGGGAGCATGAAGAATTGGGGCGGCTCCCATGATGATGTTTGAAGTCAAGATCTGTGGCAGGAAGTTGTATAATTCCAGACTTGAAAGTCCCACTGAGCCAACGCAGACCCTAAAATAAGTCCTTTTACAGCTCAAAGACAGGCGTTCTCCCTTTTGAGCTTTTCCTCTTTCAGAACGAGAGAAAAAGCAAACCAAGGCTTTCAGCACTTGGTGGGTCCTTTTGCGATAAAACCCTGCTGTAGAGACCGCTCTCGTGGGTGCTAATTGACGTTGCTGTTGAACACACAAGGATAAAACGGAGTCTCAAAGCGATATTTGTTTTTAGATGAATAATTCACTCATTTTTCCCGCAAGAGGTTTTCTCATCTGAGGCACTGGCCTTTCAAATTAAATAAATATAATGTTTCAAAAGAATATGGGCATGAATATTCATCAAGACCAAAACAGTGAATATAAATAAAAGCCCTTTTACATAACACTTTATTTTTTTATGAGGACCTTACTGGTTTTTTTTCTGTTGTTGTTGTTGTTGTTTTTCTTCTAAAATATTATTATTCAAAGTGATTTTCCAGGACAGCATTTCTTCTATGAAGCCTCCCTGTTATTGAAATAGTGATACTGCTTTCCCCAGTTGTGCATAGGCAACCATATTTTTTCTTTTCAGAAGTAGGTTTAAAGTAGTACTTGCTTATGGGAGAGCCCATAGCGATAGAGTCAGCCTAGCACGCTGCCAACTCCTCAGTAAAGTGTTTGTCTAAACAATTGGAGAAAGGTAAACAAAGAAAACAAAATTGAAAAAAAGATTATGTACTGTGAAAAATGTAGCTAGTTCATACACATAAAGTATAGTTTTAGCTCCTACACATAAAGAGCATTTTGGGGGGGTTTTTATAGATAAGCCAATGATTTTAAAGTTTATATATATATGTGTGTGTGTGTGTGTGTGTGTAATTATGTGTATGTATATATGTATATATTCACGCACATACACAACTGGGAACACAAACAGTGAAGACCTTGTCCTGGGTCCTTAAGGCGTGGAGGTCAAGGCAGAACTGAATAGCTGATATTTGGATACAAAGAGAAAGATAAACGAAGTCTGCAGTTAGTTTCACCCAAACAGCTGGTTTAGAAGGAGCTCCTATACGGTGTTGAGTGATTGATTCATTCTGTTCATGGAGCTGTCTGAATATTCTTCTTTTAAGTAATCCTTGGGATTACCGAGAGTACAAGTGCCTTGCTGTCTATTTTGTAACATTAGCCACTCAAGGCTGTCACTGGCTTTGAGCACAGCACCTCGGAACCAGTGCTGATTTCACAGGCGGTGTGTTGTGTAGTTTGAATCTGGACGTTAATGAACGTGAAGTTGATTTACTTGCAGGTGGAAAGGTTCAGTGTGTGATCTGTTGTCACGGACTGTCCCGTATCCACTGGCCAGACTGGGAGAATGGGAAGTTCCTTACTTGAGCGGGCCGCTCCTGGTCCGTTCTGGTCCCCACCAAAAGGGGGGCATGGAGAGATGAAAATGATCAGAGAGGCACTTTTCTAAAAATCTAAGCTCAGAGAGTAGAAAGCTGTTTACCACCTTCTGAAAAACAATGATTTAAAAGATCATCAGAGAGCACATTATTTCTCCTAATCATGTAACGAGAGAAAAATGAGTAGACACTTTCTAATAGACAGCATTTTGCCTGATTGCTTCCAAATGAACTTGCTAATATTTTCCTTTGTATTTGATGAGAAAAAATAGTCTTGAAGGAAAAGGACTTCAAGCTGTTTTGGTCGAGCACACGGATTCTCGGGGTTCTTGTTATTTTGATTAACCTGAATATGCTGTGCACACTGAGAGACTCTCACCTTGTGTTGCCCTGTTAGTCTTCGGGGATTAAGGTGAAATAACGTTTTAGCTTTAATAGGAGATCATGGCTTGTTTTTATGCTGCTTTTTGACTTTGGATGAAATACTTAACCCCTCAGCACCTTGCTTTTTCTGATTGCAAAAGAAGAAAATACTTGTCCGTAAATCCTGTTTGTAAAGTTATTTTGAGATAGTCAAAATATTAACTTTAGGTCGGATAATGTTCTTTCTGTACACTAAGCTATTTCTTGGAATGCTTCACTTTGTCTTAGTTCTTTTTCTGCAATTTCTAAAGACTTTATCATGCAATTCCAAGACCTTGTGAAGCATGGGTATTTTAGTAAATGGCCTTCTTTGAAGCTCTGCTTAACAATTATTTTGCCAATAGGTTACCGTTTTGTAGATGCCTTATAATAAATCCTTAGGAGTCCCAAAGGCAACAACCTCTGTTTTAGGTTTTCGTGAGAGCAGCACATCTCTTCTGATACCAATTGCTGCATTAGTCAGGTTTCTGCTCTGATAATGCTGAATAACAAGCAGCCCCCAAGTCCAAGTGGCTTGTAGCAATACTAACATGTCTTTTCTTTCATACTCACTAACTAGTCTGCAGGTGGGTTAAGTATGTCTGATCTCTATTGTCACTACTCAGGCTCATTGAGTAGGGTGTATTACAGACTTTGTGTTGGGTCCAGATCTGCCCCATGTGTCTTCAATCCAGGCCCAGTTGAAAGACATGTGTCTTTCTGGACCACGGCTTTCTCAAAATTCCAAGAGGGCAGGCAGGAATGTGAACTGAGGTCTCTGAAAGCCTGTGTTCTTAACTGGCGTGCTCTCACTTAAACTCATGTCCCGTGGCTCAGAGTAAGTCTCATGACCAAGTCCAAAGTCGGTGGGGTGGGGACATCACTCCGTCGGGTTTCCACGGTGGGGGCAAGGCGAGAAGCAATTCTTGTGGGCGGATGAATGCTATATCCCATCACATCTCCTGCTCTGGGACACTGTGCCTAACTGAGCAAAGTTCAAGGATGCCTGGTGTTCTCATTTTTACCTGGACCAAGTGATGACCATCCAAAACAAATCTTTAAAAATCTGAAGAGGTACTCTGGGAAACAGGAGCACAATGTGGGGACCCAATACTATTTTTTCAGGCCCAAGAAACACAGTTTCAATGCTTTCATAATGAGATGGTAGTGTACATTCAGACATAGCGGTTTGCTAATTACTAGTGGAAAGTTTACAGATTTTTAACTCTAAGGAAATCAGACTTACAGACAGATGCTGCTGTCTTTACGCGTGTATGAGGGGTAAAAGGAAGAACAGGGAACAAATGAACAAGTTTGGAAATTGGCCTTCACTCCAAGCGATGTCAGTGTCTTAAGAACAGGGACCATGTGTTGTCCATGCGAGCTCACAAAATGCCTTGTATATTGTAAAGTTATGTGAGGATGAAGAAAGGGAGATGACACATAGATGGATACTCAGGACCAAACAGGGGAACAGGAGGAAGAGGAGGGACCGTGGAAAGGAAACCTGGAAACTGTGTCAGTCATCACAGATTCAACGTAGAGGCCAAGGGTTTGGACAGACAGAGGCTGGTGAAGACAGCAGGCTGCCTTTGTTCTCCTAGGATATCAGTGTTTTTTTTTTTTTTTTTAACATCCTACTATTCTCTTTTTTCAAGCTTTTTAAAATTTATGATATACCTCCCACCTATTTTAAATTAAAAAAGGCACAGTGAAAGTTATTGTTTTACCTCTGATTCCATCATCAGTCTCTCTAACTCTGAATAGCATTTTCAGTAGGAGAATGAAAACTACCCAGTGATTCATGATTTTATCATTACTCTTCTGGAGCCCAGGCTTTCCATCAAAGAACATAATATGTATTCTTTCCCTTAATAATACGACATTTGAAGAAATGTTTTCGGATTCTGTAAAGATAGAGTTGATATTCAGGAAATGTAGAAGAACAATATAATCTTTTCTGTCATTGAGTCTTCAGGGTGTCCCAAGTTTTGATCTTGAGTTTTGGTTATTAAGGATGGTATTGAGTTTTAATTTCTGAGAATTTCTAAGTAGATTTTTCATAGTAAGAAAGATGGAGTTCTATTTGAACTGTTCAGACTTGAAGGAGAGATACTATTTGATGACTCAAATGGACAGTTTGCTTCCTTCTTCTGAAACAGCTGCTCCCACCTGGAAACTGGAAACAGCAGGATGGAGCAAGGACCCCACGGAGGAAGGTGTGTCCAATGGCCCTGATGTCACAAGTCATCAGTTCTTGTTGGTCTGGGTCTTTTTACTTACTTAGGAGAAATGAAGCTGGAAATGAATAATTTTTTATTTACACATTTTTTTTTTGTTGTTTGCTTTTTGCTTTTTTAGGGCCATACCCGACGCTATGGAAGGTCTCAGGCTAGGGGTTGCATCAGAGCTGCAGGTGCTAGCCTACGCCACAGCCACAGCAATGCCAGATCCGAGCCCCGTCTATGACCTACACCACAGCTCACGGCAACGCTGGATCCTTAACCCACTGAGCGAGGCCAGGGATTGAATCCGCGTCCTCATGGATACTAGTCGGGTTCATTACCGCTGAACCATGGTGGGAACTCCCTAAATAAATTTTTAGATGGGTCTTTTTAAAAAATCAAATTGGTCTGGAGTTCCTGCTATAGTGCAGTGTGTTAAGCTGTTGCAGCAGCTTGTGGCATAGGTCACAGTCCCTGACCCAGAACTTCCATATGCCATGGTGTGGCTGAAAAATAAACATATAAATAAATAAATAAATAAATAAATAAATAAATTACAGTTTGTCTGGAGGCTTCAAGAAATAAGATCTAATAACCAAGTCAAACATGACTAACATATTCTTCATAGTTAACTAAGATCTAATAGCCAAGTCAAAGATGAATAATTTAGTCTTCGTAGTTGACTGATTCATTGATTAACTCAGTGTCTGTTTAGCACCTGACTTTGATTAGAACTGTGTGACAGAGGTGACTGCCTCTCCCTTGCCCTGTGTAGACATAAGATTGGCATAGTGGGCATTCTCTGGAGTCGTCGCCACAGAAGGAGAGTAACGCCGGCCGCTGAATGCAGCCAGAGCCCGTCAGATCTGCGTGGGTCCCGGGCCACGTGGCACACGACCTGGGAGCAGGGTGAGAATACAAAGTCAGATTCAGTGAGCTCCAGGCCCAAGAGCGCACATTTCTAACAAGCTTCCAGATGAGGCCAAGCCAGGGTGCAAGGCCTGCAGCTGGTGTAACATGGATCTGAGCTCAACAAAGCGAGAGACAGTTCAGGGTCATTACTGGCCCAGAGACTAAGGGAAGTGCTAAGGAGGCTGTGCCTCCCACAGCCTGAGGGACAGTCATCCAAGACCAGTAGGGAACTGGGGAGAAGTGGGAAGATGGCACATGCACCCAGGCAGAAGCCATCAGACACTCACAGGTGAGCAAACACACAAAGCATCAGTTGACTCTCAGAAGCTGGTTTACTTTTCATGACTAGCTCTAAAACAGGGCCACTCGATGAATGTGTCTCTGTGATGCTGTCCTACTCTCTGTTATCCTCATTACTGACAAGAGGTTCAGGTGGGCTGGGATAAAGCAACACCATCCATCCATCGTGCTACACGGGGTGGTGGGAATTAATGCACATCTGCAGAGCCAAGCTTGCACCCATGACTAACACGTCCCCAAGCCCATACCTTTAATCAACCACTTTTCTCATCTTCCTCGCTCGTAACTTCCATCTGTAATGTTTCATCCTTTCTGTCCTTCAGCACCTGTTCGTTGAGATCTTTATGTACCAGGTACTAGTTCAGGTCCATCCAGGGTCCTTGTCCCCCTGGAGCCTACATTTGTATGGAGAAAGACAGAAAATAACAATTGGGAAAATATAAAAATAAACATTCTAGTTCCAATAGTAATAGGAAGACAGTAAGCAGGTAGATTAGCTAGAGGATGAGTTGGGGTGGATATTTTAGATGGGGGGGTGGTGGTGGGTTTCTTCCTGGGCAGTGATGTTTGAGCTTTAAACCCTGGATGACAAAAAGGCAGCCAAGGGTTGTCCGAGGAAGAGTATTTGGAGCAGAAACAGAAAGTGCAAAGGCCCTGAGGTTGTTAGAGGATCCTGAAGAGGGCCAGGATGGAGGGACTACGAACATGGGGTGATGGTAGTTGATGAGACAGGAGATTGGAGCTGTCAGCCAGTCCAGATCAGGAAGAACCCTTATTTTGATTTTTTTCTATGTGGTGGAAAGCCAGGTGGGATATAAACACAGGAGGAGTGACATAGTCTTTTTTTTTAAGTATAGTTGATTTACAATGTTGTGTCAATTTCTGCTATACAGTAAGTGACTCAGTCATACATATATATGCATTATTTTTCTTATACTTTCTTCCATCATGGTCTATCCCAAGATAGTTCCCTGTGCTGTACAGCAGGACCTCACTGCTTATCCATTCTAAGTGTAATAGTTTGCATCTATTAACCCCAAACTCCCCGTCCATCCTACTCCCTCCCCCTCTCCCTTGGCAACCACAGGTCTGTTCTCCATGTCCGAGAGTCTGTTTCTGCTTTGTAGTTTGGTTCATTGGTGCCATATTTCAGATTCCACATATAAATGCTATCATGTGGCATTTGTCTTTCTCTTTCTGACTTACTTCACTTAGCATGAGAATCCAGCACGGTCGGTTTTAACATTTAGAAGATCGCTTTGATTATCACCGTAGTGTTGTTAGCTAACACCTCCATCCTGTCCCATAACTGCCTCATCTTTTCTGTGCTGAGAACATTTAAGATCTAGTTTTTTTAGCAGTTTAGATGGCTATAATACAGTGTTGTCCGTTGTAAACACCATGCTGGGCTTTCGGTCCCAGGACTTCCTCCTCTCGTAACTGTGAGTCTGAGCCCTTTGACTAACATCTCCCCATTTCTCCACGCCCAGCCCCTGCTCATTCTCCTTTTTTTCTCCAAGTTGGCTTTTTTCTTAGATTCCACGTATAAGTGGTATCGTGTATGAATGAATCATCAGTGTCTTTTTCTGTATGACTTCGCTCACTTAGCATAAGGACTTCAAGTTTCCTCTATGTTGTTTAAAGGGCAGGAATTCCTTCTTTCTCATGACTGGATAATATTCCTATTATTCATCTATATCCATATATATGTATCCTCGGGAGGCTATCAGGCTGGAGACAGTCTTTCCCCTTGATCAGTCCTTGTGGGTAGTCCTCTGTCTTTGAGCTGAGAAGAGATGACGTCTTAACTGAACGCCGGACCAGTAGAGCTGATGTTCAATGTTATTCAGTGGGAGGTAACATGGACTTGCCCCAGTCTGCACATGCCCACACAATGACTGCGTAGGTGTACGTTTGTATGTCCCTATAAGTGTGTTCGTGTACACACACATAGAGACAGACCTGGATACGTGGATGTAAACCTCCCCTGTCGAGAGGACCTGGGGAAAGAAAGAGGGGGAGAGGGAGGAAGTTAAACTTGAAAAAAAGAGGCTGATGTGATCATAAGGAGACACTCAGTAATGCCTGAACACACACTGATGGTTTAGCACTAAACACTGTTATGGCTGAAGGTTCCCCAGTTAAAGAAAAGACTGCTTACACAGTTGGTATATTTGGACAGAAACAAAAGGTGACAGTGACTCAAAGTAATTTGTTTTATTTTATTTTATTTTTTTGCTTTTTAGGGCCACACCCGCGGCATGTGGACGTTCCCAGGCTAGGGGTCGAATCAGAGCTACAGCTGCCAGTCTACACCACAGCCACAGCAACGCGGGATCCGAGCCACATCTGCGACCTACACCACAGCTCAGGGCAAGGCCTAAACTTTAACCCACTGAGCAAGGCCAGGGATCGAACCCACAACCTCATGGTTCCTAGTCAGATTGTTTCTGTTGCACCACAATGGGAACGCCTCAAAGTAATCTTTATGTAAATGTGATTAAGGAACAAGATAAGAGGGGGTAGGGGAGGAATGGACTGGTAATTTGAGGTTAGCAGATGCAAATATTACGTGCAGAATGGATAAACAGCAGGGTCCTGTTGTATAGCACACGGAATTATATTCACTAGCCTGTGCTATAAACCACAATGGAAAATAATATGAAAAAAATATGTATCTTAATCGTTTTGCTGTACAGCAGAAATTAACACAACACTGTAAATCAGTTGTACTTCAGTAATATAAATTTAAAAGAAAAGGAGCAAAATAAGAAAATATTAATCTAGGTGAAAAGGGAAATATCACTTCCATATTTTTGTAAAAGTTCAGGTACATTTCTGGCTGAATAGCTTTATAGTTATGTTTACAGAAAGTTTAAAAATGCCCCTAATTAGTAAACTGCATAAGTAGTCTCAAAATCATCAGTTCTTTTGGGTGGAAACATAACATTCAAAGAGGAAATATTTGTTTTGAATTTAGATCTTACCTTCCAGAATGCTCAATTAGATCTATATATTTAAGAATTCATTCTTTTCCTTGGGCAATTTTTATTACAATTTGGTGTTTCTATTAGTTATGTTAAAACAGTGAGATTTTGGTTTTTTCTCTAGAGCTCAAGGGTTTCTGGAGGTAGCATAGGAAGGCTTCCTTCAGGACAGGGGCCATTTCCTATTCGATCCAGTGTCTCCCGTTGCCTGCCATAGGCATCAGACAAATGTCTACTCATTTAAGTTTGAATGTGATTAATCCGTAGGTAAATAAACATTCAAAACTCAGTATGGCGTAGGGCTCTCGTTAATGGCCAGTTGCATCAAGGCAGATGATGAATATTTTTAGAGATGTATTTAATTAATAGGTATTGATAATGTGGATATAGTTTAGGTCATACTGGGATGTGATATAGCTTTTCACGCAGACAACACATATTTCTGGAGTGCCTACTATATGGGTCAGACATTGGGGTCCTAGGCTTTTGGGTCTTGGCTATGAGCGAATCGGGTTCTGACGTCATTAAGCTTCACTGTGTGGAGGGACAAAATGAACAAATAAACCCAGAACCATAAGTGCTATGGTGAAAGTAAGGCAGGTGAGAAGTGCTAGGGTGTGGAAATGGGGGGGTGCTGTTTTGTGCAGGGCGGTCCATGAGGTCTGGTAAGTGAGTGGGTACCTGATGAGAGACCTGAGTGGAGAGCGGGAGCCTGGCAGGGGTCCACGGGAAGAGGACCTGGGAATGAACGTCCCTGGCAGTCCCCAGAGACAGCCAGGAGACCGTCAAGGATGGATCACAGCAAGGGGGGGGGGGGAGGAAAAGAGGCAGAGTGGGGACCACATCCTAGGCATGGTAGGACATTGCCAGATCTTGGGAGCTTCCTCTGAGTCAGATGGGGAGCAGCTGGAGAGTGTTGGAGACATGATGAGAATTTGTTTTGAACTGGGCTTAGGAAGAGCTAAGATTTCAACAAGTTGAGAAGAGGAGAGAGGCTGCAGAATGGCAGATCTGGCGGCAAGCTCCCCATGCTCGCAGCCTGGGAAAGACCTGGGGGCTGGAGTAGAGGATGCTTCCAGAGCACGTTGGGGGTGGGGGTGGAGAGGTCAGTTTGGAGACAGTGTTGACCTCCAGACCATGTGGTTTCCACTTTACTCTGTGATCACAGGGCACAGGGGTAAGCCAGAGGAAATGTTCACCTAAGGGAAAAACTCACTAGACCTTTGCATTCAAAGTCACAAATTCCGCAGTTGTCTGTTGGCTGGATTAAAGAAAGGACAACGTTGGGGAAGAGGAGATCAGGGAGAGTGTTGTTGCCCAGATGGAGAAGGGGCTCCTTTAATCAGGAAGGAAATTGTGGAGTCTTGTGGTGCATCCGTAACTGTGGAATATTATGCAGCTGATAAAAGAAAATAATAATAGTCATGTCTATAGATTTGGAAAGTTGCCTGTGGTGTGTCTATATAGTTCAGTAATAAAGGGAAATTGCAAAGTATTGCATATGAAAGTATCCTATTTAACACATCAGTAAAACCTCCCGTGTGTGTGTGTGTGTGTGTGTGTGTGTGTGTGTGTGTGCGCGCGCGCACTCTCATGTGTGTGTATGAGCTTTGTATCAGTCAGTGTCCTTGTGATGGGGGGAAGGAGGGAGGAAGGAGAGAAAGCGTGGGAGCCTGTTTCTACCAAAGGGAGAGGTACTGAGCCCGCCTAGCGGACGTGAAGGCAGAGAGGACCTGACAGATGCAGGGTGCTGGAGCCCTGAAGGCAGAAGACTTTGGGGTTTTTTGGCCGCGCTAGCATCATGCACAAGTTCCCAGGCCGGGGATCAAATGCACACCACAGCAGTGACCTGAGCCACTGCAGTGACAATGCTGGATCTTTAACTGCTAGGTCACTAGGGAACTCCAGAAGACTTTTTGTTTTTTTTTTAAGTGTGTGTATGAAGAGTTGACAAAAGTGATTCTCAGATGTTTGCACCAGGGTTTGGAGAGCGAGGCATCGTGAGCAGAATTGAGTTAGCAAAGAGGAATAGGTTTAAGCACATAAAGGAGAAGCTCTTGGTTTATTTGAAACTTGTGGAGCTTGAAGGTCAAGTAGACCTTCAAGGGGAAGATGAGCACGTCTTGCAAAAGGCAGATGCTGGGCCAGAGTTAAGAGAAACCATCCTGTAAGGACAAGTACCGCCACTTCGGATATGGCTCTTTTGGGCTTCTGCGCAGGGTCTCAGAACCAGATCAATCTTCCTCTCTCTTCAGCTCCTGGACGGAGACACATCCAAGGGGAATCCGGTTGTGGAAACGTCCCCATGGTAACGTGGAAACCCAAGAGCTGCATTTGATGTTTTGCAGCGTACTTTATCACATTTTTTACTTATGTGTCAAACCCATCTTGGTTTTACATATGCCCCTATTTGAGGTTGCTTTGGAAAGCAGTCTTAAAAAAAATTTGAGCCCTCTGGGATTAATGAAAAGTGACTGTCCTTGTCTGTTCCGGTGGAACCTGAAACTGTACGGGACTTCGTTTCTTACCACCTAGCCTGCTGAATGCTGCCCAGGTACGCTTGCTGAGCTCCCCAAACGTTGCTCTGAAATGCCACTGAAATCCAAAACTTGATTGAATATGATTTGCTTAATTGACCTTTAACAATTTCATTTTTTCACCTAAAATTGAGCACAAGGCAAGCAACTGTATTTGGAAAACCAAACGCCTCTGTTCTCCATTTGGTGGCCGTAGATAAGAACGTTAGCTTTGAACATGCTTCCGTTTCAAAGCTCAGAATGTTTTCAGAGTATGTATTAATTGAAATCATATTAGAGTTTTAAAGCTGCCCAAATTTAAGCTGCTCAAAAGTTTTAATAATTTCAAAGGAATCCTAAAGGTTTTTGCGTTAGGAGAAAAATATGTAAAAGATGTTTCTTTTGTAATTGATGTCAATTCTGAGACCTGAAAACATTCCTTTAATACCTCTTATAGGATATAAGCGTTTGGCATAAGTTCTACAGGTAGAAATAATAATACCTTAATTGAAAATATTTCCTGTAAGGTTGCTGGCTCTTGGAGTTTCCAAAGTAAATTTAATTTTCTCAGTGAACCATGACTGCGCAGCATTTATTTTCTCATTCCGCAAAGAAAATTTTCTCTAGCTTAGTGGTTCTCAATCAGAAGTGATTTTACTTCCTGGACATTTGACGGGGTCTGGGGACATTTTCAACTGCCACCACTTTGAAGGCAAGGTGCCCCTGGCATCCGGTGGGCAGAGGCGGGGCATGCTGCTCACCATCCTGCCACGCGCAGCATCCCCCACGAAGAATTAGCCAGCCGTGGATGGCAGGGGGCTGAGGCTGACCAAACCAGCTTGAGAGACTCTGTCCAGTTACCTTCTGTTTGTAACACTCGGTCAAGATTCCCGAGACTAAGGAAGAGGGGAAGGACCCGGGCTCCACCCAGGCTTCCTTCTCTTTAAATCCAGAGCAGACCATCCTACCCACGTCCTTCCCACGAACTCTCACCCTGATCCCAGCAGAACAGCAGGTGCTCTGTCTCTGTGTCCCTCCCGCCGTGCGGGGCTTTAGGGTTCTGTAACCCGGGTCACGCCGTGAAAGTGGGACAAGCACTTTCCTTAGACTAACTTATTTTTTGAGGGAAGCGCTGTGGGCAGAAGCCCACCAAAGGCCACGTTTTGCTTCATCTTTCTCTGACCTTGGTCCTCTTCCCCCATGATTTATCACCTTTTTATCCTTCTGGATGTTCTGCCTCTGCTCCTTTTGTAACAAAAGTGGCCTCTTTTATTATCTACGAAACCGTTTTCTTCTCCATTCCAAACCTTTTTCTAAGCTGTTTGACACTGATTTTTTTTTTTATTGAGGTGACATTCGCATAACATAAATTAGCCACTTTAAAAGAAAGAATTCATTGGCTTTTAGTATATTCACAGTTGTGTACATCACCCAACCCTAGCTAGTTATGAAACATTTCCATTACCCCAGAGGAAGGTCTTTTTCTGCTGTGCAGTTGCTTCCTGTTCCTCCTTGCCCCAGCCCCTAAAAACCATCAATCTGTTCTGTGTCTCTGTCAAGTTACTTATTCTGGATGTTTCGTACAAATGGAATCACACATATGGGGTCCTTTGCTCTAGCTTTGTACACTTAGCGTAATGTTTTAGAGGGCCGTCCACAGTGCAGTCTGTATCACTACTTCCTTCGTGTTCAGGGCTGCAGAGTATTCCATTGTATGGACGTACCATATGCTCTTTATCCATTCCCCCCCTGCTGGACATTTGTGTTGTTTCCACCTTTGGAATGTTGTGAATAGTGCTGATACTAACATGTGTGTCTACTTGCATTTGAGTACTTGTTTTCAATTCCCTAGGGTATATATTTAGGAGTGGAATTGCTATGTCATCTGCTATTTGTACCTGTAACCTTTGGAAAACCGTCAGACTGTTTTCACTGGAGAGGAATCATCCATCTCTGAGCTGTTTTCTCGTGTTAATTGCATGTCCCTGCTCCCTGCCTCTACCTCCACTAACTCCCTGCACACGCCAGCCACTCACTTCCCGTGGGTCTCATGAAATGGTTTGACGGAGAACTGAAAGAATCCTGATGTGTGTCTTAAAGCACGGACGCAAAGCCCTGAGCGTTTTGGACCAGCTTTGCATCCAGACCCATGACGTGCTCGGATAAACCTAATGTCTGCAATGGTTTGCGTACTAAAACTGGAAATGCCCAGATTTTGAAAAAGAACCCTTTTCCCCCCTCCATCGCAGTAGTTAGTCCTTTATTGTAACCCAGTGGATTTTTTTGAACATGCCCTCTTGTCCTGTCATAATATGATGCTTGAATGGCTCAGTTCATGGCCATCTGCGCAGCCTGTAATGGGAGCAAGAAGGGGGAGTGCTGGGGATCAGGGATTCTCTCTCACTGTCTTTTCCCCTCCTCTAGGTGTCCTTCTTCCTCTTCATCATCTTCGTGGTGTACACCATGCTGCCCTTCAACATGAGAGATGCCATCATCGCCAGCGTCCTCACCTCCTCTTCCCACACCATCGTGCTGAGCGTCTGCCTGTCCGCAGCACCGGGAGCCAAGGAGCACCTGGTCTGGCAGGTAGGTGCACCTGCACCTCTGCAGAGTGGCCTTCCACATCCCTCGGAGGGGTGGGAGGCACCACGCCGCTGCTCAGGGTGTGACTGTGGACTGCCACCTGGCAGGTGCTCCAGGTCTGCTGTCTGACATTGACCCTGACTATTGCTAATGGGTAGCCAGCCAACACCCCCCCCAACCACTGGAGTCAGCAGTCGCTTAGCAATTAGCAACAGTGAAAATTAGAAATGGCACTTCCATTTTGCTGATTGATGGGTGGAAGCTGTTATTATACATTATAATTTAGCACTCTTATTTTTAGAGTGAAATAACTTACACAATTAAATCTGTAATTCTCCCCTGTCTCTCCCTACCTTGATATTCCAAACCCTATCTTTATGGAGGACAAAAGATTTCTCTGTTTCTTTATCTTCTGGTGAGTCCAAGGACATAAAAACATTGTGCTTAAAAATGTTCTGATGGGAGAGTTCTTTTACTAATAAATGGCACTTCAGTGAAGCCCGTCTACTTAATTAGTTAAAAGCATTTAAGAAGCCATTTGGTTTCCCGCTACGCACATCCATAAACCTGAGGGTCAGGGGTTTAGACTTCCTAACAGTCTGTTTTTCACTTGTAAAAAAAAAATATGTTTTATTTTGCTCTGTTGGAATCAAGTGTAACAGATGGAGCCAGTGTGTAAATTGCAGTGGGGCTGCAAGAATCAGTTGTGAAGGGCACTGCCACTGCTGTCGTTGAAAAGGGGATTTTAGATGTGGGTCCATCTGTACCCTGTAGGTCTGAGAAAGCAGTTTGTCATTCACTTGATGGAGTGTTGTAGTTGGAACCTTGGATGGAATTGGAGGCTTACCTTTGGGTCTGTAGTAATCGCTCTTGGTTGAAGAGCTTTCTAGGGACCCCGTTTCTCAACCTTCCATAGCTCATAACAAGCGATCATTAAGAATAACCTGAAGGACCTGCGTCTGTGAAGCATCCGTAGGGAGGAGCCCTGTTTGGGCCGCAGCTTCACATGACTTGTTTGCACGTCACTTAGAAGTGTCCGCTCCAGGCGGCGGAGGAAACCGGGCCTTCCGCGTGTTTCCTGTGACTGAGCAGAGCAGACATATAACAGACATATACCAGGAACGCGCATCGCCAGAGACACATGCAGCGGCCGGTCAGTAACTAATCGCATGAAAGAAAGAAGGGGAGCGCTTTATTGAAAGAAGGAGCGATCTAGCTGTGCCTGGGAAGAGGGCGGAGGAAGCGTTGCTTTGCACATGAGCTCTGTCCCGGCTTCTGCTTGCTTTGTTTCTGCCTTTCAGAGCCTCCCAAGAGGATATTTATGGGGCGTTTCTCTGTTCTCCTATCAGTTCCATTCTTCCACCTCCCTGTAGTGGGGCGGTTGAGCTCAACCTCAGGCGGTGCCGTGCAGGTCAGGGTGATGGGTCTGTTTCATGCGCGGATGAGCACCTCATTAGCCCCATCAGTTTACACTGGGAAAATCGCTGTAGGGACGTCCTGGTCACACAGGCAGCAGGGCATTCAAACATATTTCCGGGCTCACAGCATCTTCCTGTTTAGGAACACATCCCTTGAACATTGTTTTTTTTTTTTTTTTTTTTTTTTGTAATTTTAGGGCCACACCCGTGGCATATGGAGGTTCCCAGGCTGGGGGTCCAATCGGAGCGACAGCTGCCGGCCTACACCACAGCCACAGCAATGCCAGGTCCGAGCCGTGTCTGCGACCTACACCACAGCTCATGGCAACGCTGGATCCTTAACCCACGGAGCAAGGCCACTCGAACCCATATCCTCATGGATCCTAGTAGGGTTCATTAATGCTGAGCCACAACGGGAACTCCCTCCCTTGAACATTTTGTGCCTATTTAGCCTGTTCCGCCTTCTCATGAATAAAGTGTCTGCTGGTGCAAATATATACAGAAAAAAAAATTTGAGAAATGGAGATTAGGATACCTGCCTATAAGGATCAAAGGGGGTTAAAAAAAAAGCAAAAAGTGTGTGATTTGCAAAGAACCCGGCATATTTTAGATATCTAGTACTGTACTGAGTTGTTTTTTTTTCTTTTAAAGCATTGTTATTTTCTTACATTGGTTAAAAAATGTGGAAAGAATGTAATCTTAAATTTTTCTTTACTCAGTTTTCAAAACCAGCAAAGAAAAAGACTTTGTATCAGTGGACAGACAGGGTGATTCTGGAATAGCTAAAGAATAACAGTTCTCCATTGCATAGTATTTCATGTAAGAATAACACTGAAAGCAAGAGTATGAGGTCAGGATTCCATCCCTTTAGAAACAATTTCACGGTGATTTCAAGAGCTGAGAAAGGCAAAATCTGCCAACAGGTTTTTTTTTTTTTGGTCTTTTTAGGGTGGCACTCGTGGCATATGGAGGTTCCCAGGCTATGGGTCCAATGAGAACTACAGCTGCCAGCCTACACCACAGCCACAGCAACGCCAGGTCAGAGCCACATCTGTGACGTACACCACAGCTCACGGCAACGCCAGATCCTTAACTCACTGAGCGAGGCCAGGGATCGAACCTGTGTCCTCATGGATCCTAGTCGGGTTTGTTAACCGCTGAGCCACGACGGGAACCCCCACAATGGTTTTAAAATGGAAGGTTCATGGGAAAACAGCAAAGTAATGAAGTGAAAGAGCTTTAAGTACTTTTGGCCACTGCTGGAAATCTCCTCTAAAAATAACACTGGTTTGTGATGTGAAAAAAGCATTTTATTCAATTGTTTTATGAAAAGTGTGTTTAAGACGGAATGCTGTGGATCAGGTGTTGTTATTTCTGTGGTGTAATTGTTTAAAGCAAGACAATTTAAAATAAAGAAGATCTGGAGTTCCTGTCATGGCTCAGTGGAAACGAATCTTACTAGCATCCATGAGGACGCAGGTTCAATCCCTGACCTCGCTCAGTGGGTTAAGGATCCGGCGTTACCCTGAGCTACGGTGTAGGTTGCAGATGAGGCTCGGATCCCACTTTGCTGTGGCTGTGGTGTAGGCCGACAGCTGTAGCTCGGATTTGACCCCTAGCCTAGGACCCTCCATATGCAGCAGATGCAGCCATGAAAAGACAAAAAATAAAATAAAGTTAAATTAAATTAAAGAATATCTGTCTGATATAAAGGATGAAGTGCCTGTCAGTGGTGATAACGCTGCTTTCTAACCCCAAAAGAAGGAGTGCATCTCATTTAAGATGGATCTATGCAAATCATTTCTCGTTTCATTTTAGTTTTTGAACGTTGGTAACCCAGGGACAGCATGGAGTGACTTATCTGTTTACCAGCGTATTAACGTAATAGGAAACCCTATTCTCCTTCTATCTCATGTGACACTTCATTTTCTCAGGAAGTTAATTTCCCCGGCATTTGTCTTGAAGCATTGTCAGGCTATAAGAGATCACCCACTTAAGGAAATTTCGTGAATACCTGAAAATTATGGGTGAGCTTTCCCAACACATTTAAACATAAAGTGTAATCTCTAATGCCTGTTTTTACAAACCTACCAGGATGTTGCAAATCCACGTACAGATCATTTTTCCCGGAGCCCTTCAAATAGGCTGCCAGTCTGATGTTCGGTGGCTCTCAGACGCCTTCGGGTGTGCTTCCTGCAGCACGGTGCTCCCCCATGACCGCAGTGCACCTGTCAGCACCGGAAATGCGCTGGGTTCAGTTACTGGCATTCGTGTTCCCCTGCCTTTCCCAGGAATGATCTTAAGAGCCACAGGGCCCTGACACTGTGTTATGTTCTCAAGTCCCTTTGGTGTCTTTCATTCTGGAGCAATGCCTTGGTCTTCCTTTGGCTTTCATTGTCTTAACGCTTTTGCAAAGCGCAGGGCAGCTAGTTATTTTGTAAGCTGTCCTTTGGCTTGAGGTGTCCGATGTCTCCTGATGAACGGATTCAGGCTCCATGCCTTTTGGCGGGAACCGCAGAAAGGTTGGTGTGTTACCGCGTTTAATCGGGGGCATGTATGTCCACTTTGTCCCGTTGCTGACAGGGGTCATGACTGCTGGGGGCTGCCCACCAGGCTTATCCACTTTGAAATTAGTCTTTTCCTCTTTGCAATTAGTCCATATTCTGTGGAAAGATGCTTTGAGTCAAACTAGGTAAATAATCTGTTTCTCATCAAACTTTTAACGTATTCATTTACTTATTAGCATCTACACGGTCTCATGGTCAGTAGGCTGTAAACCAGTGCCATCGCTGTTTATTTTTATTTATTTGTTTATTTTTATCTATTTTTTTTTTTAATGGCTACACCCACGGCCTGTGGAGGTTCCCGGGCCAGGGACTGAATCCAAGCCACACCTACGACCTACACCACAGCGGTGGCTTAGCCAGATCCTTTAACCCATTGTGCTGGGCCTGGGATCAAACCCACACCTCTGCAGCAACATGAGCCACTGCAGTCAGGTTCTTAACCCACCGCGCCACACATCACTGTTTACTTTGATGTCTGTATGTTCCCAGATTTGTGCAGTGGGTGCCCCTTGAAGATGTGCCTTTGTCCCCGGGATTCTCTGAGCATCTCCTCAGTTTCTGGCACAATCTATTTTAGGCTCCTCTGGTGCCCTCCCTGCCTTGGCCGTGGGGTCAGCGTTTCTCTGAGGAGCCCCGGTTCTTTTTGGTGGAGAGTGACATTCAGTGGCAAGATCTGGGCATTAGGCCTTTCCATGGGCCGTGGGATGTCAGGACTCTAAGGCAAGACCCACACACGTCACATCTCCACTTACGTTTATGTCTGCGTGCATGTTAAACGCCACGACTTCACACTGCTGTTTCCAGGTCCAACCCTATGTACGTTTCATGCCACTTTCCTCTCTTTCCATTGTAGCTCCTTTGACCAGTAGTGAAAAACATTTGGCTCCCATGATCCGTAATTTATTTCCTTACTCGATGAAACCATGGATGTAAGGAGTCTCCTGTCTCGATTGCCAGCCCCCCACACACACAGGTGAACCGTCAGTTGGCCCAGCTTCCCCTCTACCTGAGGGCGCCCCCTCTCCCAGGTGGGGGTGTGACACCCCATCTGTTTGGGGGTGTAGCCTCCCCCCAGCTGGATCTCTGACATTCCCTCCCCTCCCCCCCAGGTGGGGGCATGACACCCAGCCCATGAGAGGGCACCCCCTTCCCCATCTCTGTGAGCGTTTCTCTTGTGCTTGAATTTGCCCATGGCAAGGACTCCTCACATACAGCCAGCCGGCTTTGTCACTTTGGATGGGTTTGGCTTCCCCAGTCCCCTCTTCTTGCAGATGCTTCTTTGCTACCTCGCCTCAGGGCTGGGTACTGAGGAATTCCAGAGGGAAGAAAAGGACAAGAGGAAGTGAGAGGAGGATGGGGGGGGAGTGATTCTCCACAAGTTACTCTTGTGATTCCCTTTGTATTGATCTGGACAACTTTTCTTCTAATTCTTTTCTGTCTTTATGTTCCTAAGTGGATTTCAAAGAAATAACAAAGGGAATAAATTACTTAGCTATTAGGAACCTTAAAGAGAAGAAGTTTTGCATTGACTATGTAAGAAGGATATTTTGTTTACCTGTGATAAATTTAGCACCAAAAGCCCTTAACAATTTGTGATTAGCAAGAAACTAAGAATTTTACTTGTATCAGTCAGATAACATACATTTGACTGCAAGTTTCACCAAAGCAGCAAGGGGTCTTTTTTGCTTGCAGTTCTATCAAGGCAGAGAGAAACTGAGGCTAAGGAAACACATGCTAGTCCTGGCCTCCTGCCTCGGTGCTTGCCTCCTGCATGGGTCCTGGGGGGCGGCGGTTTTGCAGCCATTAGGCAAGATTAATAAGCTGGGCAGCATCTTGCCTACCAGGCAGGGGCAGCTGGTCGACCTCATTGGTCAGGAACTTGGTCCAGCCTGCAGCCTGTGCTTGTGTAGCATTTACTTCCTTTTAAATATGCACCTGGTCTGTTCTCCATTTGCTAAACTTCTAGAGGTCAGTGTCAGTGTCGGCAGGATACTGAATCATCCTCAAGGAATTTCCAAATACCCCTATTTACGTCTGACAATTGCATTTGGTTTGAACTTACTTACCTTTCTTAATGTTTTTATTTCCTTGCTATTCCTAGCGCGGTCTGAGTTTTCATTTTCCCTATCTTTTATGTTCCCGTGAGAGAGGGAGGCATTTGAATATAGATTTCTTTAGCAGGCGGGTTATGTGAGAATCCATATTTATTAAGGAAGATAAGCTGAGCGGTGCTTATTGATTTTCTAACAGGATTTCTCATATTTCAGAGAAATTTTATAGGATTCCTTTAGGCGGTGGATGCTTTAATATATTTAAGTTGTGGAACAATTTGAAAAATTTTGCCTTGGACCTAAAATAGAAAATATCGCCTGTCCTCTATGGCAAGGGTATAATCAGTAGTAACAGATGAGGCAGCTTTGTTACATAACGGATTCTTTTTCGGTATAATTCAGGAACTGTATATTGGAGTCTGGAATGAAATTGCATTTAGGATCTAATCTGAGAAGCTCAAAGGAAAAACAGCAGGTTACCAGCTGCCCAGTTTCTGGCTGTGGAAGAGACTAATTGTTAGCAATTTGAATCTCTGTTGCTACTGTTTTGTCTTTAAAGAAGCTTACGAGATGAATATTTTCCACCAACGGGGAAAGAGACTATGTCACTGCATCCAAGGTATTGATCAAGTATATCCATGTCTTCTTTGAACAAACTACCTTTTATCTGATCTAAAGACATTACAACTTGGAAGGAGTGGGGTAAGCACAGAGAAGAAGTAGAAACAGAAAGGTACCTAATGTGACTAAATCCTAAAGCAAATCTGAGTGCACCTTACATTACTGCTCTACTTTCTCCTTCCTCATCCTTCCCGCAGCTGGACAGATAAGCCCCACTGGCCTCTGAATGGCAGGAACTGTGCACCACCAGCCGACCAGAGAGTTTGGTCGGGCTAGTGAACAACAGAACAAAATTAGCCCTTCCCTGCAGGATAGCAGATCATTTAAAAATGCTCTGGCAATTTCACAAATGTTTGAGGGAACCCTCCTACGCTGTTGGTTGGGACTGTAAATTGGTGCAGCCACTGTGGAAAACAGTATTGAGGTTCTTTAAAAAACTAAAAATAGTTACCACATGATGCAGCAATCCCACTCCTAGGCGTCTATCCAGAGAAAACTCTTAATTTGAAAAGATACATGCACCCCAATGTTCATAGCAGTTCCGTTTAAAACAGCCAAGGCATGAAGGAAACCTAAATGTCCCTTGACAGATGAAGAGATAAAGACGTGGTGTGTACATTATATATATATATAATGTAGTGTCACTCAGCCATAAAAGGAAGAATGAAATAATGCCATTTGCAGCAGCATGGATGGACCTAGAGATGGTCATACTGAATGAGGTCAGATAAAGACAAATATATGGTATCACTTACACGAGGAGCCTGAAAAGAATGATGCAAACAGACTTACTTACAAAACAGAAATAGTCACACAGACATGGAAGACAAATTTATGGTTACGAAAGGGAAAAGATGGGGAGAGGGGGGTGAACTGGGAGTACGGGGTAAAGAGACACACAATATTTTATGTGTGTGTGTGTATATATACACACAACTATATATGTGTCAACTCTCTCTCTATGGGTGTATGTGTGTGTGTGTGTGTGTTTGTATAAAACAACCAAGAAAGACCTGCTATATAGCACAGAGTGCTATATTCAGTATCGTGTAATAATCTACAGTGAAAGTAGGAAAAGCATATATATCATTGCTGTACGCCTGAAACTAACACACAATTGTAGATCAACTAGACTTCAACTTAAAAGAAGAGTGTTTGAGGCAAAAAGCTTCATGAGCGTAATTAACTGTTTGACTAATGCTAGAATGAGACCTATCTTCCAGCACATGTGAACCTGTTTGGGGGAGGGGATGGAAGGAAGAGATGTAAAGGGAAGCCCCGGAAGACAGTGGGTTTTAGCTTGGAGATTTGATCAAAGGAGCATGAAAAAGAAGGGTTTCTCTGCAGATGAGAAGTGCCATCGTCCATCACCCATCAGCCATCTCTGTCCTCCTCATGAATATGTCTCCTGAATTCTGTGATTCCTGTTCATTCAAAGCAGTGGATTCATGTCAAATGAGAGACATCATTATAGACGGGTTAAATATTGGCTGAACGGCACATTTTACCTGTTGATATCTTGACAGGTGGGTTTCCTGGTACTTTCACCAACTCATGCATTTTTGTTCAATTATATAGAGAGTTCTGAGGCTCTGTTCCTTCCAAATGTTTCTTTTTGAGGATAGATTGTGAAAGAGACTGATTGTTAATCATTTATTAAAACATCAGTGATGCTTTTTAAAACCCCTAGAGGACAAGGAGAGAATTAGCACCCTGCGCCCGTGGGGTATCACACAGAACAGACTCCTGTGTATTTGCAGGACAAATGATGAATCTGCTAAGTTGTGTGAACTTGAGAGAGTAATATATTTGCAGCTTGACTAGCAAGAACTTTGTTCTGATTCTAAGGATGGCTTTAAAGAATACAGAGATACTCAGAGTTGGTGCAGTGGGGAGGGGGGTACACATAGGCGGGGGAGGCATTCTCAGGAGAGGCAGGGCTGAAGATGGTCCTAGTTATCTGTAAAGTGGAAATAATAGTAATGGCTTCTTCCTAGGACAGCAGAGACGATCAAGTGAGATGATAATGAAAAGACTTTACTGGGCCTGGTGTGTGGTTAATGCATCAGCTGGTACACATCGTGTTCATAGCAGTAACTGCGTGATGATGCATCTACAGCTTTCTCATCATGTTTGTGGGATGCAGTGGTTGCAGCATGGCTTCTATGAGAATAATGTTCAATTCCCGCCCCCGCCCCCCCAGGAGATGTGAGATCCTGCTGGCCGGCCTCTGGCGTAGTCACTTTCGCTATCCTTCTAGCAGCACATGAGTGTCTTGACAAGGCAGAGAGTATGGGATGGTAAGCAGAGCTAGCACTTGGGTCTCGATGGAATCTGGGTTTGTATTCTCTTTCTCCCACTTTATACCTGTGTGTGGTAGACATGAAGGTGCACTGCCCAGATCCCCGTCAAAGAAGACTGGTTGTCCAGCTGTTGGGATGTTGTTAGCGACTCGCTTAGACCCTTCCTGGCTGCCTCAGTTGTGTAGAGCTGCCAGCCCAAGGTCAGACCTTTCCAAGAGTGGCCCACATCCATGATCGAGGTGGGGGTATAAGTTCTCTCCATTTTGGCCCAATGCAAAATGATTCTGATGGACCATTTCAGCTCCAGAGCTTCCGTTTGATCTTGTCAAGCCTGCTTCCCAACTCATCTTCCTCTGCCATGTCCCGTGTCCTTCCCTCTGCAAGGGCACTGATGCGAAGGACACTCCCTAATGAGCACCCATCTCTGTTTCAGAATGTGCTTCCTGGAGAATCTAACCGCAACACCACATACATTGGGATGGATTCTTTGATTTGCTCAGTTTTCTTGTTTCTGAAATGGCATCAGTAACACCAACCTCCCTAGATAGTTGCTGGCCTTGGTGCTGATTAGATGAACTAGTTTTTAGGAAGAACCTGTTATCAGGCTGGGCTTGTCCTTAGTCCTCAGTAAATAGTAGACAGATGCAGCAGCAGGAATGTGTTTCGCTAAGTTTAAATGACTTTTACAGAGGCTCAGATAAATAGAACAGAAAAATCCTTGCAGTTATATGTTCATAATCAAAATCCAAATGACCTATGTGTTGAGGAGGGCAAAAGTTGCCTCACATATGTAGGATGCTTAGAGCCCAAGTCTGGTCTGGTTGACCATCCTGCACGCTGTCCTATGCAGATGCAATGCAGTGAGCTTCATCCTGGTAAGTTTCTAGAAGCCCACATTCCACTGTTCAGTTCAGCTAATGCCTGAGGACCTGTGTTTCTGTAAGGTAATGAAACACCTGGTTTTGGAAACCTGAGACACAGCTCATCCCCTTCTCAGGAGTGAGAGGGAGGCGTTTATAGGTTCATTTGGCAGCTGGACATCTTGTACTTTCTCTGGAGTGTCTTGTTCTCTGGAGGATTCTACTTCTGTTCCCCAGCCAGCCTTGGAGTTTGCTCATTTGGACCAGCCAATGGTACCTTGATGGGTTGGACCTGACCGTCCTGCATCTCAGCTTTGTGGTCGTGGAGACGTGCATGTGTGCAGCTCCATCTCTTTGCATCACCCCTGCCACCCTCCCCGCTGCCCCCTAACTCAGATATTGTCTCAGTTTCCTAATGCTGCTGAGAAAATTACCATAAACTTGGATGGTTTAAACCACAGCATTCTCTAACTTCTGGAGTTTATTATTTCCCAGAAATCCAAACTAAGGTGCAGCAGAGATGCGTACCCTGCAGGCTCTGAGGGAGGTTCTCATGCCTCTGTCCTAGCTGCTGCTGGTGGCCAGCAGTCCTCGGCATTCCTTCACTTTGGGGCTTCAAAACTCCAGTCTCTGCTTTCGTCTTCACGTGGCCTTCGCTTTGAGTCTGTGCATCCCATCTCCTTCTGTCTCCTCTGGGAAACTGGCCATTGTCTTTAGGTCCCACCCTGATGATCTCATGGCAACGTACTTAATTACATCTTCAAACACCCTTATTCCCCCCCCCAAAAAAAGGCCATATTCTGAGGTTCCCAGTGGGCATAACTTCGGAGGCTTCTATTCAGGGGAGGCAGATCCTGACCCCCCACAGCTGAACAGAAGTTCCACTCCTCTCCTGCGTGGCTTGCTGCAAACCCTCCATACACTCTCCAAGACCAGAGAGTGTGGGGTTCCCCTTCTCTCAACTGCTCAGGTGTTACTAAGCTCTGTGGTGTACAACATACGCAGATAACTCCTTGGAAGATATTTAGGGTAACACACAGGAAAAGAAAGCAAAATTGGAAGAATTTAGAGTGAGGAAACATATGCAAATTCTACTCTTATTTAAATGAAAATCTCATCCATAGGGCGATCAACAAGGATGCCTGAGGAGCGGTAGCCAATAGGTAGGACAACTGAACACCTGTCATTGGCTCTTTGCTGTATTTTTTAAAAACAGGTGATATTGTCACATTTTTTTTAAAGTTGAGATAAAGGTTTCTAAAGGGTTTCAGTGAATAGAATTCTCCCAACCACTTTGAATTCTCTTAATTGTAGTCATTTCTTATTTGATCCATTTAAGATTTCCAGATGTATAATCACACCATATTCAAGTGAATCTCCACTTTCTGGTCTTTAAAATTACTTTTTCTTTCCTATTGCTTTACCTGCTGCCTCTAGGGAAAAAAATGAACATTAAAATAGTGGTAGTAGACACTTTTTTTTTTTTTTTTTTTTTTAGCGGGGTAAATGTTTTTCCTTTAACATACTGGCTTTGGGGTTAAGTTAAATAAATGCTATAATTTGAAGGAAGTAACGGTCTCTTCCTACTTAGAGACATTTTCTTTTTTTTTTTCTTTAGTACTGTATCTTGAACCTTATCAAAAGACTTTCTTAAAAAAATCACTCATGGGCGAGATTGTATGATTTCTCCCCTTTTCTAGTAGTGAACAATTCTTACCTTTTTGGAATTAACTTAGTGGGTCATGGTGTGTTTTTATCTAATTTGCTGCTTGACTCTTGATGAATAAATGATGAAGGATTTTGACTCTATTTTGACAATAATAGGAGCAAACACAGATAGCACTGGCCAGGGGCCAGGGAGGATTCTGAGTGCTTCAGTCCCCATTGACCATCTTCTGCTGCAAGTGTCCACATAGATTAGAAACCATTCTCTTTTTTTCCTGTGCAGATTCTTCTGTTTAGATTTACTTTGTTTTCTGGAGTGTTCTCCTCAAAGACATACTCTTATAAATATAGTCTCTTTCATCTAAGTTTGCAGTTGTATTTCCTAGAGTTAGTGATCTCTTTCCATGGTTTCAGTTACCTCTGTTCTCATATCTACTTTTCCTTGGATTTGTCCTTTGTCTATTAATTCCTGATTCATCTAGCAGTTTTTTTGTTTATTTTTCTTTATTTCTCCAAGGAATGAGTTTTGGTTATATTTATTGCTTCTGTTGATTTTCTGCTCTTTTTTTTAATTTCAGGTTCTTTTCCTTATTAATCCCTTACATTTATTTCACTTGTTTTTTTTTTCCTTTTGCACCTCCTTTGTTAAGTGCTTAATGCATTTTTTTCTTATTTATTCATAAGTATAAAGACTATACATTTTCCTCTGGAGCCTGCTTTAGCCCTATGCTTCATATGTGCTCATCATCTTTATTTTATAAATATTTTGGTAACTTGGTATGAATTGATTTTTTTTTTGTCTTTTTGCCTTATCTAGGGCCGCACCTGTCGCACATGGAGGTTCCCAGGCTAGGGGTCTAACAGGAGCTGTAGCTGCCGGCCTTCACCACAGCAACGCGGGATCCGAGCTGCGTCTGCAACCTACACCACAGCTCACAGCAACACCAGATCCTTAACCCACTGAGCAAGGCCAGGGATCGAACCTGCAACCTCATTGTTCCTAGTTGGATTCGTTAACCACTGAGCTACGACGGGAACTCCTGAATTGATTTTTTTGACACTAGAGACATTTGTGTTGTTTTTTGTTAACAGTGGACTTTTTCTTTTTTATGGTTGTTAGCCTTATTTTGCGTTAAAATGAGAAATGTCTCTGTTCTTTCTACGTTTTAGAATTTATCAAGGCCACTGTTTGCTAATCTAAGGCCAGACAGAATTTCTTCTTTCACTTACAACAGAGTTGATCTTTCTGCCTGGTTGCCCAATGGACTTCTTTGTTTTTGAGGTCCAGCATCTTTACTGCACTTTGATGTTTTGGTAGTACCTAGCTCTTAATTTTCCACTTCTCATCACACCCTTTTAATATGAACTGCATACTGCTGCTGCTACTGACAGTCGTTCTCATCATTAGCACTAGAACTCTCTGAGCACCTGTGGGGGAAAATCTCTGTACTCCATGGTGCTCAAGTTGTGTTCCCGGCCAGTGGAGATGCGAACTGATCGAACCTCCATGCCTCACACTGGTCCTGCTTCCTGCAGTACTCCTGGCAATGCTGTTCCTCCTGGAGCCCAGCCTTCTGAACATCCTGAATCCCAAAGGGCGCCCACCGATGTTCTTACATTTGCAAAACAAAGACCTGGCTTTTCTAGGTCCCTTACCTTGAGGTACATCTCTGTTTCCTTTTCGAATCCACAGCCTCCATTATGAGGGTTCTTTTGCAGTGTCTTTTCTCAGTTTCCCACCTCTGGGCCATGCTTGCATTTCATAGCCCTCATACCCACTGAGGAGTCTGGAGATTCTGTTGATCTTTTAAATTTGTTGAATATATAAATTACACATGCATTTCCTGTGTTATTTGTTGCTCTGGGTACTTTCTAGGAAGAGAAGAATTGCGATCTTTGTGGGTCAAACTGGAGATACTTCATTTTTAACCTTTTCTTTGGTTTCTTAAAAATTCACCTTCTATGCCATACCAGAGCCTCAAACTCTAGATCAAGATATTGACCAAAAGTGGGAAGAAGAAGAAGGAAATAACAAAGAGACTAAAGAGAGTTTTACTATAAGATAGAATATTTTTCTAAGATCCCTCACCTCAGGCTGTTGTAACTAAATAGCATAAACTGGGTGGCTTATACAACAGAAACTGATTTTCTCACAGTTCTGGATGTTGAAAGTCTGAGATTAGGTACCAGAATGGGTTCTAGTCAGGGTCTGTTCCTGACTGGTAGATAGTCACCTTTTCACTGTGCTGTCCCATGGCTGGAAGAAAGGACAAGGGACAGGGAGAGCGAGAGGCAGCAACGTTGTTTTCTTGTGGGGACACTAAATCGTGTCACTCTTAGGACCTCAGTGAATCTGAATTCCTTTTTCACTCCGAGTACAGTTACCTTGGGGGTTAGGGCCTCAACGTGTGAGCCCTGTGGGAGGGGGACCCAGTGCAGCCCATAGCAGCCGGTTTGCCTGGTTTACTAAAAGCGGAGCAGGTTTGAGTGTCAGCATTGTCTGCAGGACTCGTGCCACAAAGCCTTCTGTTCTAGTCCTGGAGCTTCCCTGCCCGCCTCTCCTCGTCTGAACTGGTCCGCCCTCCGGGAGGCCGACCTGAGTAGACCAGAGGCAGAGTTAAGATGGGGAAGGGACCCGTGTCCTCGGTCTCCTGACCGGCGGGGAATCGCGGGTCTGGGGGTGAAGGCTGAGCAGCGGGGATGCTCCTCCTTCTTCTTGTGCCCCCACGGTCTCCTGCTGTGTTGTTATTACCATTTTCTGCAGGACTCTTCATAGCGTGTTTCAGCTCGCGTGTTTGTCTTCTCATTCTTCCATCTCTTACTCCCTGGGCTTTGAGATGAGCTTCTGAGATCTGTGGCAGGAACCAGAGCTTTTTAATATTTTTATTTGTCCCAGCACCCAGGGAACATGATGTTAAATGGCTGCCTGCATGAATAGAATTCTGAGGGGAGGAATAAATGGGACACATGTGCGCGGCACAATACAGCCACGTGCCTTGGACAACACCCAGCCAGGGGGGCAGTGGGCACTTGTTTGTCTCTGCCCCATCTCTGTGAATGGCCACTGGGTGTAGTGTCCTTAAGAGAATGGGGAAGGGTTACAACCATCCTGACATCCTCAAACTTTTATGTGATTGTTTGTGCGTTCGTTTTCTTCAAGATAAGTCAGATCTGGAGTTCCCATTGTGGTGCAGTGGGTTAGGAACACAGCATAGTGTCCACGAGGTTGCGGGTTTGATCCCTGGCCTTGCTCAGTGGGTTAAGGATCCGGCGGCGTCGCAAGCTTTGGCATAGGTTGCAGGTGCAGCTCAGGTCCAGCGTTGCTGTGGTTGTGGTGTAGGCCAGCAGCTGTAGCTTTTATTCAACCCCTGGCCTGGGAACTTCCATATACCATAGTTGTATCTGTAAAAAGAGAGAGGGTAAAAAGATAAGTTGTTTCCCCACATGGATTTTAAATGTTTTAAATCTAACTTAGGGTTTTATGCAGGAATCAGAGGAAAGACACAAAGATGGTGGAAGAACTAGGAAACTGAAAGGGAAGACTGAAGAGACTGGGTGTATGAAGGGAAGTTCAAGGATCTGGGATGACTCGTTCTTGACAGAAAAATCAGACAAAATTGAACTCCAGTGATATTAACATGACCCATAAGAAGAATAACCTGCTTGAGCCAGGATGCTAGCAGGATGCTTGAGCCCAGCAACCTGTTAGCTTTGTCTCCGAACCAATGGAGATCACCACATTTGAGCTATTTAACGAGGCAGAGAAGGTCACTGATTGGGGTTCCTATGAACTGAGAAGTAAAGAAGGCATTTTCAGAAATCCTGCAGACATGGAGGGTATGAATCCGAAGTAAACTGCCTTACAGCTCTCAGGAAGTTTTGTCAATGAAGTGCTTAGTGCTGCAAGCTATGGGTTATATGTGATCTCAGCCTCTGGTTTAAGGTTTATTAATAGGGTGAAGACCGCTTCTCTTGACCGAGTGCCAGGGACGTTCTGCAGGCAGAACTGGGCTTTCCCTTGGAAGGTCATCTAACTTTTCCCTGCTGAAAAGCAACCGAACTCCTAGGAAATTCTACTCATCAGGGAGTGGAAGTCTTGGGTCCTAGACACAGAGCTTCCTGAGTGGACCAGTCACTCGTGGGCATGTCTGGTAGTCGGGGGATTGGAGGTGATGGTTGCTGAGACGGAGGTTGGTTGGATCCCAGCAGGTGTTAGGAGGTGGCGACGAGAAGAGCCTCAGCTGCGCAGGTGGGAGGCACTGACCGCTCCTGTCATCTCTTGGCCAGTCCTGAGAATGGGTTCGGTCATAACTGGTTGGTTTGGTTATCGTTTTAATTGCCTCCCTCAGAGCACCTCCTCAGATGACTCTAGGAGCCAGTTTCTGGTCTTGTGACTGTAACGTCTTAATATCGCACTGCACATCGGTTTCCCCTCATTTTTAGTTCTCTTTGTTGTCTGATCTTCTGTGTATCAAAACCCATCCTGCATCCTTCCGTCAGCTGTATTTTGCCTTTACTGCTCATCCAATAGCTTTTTAGACTTTTGATGAGTTTTGGCCTTTTTTTTTTTATGAATAATTCTTCACATTGATTTAGTTTTCAGTGTAAAAACTGTCACTTCTAAACGAAATTTAAAACTAACTGTATCGACTACATAGTTATCTCCTGTCCTTTCCTTAATTCTGTCTCACAAGGAATTTGAAGGCTTCTGTGCATTGGGGTAAAAAGAAGGAGTAGGTGCGTAGAAATTTTATGCTGGTGTTAGATTCTTACGGAAAACCTTAACTGTTTGGAGCTTATCTTTTGGATCAATTTAAGATTCTCATTTCTTATTTAACAGGTTTTAAAATCTAATATTTATAACATCCACAAAGTAAAAAGAGGATTTGCCTTTCTCCCCAGACCTTTTGACTTGCATATAATTTAAGAACCATTTTGGTTACGTTGGCTCCGGGTGTCAGCAAATGTTTGTCTTCAGTATTAGTCAGAAGTCATTTGCCTTGTCTTTTTTTTTCTCCCACTGCCCCGGCCCCAGATGCATCACTAACTCTTGGGGAGGCTGCAGGCAACGCCCGGCCTGGCTCCAGGCTCAAGTCCCAGCTCTCCCAGTGAGCGTCTCGAAACTCGAGTCTGCCTTCGGGATCCTTCAGAGGTTCTTATTTCCTGCAAAGCAGATAACCCCCATCTTGAGGAAGAGGATGCAAGGCTGTATGCCAGGGGCAGCCTCACCCCGCCCATTCCCCCCGGACTCTGAGCTCTGCTGATGCTGAACCCCTTGTCGGTATCTGTGCTTTGCCTCCTCTCACCTCAGTGCTGGTACGCCTTTTGGTCCTCTCTGGAGCATCCTCATGTCATCACCTGGTCGGTCGCTGAGAACTAGCCATGTGTTTTCTGTAAAAAGTCATCTGTGGCCCATGAACTTGTCCCAGGAGCCTGAGGTTGGCTCCTAGAGCACTTTCATAACGCTCCTCTCCCCTCAAGGTCACTGGCGCGCTTTCCTGACTCCTGCACTACCTGGATGCTCCTTACGGAACGGACTTTTTCTGCTCTGTGGCACAAGCAGGCACACGGATGCTTCCTGGCTGCGTAGACCGCTTCTGTTCGCTCTGTCCAGTCTTATGATTCCAGCTATAGAACTAGGAAAGCTTACTCAGGTGCCGTGCTAGCAAAAGAAGTTAAATTCTTCTGTAAAATATTTTTGCTGAAACACTGAAAGACGTGTTTCGCCCTTTCCAAGATAGCGCGGTGCGTAACAGAAAGAGCTTTAATTTTGAAGCCAGAAAAATTGGAGCTCAAATCCCAGTTGTGCGTGAATTGGTAGTATGAATTTTAGCAAGTGGCTTAGCTTCTTTGAGCATCTGTTTACTTATCTGTAAAAGGGCCCCTGATAGAATATTGGACCAAGGATGAGAGACCTTATTTATATAATTCCTACCTGAGTGCTTGGCCCATGTTAAGTGTTCAGTAAATGGAAGTCATTCATTAGGTTATGGTTTCCTGGGTTTTCTCTGTCTTTACGTTTTGTAATTTTTCGGTAATACAGCCATACTTAACTTTCAAAGTCAGGAGAGAGCTTCTTCCTGAATTATTTAAGTGCGTGGAAACACTCTACATCCAGAAAGATAGCCCATGATTTTAGAACAGTTAATGGAAAAATCATATAAAACTTAAAAGGGGACCAATATAATACTCTACCACTGAGATCCACAGTTAAATGTCCACCACTGTAGCAAACCGTTATGCAGAATGGAAAGAGATTTAAAAAGTAGTTTTTCAAACCAATTTCTCTAATAACAAAACTGCCTTTAATTGAAGTGTAGTGTTTTTACCATCTGATTATAATTTTAATAAATCTATTTATTGTAAATTTAGATAACTTATTAAATGAATGTCAACTGCAAGCTCATCAGTCTGCCCAGAAGATGTATTTTGAGTGAATTCCCCATTCCAGTATTTATCTAAGTGATTCTGAAATGAATATAATTTCAAACGGCAACAACAGGGAGTTTCTTTTGTGGCTCAGAGGTAATGAACCCGACTGGTGTCCGTGAGGATGCGGGTTCAGTCCCTGGCCTTGCTCAGGGGGTTAAGGATCCGGCGTTGCCGTGAGTTGAGGTGGAGTTCACAGATGTGGCTTGGATCTTGCATTGCTGTGACTGTGGTGTAGGCCGGCAGCTGTAGCTCCGATTCGACTCCTAGCCTGGGAACCTCCACATGCTGCAGGCGGGGCCCTAAAAAGCAAAAAAAAAAAACAACAACAGCAACTACAAGGAAGTCTCAGGTGCCTTAACATCTGCTGGGAGCTCTGTAACTAACACTGACATTCAGAAATGTGGATTCATAGCAGCTTACAAAGGGGGGTGACCGCGGCCTCTGTGGTAGAATTCGCTACCGTGATTCACCGTCGCTAAGGCATTTTTCCCGCTGGATTCTCCATTTGGAACTTGAAGAAGGATTTAAGGTCCTCCGTGCTGGAACAGGGCCAGTCCTCTGGGAAGAGCCACAGAGTAAATATTTTTGAATTTTCTGGTCTCGGGGCGTTTACTGAACTTTGCTCGCCGTGGCGCGCAAACACCTATGAACAGCAGGCTCGCAGATGCCTGTGGCTGTGAGCCAATAAAACTTTATTTACAACAATCAGACTTGGCACACAGGTCTGTTCTAGAATAATAACGAGAAACCTTCCTGTAAGTGTAGTTATTTCCCGCTCCGCAAAATCCTTAAAGGCCCACTATTCCATTTCTGTTAGCATCAACAGAGTTTGTCGTTTTTCGGAACTTCGTCACAGGCAGCTTCCAAAACCACCCTTTCTCTTAGAAATCCGTGTCCACCTTGTTGTTTTCCGAGCCTCCTAAGCGACCTCACTCGTGTCCCATCCCTAGCAAAGGCGGGGTTCCTTTTCATTTCATTGATCTCAACGCCTCCGCTCTCGAGGTGAGACTCAGGATTTTTATCCTTTTCCCAGCTCTTGTTTGTGCCGTGTCCTGAGTCTGTCTGAACAGCCTTTGCTGGATTTGGAGCAGACGTGTCCCCGATTTCACGTGTGACACAGTTACACTTTTCCGCGATGTGTAGGCGACCGGGAAATTTAGCCTGCGTGCCGTACGTTTTTCAGCTTGTGGGGTCCAGCCAGACATCTGCCCCGGAGAGCCTCTGGAAGCACAGAATGAAAATATGCCAGATGTGCTTGCTGGTCAGCCCTTCTCACAGCTCCCGTCCCGGCTGGGTTGGGTCCCTGTTTTAAAAGACCGACGGCTCTTGGGGAAATAAAACTGCACATTTTGCTAAAGGGTCATTGATTTGTGAGGCTCTTATTGCCTTGCTGCCTCTGCGTCGCTCTCTGTCTCTTTTACGGAGTCTGAGTTGAAGGAGCGATCGAGGGAAGGCTGGAACCCACTTAGGGGAAAAGATAGGATTTTCACTCCATCCGTGGGGGTCTTCCTGGCAGTCTGCTTGCTGAGCAGTCAGGTCTCAGGCTCCCGGCTGAGTATTTCCCTAGCACTGTGTTTCCCCCGCAGTCGCCTGTTTACGGGTGACTCTCCCGACTAGTGTGCATGGCACAGTTACGTAAGCATCGGTTATCGGATCCCTTTGCATTGGCAGCCGTGTCCGTTTCCCTCTTCGCCAAATAACCACCAAGCGATGCCTTGCCATTTCGGCCCCTGACCCCTTCCGCTCTCATGGGGTCTTCAGAGATTGTTGAGATGCTGTGTTTCCATCGCCCGACGATTTAGCCTGCAGGATTTTCATGGGCTGCCCAAAAGCTGGCATCTAAAAATAACATTTAGGCTGACTGGCAGCATGGGAAGTGCCCAGATCAGCAGATGGTGTGAAATGCAAGACTTTTAAAATGAAAATATATTCAGGAGAATACAAAACTCTTCCAGTTTATTAAAGGTCTGAAGGGAACAGGGGCTCTTGGTAGACGCAGTGGGCTGTGATTGGGGGGGATGTTGCAGACAGAAGGCGTCCGTATTTTAGCAGGGTCCTCGGTGAGATCCTGCGAAAGGGGTCTACGACCAGACAGGCAAGTGGTCTGGGGACGTGGTGCCACCCAGAGGGTCCCCCCCAGGGAGCGGGCAGGTCCTGTGCACCCAGTGCCTCGCAGGCCAGCGTGAAAGGACGCCGCTCCGTGTGCTCTGCAGGGTCAGCCCTGCCTCTGCGCATCCCAGATTTTATATCAAAGGCTCGCTGGGTGACAGAGGTGATGCTGAGAGCAGCCTTCCAGCAATTTTGAAGACATGCGCCTGGAGGAGATACCGGATAGGATGGAAATAGAACGAAGAGCCGAAAGCAATTTTGTCCAGATAGGACACGTACCAGATCACTAACCATAAGATTTATTTTGAAGGGATGAGGGTCAAAAGGGGCTCTGTATAAGCAAAAAAAAAAAAAAAAAAAAAAAAATAGGGAGAAGCATAAAGTAGCAGAATTTCTCATGACAAAGAATTTTAAGGATTTTAGCTGGCTGCCAGTTGTATGTGCTTCTTTTAGGCTAAAGCAGTATGGTCAGTTCTCCAAAGCCAGAGCAGATGATGTATGTCCACATTAAAAAGGAAGGAAGGAAGGAAGGAAGGAAGGAAGGAAGAAAGAGAAAGAGAGAGAGAGAAAGAAAGAAAGAAAGGAAGGAAGGAAGGAAGGAAGGAAGGAAGGAAGGAAGGAAGGAAAAGAAAAAAAAGGAATTCCCTTCGTGGCTCAGCAGTTAACGAACCCAACTAGGATCCATGAGGATGGAGGTTCGATCCCTGGCCTTGCTCAGTGGGTTAAGGATCCGGTGTTGCCGTGAGCTGTGGTGTTGGTCACAGACATGGCTCAGATCCTGAGTTGCTGTGGCTGTGGTGTAGGCCGGCAGCTGCAGCTCTGATTCAACCCTTAGCCTGGAAACCGTCCAGGCTAAGGAAAAGTAAAAGCAAAAAAATATATGTGTGTGTGTGTGTGTGTGTGTGTATAAACAGAAACACCCCTGTCTTCATGTCTTTTACTGAGAAATGCATTTCCAGATAAGGGGTTGATAATAGCTAATGGATGGACGTGTACTGTTTGATTGACATTGAGTTGCCTGACATCTGTTTCTCCAAGCAGCTTGGCAGACAGCCGTCTCTCAGGTCCCCCTCCTGCAGAGGGGCCTGGGGCTGGGAGGGGCAGCATGGGGCTCAGAGCTGCCCAGCTCTGCAAAGGGCGAGGGCAGGGAGGATTCGGGCCCGGCCCCTGAGCACTGTGCAATTCTTTACACACCGCCTCTCTCACCCCCGCGGTTGTAAACCCATTAAATAGAAGACTCAGCTTCCCCAGAAGTCACGTAATAAAAGGAGAATCTCAGGTGATTTTCCTGACTTTACTGTGAGACTGAGCAGGAATTACATTTTGACACAGCATTCCTTATCATGTAAAGGAAAGACAGGGACAGCATTACAGAAAGAATGGGTCTTTTCAGAGCCTAAAGTTGAACCATTCCCACTGTTAATGAGAGACTGCACCTGTAAAGCAGGCGTGTGTGTACATAGCCGCCGCCGGGGACAGGGAGAGTGAGAAGACTCAGGCAGGGACAACGGACCCTGACCTGGGACTGCGGGGACGTGGGCTCTGGATCCAGCTCCCCCGCTAAGGAAGCAGCTTGGTGACTCCAGCCCTTGGTCCCCAGGCGAACGCCCTAATCTGTAGAACGAGGCGTCTGGTTCTACAGATTTTCCTTCCAGCGCTGTTCTTTCGTGACGGTGTCAGCAAAGCGGAACAGCTGTGTGAAAACTGTTCTGCAAACCAAGGAGAGGAAAAAGATCATGGCCCGCTGAGAAATGAAATGTTTTTGGCGGCTGTTGTGAAATGGGGATCAGACATTTGTTATGAGACAGTGCTGGGAAAATCCAGTTAGAAAAAAGAGTGACCGTGGGGTCCCAACTGGAGAGACCTCAGTACGCATTCTTTTTCAGATGCAGGCAGAAATCACTTGGAGTTCTCTTCCTTCTTGCTTTCTGTATTTGTTTTTCAATGAAAAAGAAGCAAAAAACTTGAGAAGAACTACGGTCAGTTTACCCTGCATGACCCTTGGACAATCAGAAACCTACGCAGGAAACAAATGTAAGTCCAGAAAGCAAAGAGCTGATGCTCAGGCAGCAAAGTGATGCCGCAAAGGCTCCCAACCTTAAGGACCACTTCCTGGCCCCTCTGTGGGCTTGTCCCGAGCTTGTCACCCAGTGACAATTGCCAAAACTGTAGGCTTAGTGACACCTGGCATTTATCAATTTTTTTGTTATCACCATGCTGCTTTCAGCTTGGACTGATTCAGTAATCCAGCTGAGAAGCAGAAACAGCACAATTCTTTTAAATGCAAAGCTACTGCGCCATGTAAAACAAGTACATTATAAATCCCTCCAGTTATTCTAAGATTGCTGACTAGCCTGGTAGAAGTTTATAAATTTTACTGATCTTTTCAAAGATCCAGATTTGATTTTTCTTGATTTTCTCTATCATTACCTGATTTTCATTTCACTGTTTTTTCGTCTAATTTTATCTCCTTCCTTCTGCTTGCTCTGTGTTTAATGTTCTCTTCTCTGTACTTTCCTAGATGAAAACTGATGTTTTAGGTATTAAATCTTCTAACATTCAAATTTAATGCTATCAGTTTCTCTCGAAGCACTGCTTTTGCTGCATCTTAGAAATTTTGATAGGTGGACTTTCCGTTTTCATTTTGTTCCAAATATTTTTAAATTTCCCTTGAGACTTCTCTTTTACTGATGTATTATCTCAAAGTATAATGGTTAATTTCCAAATACTTAGGGAATCTTCCAGCCACTTTCCTGCTACCGATTTCTAGTTTCATTCTCTTATGGCCCGAGAATGTACTCGGTATGATTTCTCTTCTTCCAAATCTGTTAAAGTTGGTTTTATCACCCAGCACGTGGTCTGTTGTAGTGAATTTTCCATGTGTTTCTGAGAAGAACGTTTTTCCTGCTGCTGTGAGACGGTTTGTTCTATGAAGGGCATCTGGTCAAATTGATTGACGATGCAGTTCCACGTGAAGTCAGCAGCTCGCGTCACGGGTTTGTCTATTCTTTCAGTTCTGTCAGTTTTTGCCGCCTGTGTTTTGACTCTCTGTTGTTGTTGCATTGGTATTTAGGATTATTATGTATTCTTAGAGAATTCACTCTCTTCCATTATGTAAGGTCACTCTTTATCCTTGATAATCTTGTTGTTTTGAAGTCTGCTATGTCAAAGTGAATATGACCATGACAGCTTTCTTTTGGCTAGTGTGTTAACAGGTGTTTCAGACAGCATTCTCTGTGAAAACAGAACCACTGGTTTTGCTTAAATGTGTATGTGTGTGTGTGTGTGTATGTGTGTATACATATTATATATGTATATATGTTTGCATATATATTATATTATATATGTGTATATAAAATGGCCCTGTGTGTATAAATAGTATATACACACCATTTATACCGACACAGTTACTGATTGTCCTCACACGCATGAAGCCGGTTGCGGTTTCGGGAATGACATATTATATTAGATCCTTCTTCATTCAAAACCGGCCTAAAGGTACACCCAGACCCCCATTAGATCTCAGAGCCAGTGAGCCTGCTGGAGCTTCACCTCCTCCTTTTCTGCTCCCCCCCGGACTCGACCCCTTCCCCGGTGTCAGGAGCTCACCCCTCAGAACCCGTGCTCCCTGTGCTAGAAAGATCCTGCAGAGCCAGAGAGGGCTGGCCGAGGGGAGCGGACGGCACTGGTTTCCTAGGGCCGCTGTAAAACATTCCCACGCGTTTGGTGGCTTGAAACCGCAGGATTGTGTTCTCCCACCGGGCTGGAGGCCAAAAGGATGCAGTCGCTTTTACGGAGGGTGAAGTCAAGGTGTTGGCAGGGCGCTTCCTTGTGAGGCTCTAGAAGAGGAGCTGTCTTCCTGCCTTTTCTGCTTCCAGACGCTGCCCACAGTCCTGCGTCATTTCTGCCTCTTGCCTCCATCCTCTTATCTCCTGTTTCTTCTCTTGGCTTTCGGTGCCTGCTCTGATAAAAATCCCCATTTTATCAAATCCACCTGGACCATCCCGGTTCCTCTCGAGACCCTTTTCTTAATCACGTCTGCACAGTCCCTTCTTCCTTGTCAGGTG
Organism: Catagonus wagneri; assembly: GCA_004024745.2. Lineage (NCBI taxonomy): Eukaryota > Metazoa > Chordata > Mammalia > Artiodactyla > Tayassuidae > Catagonus > Catagonus wagneri. Next base: position 20,292,882 of record PVHT020000009.1, on the reverse strand, counting down.
GCACCCACAGGTTCTGAGGGCTGGAATGTGGACCTCTTTGGGCCTTGGCTCCACCCAGCTCAGAGGATTAGGACATCGCTGTCGTGGGCTGGCTTCCTCTTTGGGCCTTGGCTCCACCCAGCTCAGAGGATTAGGACATCGCTGTCGTGGGCTGGCTTCGTTCAGCCCGCCACTCAGGCCAGTCCATTCTCCACTCTCACCCGTCACGTGGCCCTCTTCTGCAAGGAGGGCGAGCAAAACAGCGGAAGAGAGACGGGGAGCGCTTCGAGGGGCGTCCCTCCACCCAGAGACACGGGAAAGGGAAATCATGAATAAACAAATGCCAGTTTAATCCGGGAGTTTAACCCGGGACGGATCCCCGAGGAGAGAGCATGCGTAACCCCGAGGGTTTGTTGCAAGTGCACCCTGGGGTTGTTGGAACAGCCTGTCCCTTGTTCTTCTCCTCCCTGCTGTGCGTCTCAGGGACGGAGCCGGGAGAAGCGTGCTTCACGCTCCACGCCAGCGCTGGCACGAGTTGGGGGACACAGAAAGGGAAGCCAGTCACACTTCCTCCTTTCCTTTTGACCCCAAAGTAGCTATTCTTCTGTGGTGCCAGCTCCTGTTGGACAGGACCAGCCTGGTTCTGCCCAGTAACCTCCAGGCTCTGCTAACATCATATCCATCCCTCTCCTGCCCACCCGGGATCTGGGGGGTGGGCTTCCTCTGTCTCTAATCTCTGGGTTGCCTTACGCTGCTCCTCTAACTTGGCCTCTCAGTTCCTTCTTGTCTGGGTACCTATACTCTGTGTGTGTACTAGTCACCTCTAGCTGCATAACAAATTCCCCCCTTATACGGTGGCTCAAAGCAACATTATTTCTCTGTCTCACACTTTCTGTGGGTCGGGGATTCAGGGCTTTGGGGTCTGTGTCAAGGCTGTGATTGCGGTGTTGGGCAAAGGCATCCTAAGACCCGCTGGGCACACTCACTCGATTGCTGGCGCGCATGCGGCTCCCTGTGGACTTGCTCTGAAGGCCTCGGTCTCTCATGGTCTTATGGAGTTTCCTGCTCCTTGGCGCTCTCCATAGGTCAGCTCACCCCACGGCAGCGGGCTTGAACAAAAAAGCAAGGGGCAGGGCAACCGAGTATCAGCAAGAGAGAATTAAGTGGAAGACAAAGTCATGATCTTTGTAACCTCATCTTGCAAGTGACATCTGACCCATCACCTTTGAACGTTCTGGTCATGGTCACAGACCACCGGGTCCGGCCCACCCTCGGGGAGGGGCTCGCACGGGCCTGAGCAGCAGGAGGAAGGGAGCGTCCGGGACCCTCTGGCTCCTGCAGACACACGCCCCGCCTCTGTGTCCTCCAGTATCCCGTTACCCAGAGTTTGTGTGAACCATCTTGACTTCACTACCAAGTTCAGCATCCGTGGACAGACGCCTTTCTGCCTTTCTCATCTTTACGTGGAAAAGAGAAGTAACTTCTTAAAGAGCCGGCTCCCTACTCGTGAATTGGTGTGCTGGCTACTTAAAACTCAGGGGAAGTTCCACCTCCCTGTTAAAGAAAGAACTGCTTGTGGGAGGGTGTGTGTGCCTGTGAAGCAGAGGAATAAACGCCCACTCCATTCTGGGGGCTCCCAGAAGCCTCTTGGGAATAAACACCTTGTTCAGATCCATCCTACCCAACCCCAGCGGTCGCAGGAGTCTGAGCTTAGAAGAGCCATGCATTTCCACTGTATTTATTTTAAATGTGCCCAAGTGCCTGTACTTGGGGAACTTAGCCTGCCCTAAGTTGCTTCTCCCTGAAGGTCGTTTCCACGGTGACAGGGCATCTTAATCCTTCAGCGCGCCAATCGGTGGGTCCCGCTCCTGCTGATAAGCAGCCGTGGCACGTTTGTCCTTCTCTGCAGTGGCAGTTCCCCAGAAATCCCCACCAGACCCGCAGCCCAGCCAGCCCCAGAAGGCTTGGCGATCAGATGTGTCAGCCGAGCCACCGCAGCAGTTTCAGGGGAGGTTAATGCACCCGGTCTCTGCAGGGGCTTGAGAGAATTTCTACCTGCCAGTGATCCTTTTCCAGAACCATGGGTGGAAGGTCACTTTTTCGGTCCTGGGAAGTTATTCATCAAAAATAAACCTCCTCGGAGTTCTCTCGTGTCTCAGCGGGTTAAGGATCCCGCCTCGTTGGTTCGATCCCTTGTCCGGAAACTTACTCGTGCCACAGGCTCAACAACAACAAGCCCAGCCTCCTCTCTGCTCCCGCCGCCATCCTTCATTTGTAAACTGACAGCCCCAGGAGCCCCCCATGAGTAGGTGCAGAACGCCTTACAGGTGCACCAGTGAAGCCCGCCTTTTCCTGGGCTGATCCTCGAGTTCTCCCCTACACAAGACAGAGCAGAAATCCAGCTCGGCCAGCGTTTTCTCACAGAGCCCTGCCCCGGGCCGGCCTTGGATGAAAGAGGCTGGGAGAAGAAATACAAGACTAGCATGATTTTGCCAGCAGCATTTATTTGGGGCCAGCAATATGTAACATGTTTCATTTTGATTTAATCCAAGGCGTTGAACGTGTTTCATTTGACTTAATCCTGGTAATAAAATTCCTCCCACCCATTTCCGGGTGTGAAAACGGAGGCTTGGAGAAACAGAGGGACTTTGCCCACAGCCACGCAAGCCTGAGGGTGGCGGAGCTGGGGTTCCAGTCGGGGCTGCAGCCAGTTGCTGCCCCTTCCCTCAGCCCTGCAATCAGACGCCACCTGCGGAGTCACCCCAGAATATACCTGGGGGCTCGCGCTTGCTTCCTTCTCTCACCTCCTTCTCCTTCCTCGGGTCTCAGTTTCAACTGTCACCTCCTTAGAGAAACTCTCCCCCCGCCCAAAACCCAGGTAGGGCTCCGTTCCTTCTCCTAAACCTTTATGCATCCACTGTCAAGGGCTTTGCATCATTTCTTTCGCCTGTTTCCTTGTGAATTTCTTCAGTGTCTCTTACCTGCTCGAGCTTAAGTTCCCTGTGGTTGTGGGGCTGGGATCTGCTTTGAGAAAGTGCTGCAACCAGAATGGCCAACACCCCGCCCTCCCTCCCGCCACGCGTGAAAAAGCCGCATGTCTGTGGGCTGTGTCCTCAAGGAAGAGGCAGGCTGTGTCACCCCAGGAAGTAAGTGAATACAGGACACAGAGCTGAAGGCCCGGGTGGCCTCATGGCTTTCCTTCTCTTTTCCAGTGTCCCCTTGGTTAGAGACAGTTCTGTAATCTAGTGGGCAAGACGGATACTTCAGAGAGTGGCGGTAGTGAGATTTTCTGCTGCTGGAGTTGAGGGAGGGGGCTGGGGAGGGGGGTGGTGGCAGGAAGTCCCTAACTCACTCGCGGAGGTCCTGGAAGGCTTCCTGGAGCAGATTCTGGGCCGGGATCTGCATCGTGTCCCTCCCATGTGCGGGCACAGATGGGCAGCGGCCGTGCCGGGGACAGCCAGTGCTGCAGGTGTCCTGGTTCTGCCGCATAAGCGCACAGGGGCACTTTCTAGGCATCTCTGACAAGCATCCCAAACTAGATAGCTCCTGAGCTCGTCGGCCTGCTTGTTCCTCTCATTATCCACGGCACACCTGGCGTCCTTTCTCCTGAGCAGGTGGCTCTTGAGCTGTCCCCACGGGGAGCCAACACGCAGCTCTTTGCTGCAGGAATGTCGGTGGTGCTGACCTGCCGTCTATTTTCAGTGGCTTGAGTTTGGGCGGGTACAGCGGCCCCTCCCCTCCCGGAACCTCCCGCTGGGGAACCACAGCCTTTCTCAGGGCTCACTGTTTCACTGGAGAAGCCCAAGGATAGTGTCACACAGTCTCCTGCTCCCGAAAGCTGCTCCATCTTCCTAAATCCCATAGAAGGAAATTACTTAGAATCTCGGATCCTTGGATAAGCAATGAGATCCTACTTTGTAGCACAGTGAACTACATCTAATCCCTTGCAATAGAACATGATGAAGATAGTATAAGAAAAAGAATGCATGTCATATATATATATCTCACTTTGCTGAACAACAGAAATTGGCACAAGATTTTAAATCAACTATACTTTAATAATAATAAAAAAACAAAAAAACAGGTTGGATTCTTGGAGTTCCCATCGTGGCTCAGTGGTAGCAAACCTGACTAGTATCCTTGAGGATGTGGGTTCGATCCCTGGTCTCCATCAATGGGTTAAAGATCTGGTGTTGCCGCGAGCTGTGGTGTAGGTCACAGACATGGCTGGGATCTGGTGTTGCTGTGGCTGTGGCGTAAGCCGACAGCTACAGCTCTAACTCGACCCCTAGCCTGAGAACTTCCATAGGCTGCAGATGTGGCCCTGAAAAGACAAAAAAAAAAGCAAAGCAACAACCCCATCTTGAATGCTTCCTCTGGGGTCCATGCACAGCTGAAAGGATGCCATCGCCGGTTAGATTGACAGCTACCTGGTAGCAAGCAACAGCATTTTTAAAACTGTTTGCATTTTTTTGTAGGGCCAGTTTAAACACACTAAGCAAAGTGATATTTCTGAATTGGACAGATTTGCCAAGAAAGTTCAAATATTAGCAACTCGAGCGTGTCTTAATCAGTGATTTCTTTATAAAGCGATTTTTCCCTTCAGTACAAAAAGAGAAAAAAAAAAGTAGATTCATTATAATACTAAAAAATAATATATAATATCATATATGTATCATATAATCATAATGAATCTACTTTATAAAGTGTATTTATATAGTATAATAAATACATATATATCTCAAAATATAAAAGCCAGTAATTAAAAATAAAATTCTGTATGGAAGTAATTGTGGGTAAGCATGAAGACTTGCCATGGATTTGGTTTAACACCGCTGTCAGAGTGTGGACATCAGAAACCTGTGTAACACTCGTGCTGTGTCTCTTTGCTTAAATTGTTTTTATTTCTATCCTGCACAGTAGCTCCCAATTATTCTGTCCCTTTAGAGCAAGCTATTAGAGCCTCAGCTTTTGCCAGTAACTTTAATATCTCTTCTTAATAGCAGTGGATCTGAAATCTTTCTTCAGGCTCAAGCACTTTAATCACTGAAATATTTTGCAAGTGCAGGCAAGACTGTATGCCCAGACTTTAGGACCTAAAGAATCTTCTTGGCAACTTGCCTAGAACCCCAATGCCATCTGTAATTTGCATATAAATGAACTTTATGAAATTAAAAATAGACCTGTGACCATTATATTTACTTGTCTGCCTTTGCTGCTTGCCCTGGGAGGAGAGGTGGCGGGCTGGGCGCAGTCATTTGATGTGAAAGTCTAGGATTGAGCCGTGTTGTCGCTGCATCTGTAGGCAGCAGCACTTAATTACAGGTGGTGTTTTTGTAGGCGAAGACAATAATACTGAAAAAAAAAACTAGCAAGGCACTCATAAACCCAGCAGTGTTATATAATAGCCGTGGGCTCAGTCCTATTGGAATTATTCTGTGATTCCTACAAAGGACCACGGATGCTATGAACCTGGTGCAGTAATCAGGATAGGTGAGGTGATGCTGCTGTAACAAATGATCCTGAATCTCAAGGATGCTGGCAGAGCCGTATTTCTTGCTCACACACTGTTTCCATCACAGATACTGGCCACAGACTTTCCTCCATCCTCTTTCCTCCACATCCCAGGCTGACTCATGTCATTTTGGCCAAGCTCCATGTTCGTTGAAAAGAGAAATAGAGTTCCCTTGGCAGGAAGGGCGTCACAAGTCACGTGACAAAGCACCTAGTACCTTCTGTTATCTTTCCAGTTTATATCTCTGAGAATCTCATTGTATATGTTTGCTGTGTATGCTTAATTTTACTACCTGAACGGTATGTTAGCAGAAATAATGAAACCAGAACACAGTTGCACCATTTAATTAAAACGTTCCTATCAGGAGCTTAATGAGAATCCTGTAATAAGTGGAGTTAAGAGTTTGACAGAGTTATTGACTGGCCGGGGCCATGCATTTGTCATAACTGCTCCCAGGAATAGAGTCCTGATAGACTTAGGCTGTTTCTCATGAAACCGGCTGAAGTCCTGGTATAAATCTCTTTAAATAAACTGACTTGTTAAGAAAGGGAAAAAGCAACCTTGTCTTCTTTTTTTTTTTTGCCTTTTGTCATTTTATGGCCGCGGGTTTATGGCACACCCGCGGCATGTGGAGGTTCCCAGGCTAGGGGTCTAATCGGAGCTGTGGCCATTGGCCTGCGCCGCAGCCACAGCAACGCAGGATCCGAGCCGCGTCTGAAACCTACACCACAGCTCACGGCAACGCCGGATCGTTAACCCACTGAGCAAGGGCAGGGATCGAACCCGCAACCTCATGGTTCCTAGTCGGATTCGTTAACCGCTGCGCCACGACGGGAACTCCAACCTTGTCTTCTTAATTCACATTTTAATTACATTGTTTTTAAATATCCCTCTGGAAATCAGAATCTGGATTCCAGATCTTTCATCAGTGAAAAGTGCTTTTGTGATGGTTGACAGACTGTCTTCCAACACGTTTCCGTTGCCAGGATTAATCAGTGTGAGTCTTTGTCGCAAAACTTCTCTTTTCTCTTCCCAAGGGAATAAAATCACCCAAATATCATTTTTAAGAACGTTAGCAGAAGTTGGATCTGCTTTGCATGCTTGGAAGCCTTGGGATGTCATATAATGTAGTCTCCTGAGAAAGATTTTTCTGTTCTTTTCTTTTCTTTTCTTCTCTCTTCTCTCTTATCTTCCCTTCCCTTCCCTTCCCAGCCCTTCCCTTCTCTTCTCTTCCCTTCTCTTCTTCTTTTCTTTTCTGGCCTTGCCTGCAACATGTGGAAGTTCCTGGGCCAGGGATCGAACCTGCGCCCCAGCAGCGACGCAAGCCACTACTGTGACAGTGCTGGATCCTCAGCCCACTCTGCCATGGGAGAACTCTGAGGAAATATTTCTTGAACATAACACATTTTGTCAATGCTCTGTTGTAGCTCCTCCCAGTCCCTGAAAGTCCCTTTTTGGTTTGATCATTCAAATCGGATGGAGAAGGATGTGTTCTTACATACACATTCTCTTTTACAGTTCATCATTTATTATTTTTCAACCATAAATCTAACAAAAGAAATTGCCCTTCTTATTAACCTCTAGGAGATCTCGGAAGCTAAAAAATTTTAAAGGAAGTTGTCAGCAGTATGTAGCATATTTAAATATTCCAACTCAAGTGCATTATTTATTGTTCTTTTTTAATGGGATGAAATTTCTGGCCCACCTTCATCTGACTGTGGAAGGCAAGGTCTGGGGTAGTGCTGGTCAGGTCTCAAGGCCTTTAATTAGCCCCTGGACCATTCCTGGAGAGTAGCTGCTTCTTGGGACCAGGTTAGAAGGCTGGGGAAGCACATCCCAAATGGTCCTTGTTAGAGACAAGCGGCCCCCATGCCTGTGCTCCCTGAAGACCTCGGATGAACTCTATGGAGATAAAACCGGTAACCATAAGAGCTGCCATTTTAAGTGTACATTTCACTGAGTTCTGACAAATTGATTATCCTGTGTGGATAATCAAACAGAAGGTAATCAGACAAGACAGAATGTTCTCCGCTGCTGAGTTCCATGGATCATCGCTGAAATGCAGTAGCGTTCCCTCATCGTTTCTTTTAAGGACGCATGTTTCTTGGGCTTAGGCATCTTGTGTTAAGAAAGTTCTAGATCTCGCTGTCAGGCCTTCCAGAAAGGAAAAAGAAAAGAAAAAATGATCCGGCTGTAAAGCAGGAGCTCATCTGATCCCGCGTGGTCTTAAAATAACCCTGGCCTCAGGTGGGCCCGTCGGCATCATTTCAAGAAGCAGTGTAAGGAGGGCAGCCCATCCTTTTAGCAGCTTAGGGGAGCGTGTTGAGCAAGCCCTCAGAACCAGGGCCTGGGAGCGGCTGCGGCTGAGGGCGGACCAGGGCTTGTCCGGCAGGGCCCTCTGCCGCACGGGAGCATCTTTGCTAGGAGGACCCATGGGTGCCTCTGCCCAGCCACGTGGACCGCCTATAACGCTTCAGCACACTGTTAACAAAATACTCACTCACATACCTTGCTAGGTGCACAGACATAGGGGCACAAGGGTGACCCCCCATTTCTTTCTCAAAGTGTAAGAGAAAATGTGGGGAAATCGTAGGCATGATAAACCATGACAAGCGATGGGTCCCTGCTACTGTTACTATGAAAATCCCACTCCGATGCGTCCTTGGTACTATTAACTGGAAAATTCCACTATGGCAGAAAGCGTTTAAGAAACAGGGAGGGCTTAGAATTTGGCAAGTAAGAACAAGCCATTCAAGCATCCTGGGTCTGTAAAAAGAACATGAGATTAAAAGGTCAGATTTAAATAAAGAAACCAAAAAACATGAATTCGTTAGTTAGTTATATCTCAGTGCCGAAACTAGTGATGCCAAGGCTCTTTATGGAAAAGGAAATGATAATCGCATTTTGAATATGCTTTAATTTACCTTTTTCTCCTTTTAAATTGAAAAAAATACATGCAAAAAAAAAGGATTTGCCTTGAGTTTTCAATGAAAGCGTTAATTAATCTGAGCCCTTTTGTCCTGCCTGAGAGAACTTGAGAGTTCCAGTGGCATTCTGAAGATGGAACATATTTTTGCGTTTTAGCTGTAATGAAGACAATATGCTTTTCGTAATAAAGCAGTGGTTACTTGGGGACCGGAAGTACATATTTGATTATAAGTACAATCGCCAAATGTGTACTTGCTGTAAAGAAGGATCTGGGTGGGATTTGGTTAACGCATGTTCATTTCCATTCCGTGGTTCTTTTGAGAAAATGTGTGTCTACAGCTCTGGGTCAGCCCACAGAGACTTCAGATCTGATTCCCTGAGGTCTGAAAGTATGCCAGCTGGGTGGCCGGACCGAGTTATTTCATCACAGAGTTTCTGCAAGTCCCAGAAGAGACTCGACTTGCTTCCGTCAGGTGTCAGACTCTGGCTGGACATTCGGGCCCAGAGCGGGGGTTTCTGACAGATTTCCTGGGCTCTCGGGAATCTTCTGGAGTCCTGTGAAATATCTGTGTATACAGTCAGACAGTTTTCATTAGATATTCAAAGGGGTCGGTGACTGCCCCCGGAATGTGAGGAGACTAGCGCTATGGCAGAAAACCATCCTGTTTTTCCTTCCCAGTCTGGTCCCTGCTCTGCTTCTCATGCGTCACGCCAGTTGCTCCTCCTCCAAGATGCTGTGATGGGAGAACGTGGCGCTTTCCCTTAGAATCGGTTCATCCTCAGGTGGCAAGTCAGGCCTCTTTGTAGGTACCCAGGTGTGCATTGTGTTCACCTGTGTGCCTTTCTGTACTTGAGCTGTTCTTTGAAGTCATGTGTCCAACTCATCGTTGTGTGATGGCCCTGCTGAAGCCTTCCCAGCCTGGGCTTGGGTGGGGGGTGTCTCTGCCTTGAAAGTGTGTTGTACAGGGGATGGAGACGCCCTCGGGAACAGCCTTCATCAGTCAACAAATATTTGTTACATGCCTCTTACATGTTTGAGCGATTGCCTTCAAGACCGGTTCAACTAGAAGTTATAAAAATTCAAGTAGCCCTTGATACTCAGCTTGTTTGTTTTGTGCTGGGAGTGCATTTTTTGGGGGCAGACTGTTCAGACCCTTTGCTTTTAAATTGGTAATCGTTGATCTGTTATGTAGTTTCAGTTACTTAAACTCAAATAGAAAACATGCACTTTCTTTGGTATTTTGTTGTGGATATTGATTTCAATGCAATTTTATGTGCATGGACAAAAAGTTTTCCAAATTTGTATAGGAAGTGAGTTTAAAAGTTGTTCTTAACATAGGCAAATTAGTTTTTAAGCAGGTGTAATTTATTTCAGGAATATTGTATTCCTATTGCTTTTTGCCAGCATTTGCATTATATATTATATAGTACATATATAATATATATATGGTTATAATATATGTATGTGGTTGTACAATTTTCATGTATCTGTTTATAGTGGAACTTAGTTTTCAATACCGATTCAATTCAGGAGAATAAAGCTCTCCATGCTTTTACACACACAAACACACACACACACACACACACACACACATACACACAGTTCTCGAGAAATAAAATTGGCAACAAATTTCAAATGAATGCAACCAACCCTTTGGATTGTGTTAGTCTCATGGTTTAAATGTGCACTGTCCAATACAGTAGCCACAAGCCACATGTGGCTATTCAAAATTAAATTTAAATTACATATGATGAAATTTCAGTTCCTAAGCTACCACATTCTGTATGCTTACCAGTCGTTTGTGGCTAGTGGCTAGCATACTGTGCAGCTCAGATAAAGAATATTAAGTTATTTAACCAGCTTCCTAAAGCTGTGTATTTAGATAAATCATTCAGTGAGTGTTCATAGACAAGCTACAAAAGTCATCTCTAGAAATAAAAAGAGTTCCCATTATGGCTCAGCGGGTTAAGAACTCACCGTTGTCTCTCTGAGGATGCAGGTTCGATCCCTGACTTCTCTCCATGTGTTAAGGATCCAGCACTGCCACAGGCTGCAGCGTGGGTCCCAGATGAGGCTTGGATCCGGCGTCCCTGTGGCTTTGGTGTAGGAATCAGCTGCAGCTCTCATTCGACCCTGAGCCTGGGAATTTCCATATGCCACAGTGTGGCCATAAAAAGACAGAGAAAAAAAGAAATAAAATATTTAAAACTCCCTAGCAACATGGAACTTATGTTCTAGAAAATGAACAATTAAAATAAAAATGAATGAATGCATGAGTGACGGAAGGAATAAGTAATAGCTGTGTGAATACATTTACATTAAAATAGCCTTTAATAGGCGCCCATTATTTGAGCCACTGTTATGGTCACAACCATGTGCTCCAGGTGTCCGGCCTTTATTTTCGCCTGTGACAACCTCCCTGGTACAGAAGATTTTAACATTCTGTGCTTCGGTTTTTAAATCTTTTCCTTTATGGCTCTTGCTTTTGTGAGAACTTTAGACCCAAAAAGCGTGAACTAAAAACAGAAGATTGGTAATTTTATTTTATTTTATTTTATTTTTTTTGCCTTTTGTCATTTTACGGCCGCGGGTTTATGGCCGCACCCGCGGCATGTGGAGGTTCCCAGGCTAGGGGTCTAATCGGAGCTGTGGCCACTGGCCTGCGCCGCAGCCACAGCAACGCAGGATCCGAGCCGTGTCTGCAACCTACACCACAGCTCACGGCAACGCCGGATCGTTAACCCACTGAGCAAGGGCAGGGATCGAACCC
>PVHT020000009.1:20218935-20281589 GCA_004024745.2 Catagonus wagneri | reverse complement strand
GCGGGAACTCCAAGATTGGTAATTTTAGAACATTAAAATTTAAAATTTCATTTGTGCAAAGACACCACTAAAAAAAGCGAAGAAACAGTCAGGAGTCAAAGATGTTTGCAGTGATTTCTTCTGCTCAAAGTTTGCTCTCCTCGACTCCACCCCCGTCTACCTGCCTTCTGCACACCTGTGCCTGTTTACCTGTGGGAGGTGCAATAGCTAATTATTATAAATCGTTATAAATAGAATGTTGTATTAAAACTGTATTTTCACTGGAAAAAAAAGTTTATTCTCCTATAGATCATGAAGCCAAAAATCCAAATATATATGGGAAGTATGTGCAATATATTTCTCAGTGAGTTTTTCTAAATGACAAAAAAAAAAAAAAAAAAAACCTCAGAGGAACTGATAGTCAACCTCCCCCATAGAGGAATGCAAATTATTAAATTATTGTTTCAAGGGCCCAGCCATCGCTGGTAACATTTGAACAGCCTGACCGTCCCTCAGTGGGATGGCATATGAGAGATTGAGAGCTGGTACGTGGCTATTAATAGTGAAAATTAAATCATTACTTTAGAAGAATAACATTATGCTCACTTTTTTTTGTCTGTTTAGGGCCACACCCCTGGCATATGGAGGTTCCCAGGCTAGGGGTCGAATCAGAGCTACAACTGCCAGCCTACGCCACAGCCACAGCAATGCCGGATCCATAACCCACTGAGCAAAGCCGGGGATGGAACCTGCATCCTCCTGGATTCTGGTCCTCCAGTTCCTTTCGGCTGCACCACGAAGGGAACTCCAACACTATGCTCACCTTTGAACAGAAATGCTGCTTGCTTGCTGTTCCTGGAGATACTCTAGTGAGTGTCCCCAAGAACACAGTTTCCAGAATATTCGTCTCAGCATCATTTATAATAATAAACAATGGAAAGCAATTAATAATGTGTCCAAAGATAGGAAAATGAAAAAAAAATAGCTTATGATATATTTAGAGACCAGACTATTAATCAGAGGTTAATAAAATGAACTGGGTTTATATGTTCTAGCAGAGCCGGTCATCCAGAACATCAGATTGAGTAAAAAAACGGCAAATTGCTGAATACTGGGTTCATGGAGAATGAGCATTTTGTTTAAAGATACAGCACAGCACCGTGTTTTCTTCCCAGCACCATTCGGAGGTGAGGAAACTATAGGAAAAGACAGGATGCCAGTGGTCCCGTGAAGAGAACAGAAGGGTGCTTCTTGCTTATTCCTTGCATCATTTTTATTGATGTGGAAGGTAGGTTCACAGGTAGTTATTGTATTATTTTTTTTCCTGCGCTTTTCTGCCTTTTCACTGTTTTTATTTTGCAAAGGCAGTTGCAAGTGAGAAACAAAAATTTTCTCCTATAAGGGAGGAAAGTGCCACTAAGTCTTTCTGTCGTTTCCACCCCAAAGTCACTGCCTGAGTTTCTTTTTGTGGCTCCGTCCTCTCTACCCGAGTGTGACATCCAGGTGTCATTCTGAACATTACGTTTTGAAACGTGTGGCCTTGGAAATTCTGAATAAGCCTGAATGGAAGGTATTCAAGCTTTGACTCTTCTGGAGAACTGGAATGGGAAAAAGTCTGCCTGCCTTCACTAGCGGTTTTTGAACATTTAACTTTTATCATTTGTTTCCTCCTTTGTTTTCAAAAATATAGGAGCAGTTTGTTCCCATGATTGATATTTTTGTTGTCGTTCCCATTGATTTTTAACAGTGCATGGAGGAAGGTCAAGATTATGATTAAGTGTGGCTTAAAAAACACGTACTTGGAATTTCGGAAGCTAGACACTGTTGAGTACATTTTTTTCTTGCCTTCCCAAGTGACTCATAACAAGCATTTTAAAATATAAGATACCATGTGATTTTTTTTTTTAATGTGAAGGCGAATAATAAATCTTTGCATAACTGCTTGAATGTACAGACTTTAGTTCCCAGATTCACATCGTCTTTACACCTGGTTATTGCAACATAACGGGGAATGTCCATAGGTCAGAAAGTACATGTGTTAAATACATTCTGCAGCCAGCAGGACACGGTGCTGTGCTGGGCACCTGGTTCCTTTTGGAAGAAACCGCTTAGGGTTCCGTGACCCCGTAAGAGCCACCTTTATGTCCTACTAGCGTCCCTTTAACCCCACTGAATTATTCAGTTTCTCCAAAGTGCTCCTTTTTTTTCTCTACAATACCAGGCCTTCACCCCCAAGAATATCGTATTGTGCATCTAGCAAGGTATTTGTGTGCTGTTTGCCCTGTTCTTCAGTAAAATCCTATAATTTTGATTATATATAGGCTTTGTACACTTTTTGTTAATGTCAGATATTTTCTCTCTTCCTTAATTCTGTGAAGGGGTTTTTAATTTTTTAGTTATCGCTTTAAGGATTTTTCGTATCTAGAAAAAACTGTCAGTTTTAATATTGGTAGCTTCTAACAATCCAACAGATTGTACACTCTTAATAATCCTGTTTTTGTTCTATTTTCTTTTCCATATGAACAACGGTGTCTATGAATAATGTTAATGCATAATTATATCATAGTTAACAGAATTTCAATGTTTAGACCTCTTATTTATTTTTATTCAACGACGTTAAACTCGTTGAAAGGCATTAAGTAGAATTGGGGCAGAACAGACATTTTTGTGTCACCTGATTTTAGTGAAAAAGTCTGTATTGCCTGCTTTCAGCCTGGTCCCTGTGGCGTTTCATCTGCCATGATAATTGATGGCTTAGTGCTGTTGCTGTGCTTGATGCTGAACAGAAAATAGGTTAGTCTTTTCTACTTTACTTAAATAGTTTATACAAGTAGTTCTTTTGGCTCATCCTTCTCCAGAACACACACACACAGAGGGAGGGAGAGAGAAGAACAGGGCTTTAAATAGTAGGTAAACAAAACTAATGACATTGATGCAAACGCTCCAAAAAGTAAAGCCTGATAGTTTAAAATCTAAGAATCTCAAGGCTTTCAATTTTTATGAAATGGTTCTTTATTCTTACATTCTCAGTGTATTTATGATCGATTTTCAGTATCCATCCTAGAAACCCATTGATAAGGCATTGGGTCTTCTTCTTTGTGTTTTCCCCAAGTGCCCCTGCAGAACAATGCCAGGTTTTCAGTCCAACTGAGGAAAATCTGGAGGCCTCCTCCAGCACGGGGTTTCCTTGTATTTTTATTTTATCTTTTTACCTTCTGGGTCTCAGATTTAATCAGTGTATTCTGCGGTCCTGCAGATTGTTTTAAATGCATCATATTGGTCCTGTTCTCTTTCCTGACATTTTGGGAGACAAATTTAATCTTTGGTTTTACCCTATTTGGAATCTATTCACAATTTCTGTGATCTGTGATATTTACTTTTTACAAAGTAAAGTTAAAAGGAATTAGCAAATCCTCAACTTAAACGGGAACCAGTACAAACTCACTAAATATTTATCGATGCCCTTCCATAAACGTCACCTGCATTTATGACTGATGGCAATCCTCCATTCCCCACCATTGCCAGGGTCCAGTGACACAGATTTCGTAGAAGGTGAATCAGAAATAAAATATGCAGATGAGACATGGGATGAGGGCGCCCCCCGAGAGAGGGCCTCTGTGCTTTCCCCAGCATCCTCCACCCCAGAGGAGAGGCCACCTGTGCACCTTTTAGGCTCAGGGCACTTCCTCATGCACACCTTCTCCACAGTCACGGTCCAGTTGTTGACATCTCCTGCTTGGTTTTTAAAATCAAAATATGGAGACTGCGAATTCTCACTGTGGCTCAGTGGGTTAAGAACCCAGCTAGTATCCATGAGGCTTCAAGTTCCATCCCTGGCCTCGCTCAGTGGGTTAAGTATCCGGCGTGACCACAAGCTGAGGTGCAGGTCACAGATGTGGCTCAGATCCCATGTTACTGTGGTGTAGGTCGGCAAATGCAGCTCCATTTCGACCCTTAGCCTGGGAACCTCCATATGCTGCAGGTATGGTCCTAAAAAGCCAAAAAAAAAAAAAAAATGCGGACTGCCTGAGTTGCAGTCCTCTTGATGGTAAAGTCATAGCTGTCTTAATAGATGGAGGCTTTTCAAAGCTGTGCCTATAAAACAGAATGACTCTTATGTGTAAAACTTCGTATAAACTAGGCAAAAATAGCATCTTCCAGAGTTGATAAGAAGACCAGCATGGCTTGTGCCTGGCGAGGATGCCTCTTGGGTCAGCGTGAAAAGCACAAGGCAAGGAAGCTCTGGATGAGACCTGGGAGCTTGGCAGCTTCCTAGGGAACCCGGAGCTGCCTTCCAGAGCACGTGGTTTTCCATTTTCCGGTATCTCCTAAAATCGATTGCACATGATTGCCTCCACACCTTAAAGATTGGAGAGCGAGCGGCTCGTGTGTATCCGCAGTGCCTTCTTTGTTTATGGTCAGTGAGTTTTGGTTGGATGAGCGAATGATCGGGTAGGCTGGGCATTGTGATTGATTTAAGCAAAGACTCCTCTTTATCCTGTTATCATAAGTATCATCCCAACACAGCCTCTAGAGAAAGAAGAGAGAAGAAAGTTGTTTTCGTTTTGTTTTATTTTGTCTTTTGCTTTTTAGGGCCGCACCCACGGCATATGGAAGTTCCGAGGCTAGGGGGTCTAATCGGAGCTACGGCTGCCGGCCTACACCACAGCCACAGCAACTCCAGATCCAAGCCATGTCTGCGACCTACACCACAGCTCACGGCAACGCCAGATCCTTAACTCACTGAGCAAGGCCAGGGATCAAACCCGCAATCTCATAGTTCCTAGTTAGATTCGTTTCCGCTGCACCACGACGGGAACTCCCCCCCCTTTTTTTTTTTTTTTAAATTAAACATTTATACCTATCTTGAGGGTGCTTACAGCCGTAGTCCTACTACTTGGTTTTAAAATGAATTAAATAGATCATTTTTAAAAGATAAATTCTATCAAAGACAGTCTCTGTGAGCATCATTAAGATGTTCTTTCTCTACCTGAACGTGATAGTTTTAATTACTAAAGACTTTTTTTCTAAGAACAGTTTAATAAGTTTATCTGTTGATCTGCTGCACTTTCTGAATCAGGAACCATTCTAGCAACACGACATAAGGACACATTTACAGACCAGGTTTAGGAGATAACAGCTTTAAGACTCACTTCTCCTTGTAACGGGGGAGGTATTATAATATGAGTAATATACCTACAAAGAAATTCAAGGAATCGGTGGTAATTAAGTGGGAAGAGTACAGGTAGCGCGCCCCCAGGACTGCCGGCATCTCCAGCAGTATTTTCGTCCTTCTCTGTACAGTAACCGTGTCCTCCTGCCTTGCCCAGACCCGTCCAGCTGGCAGGTGGTGGAGCTGGGAGTCCAGCCTGTGTAGGGTGTTCAGAGCCTGTTGTTTTCACGGTGGCTTCTGGAGGCCACTCTTTGCCTCATGGTCACTATTTTTCTGCCGCGGTGGACTGCTTTCCTGGCCCCCCTGAAATGTTCACCACGTCTGCCCGCCTGCCAGGGACCCTGGGCTCTGAAGGAAGGTGCATAAGTCACTTAGATCCCATATACCTCTGCCGCCCCACGAAGGTCACATAAATCACGGCAGAGATCACCCCAAAGGAAATGGGAGGTGTCCTTCTATTGTTGAAGCGTGGCCAAAGCAAAACCTAAAGGCATGCAGAACTGTTACAAACAGGCATTCAGCAAGCATTAACTGACACAGCAAATGAGGGAGGCTTTGAGATGGTTTAATATTAAATAAAAGCCTCTCGGTTTTCTGCAGGGTAAATTTTCAAGTGGGAACGTTTACAAGTCAAAATCACCACCTTATTGATCTTCCAGTTAGCAAAGAGAAGTGCTGAAACAGGTGGAAATGAACTTGCTCTTAATAAGGCCAAATCCCCGGAGGCTGGAATAGTGCACACCCGTGCTCATGTGCACGCACACACAAGCACACACGCACGCACACACACACGCACGCACACGCGCACACGCGCACACGCACGCACGGCTGTGTTAGCTCACGGGCCAGCGGGTGTGCTGACTCCTGTGGACCGAGTGGAAAAGTCACACCTTTGCTCTTGTCCGGTTCCTTTATGGCTGATGTATTGACATCTCTTAAGTTAATTGGGAGCCTGCTCGGTAGGACTCAGGAGTCTTGCAAAGCACACGTAAATGCAGTGCTGGGCAGCTCACTAAGGTGTTTTTCAAGAGTGCTTTTGGTTTCTTTTCAAAGCTAGAGAAATAAATGCAGCATCAAGGCGTTTTCATCAGGCTTATCTTTTTTATGTGCTAAACTAACTTCTGGACTAGGATCAGTTCTTTAGAGCACTCGCTTTATTTCATATTAATAGGGAGATGAATAGTGCCTGTGTAAAATCTATTTTAAGCCTCTCATTTTCTCCAGCCCCAGGAGACCTCACAGGTTTCGAAAAGAGTAACGTCTTCCAAAACATAGAAGTCTTACTCAGGCAGTTGTTGAAACTGCAAAGCAAATGTGATTTACAGGAGTCACCTGGAAACGCAAAAAATAGACTAGCATCTCCTAAATGACTTGACACACCCAAGTCTTCCACGACGCTCCCCACAGGAAAAGGGTCTGTGTTCAAAACAGGTGGCCATGTACTGCCTAGGGTCCTGTGAAATCCCATTACTGTGGGCGATGGATGGCTCTCGGAGTATGTCCTGAGCCGTCCGGTTTTCCCAGATGTACTAAATCATGGACAGTTTTTCCTTCGAACACTTGTGAACACCCTCAGGTCTCAGAACAAGGCTTTGCAAAATCTAACTTAGCTTCTTCAAATAAGAGAAAAACATGAATTTGGAGAGTTCTTATGTTTCTAGTAATGAGCAAAAAGTATTCTGCAAAGAGGATTGTTCTCCCCAAGGAAGGGAAGCGTGTGTACAAGTGTTCACGAGGGAAGGAGAAGTTGGGTTCAGCGAGGAAGTAAGCGGAGATGGATCAGGACGTCCTAAAGGCAGCGATAGAATCATTTACCATGCTGCTCCCTTAGCAGCAGTAAGAGGAAAAAGTACCGTTCTTATGAGCCACGGAACACCCCCCCCCATTCTATTTTCTTACTCTACAATTCTACGGACATGAGCTCCACATTGCAAACAGATCTGCAGCACCCTGGAGCCTCCGTGTGCCCTGGGAAGGTACTGGGGTGGATGAGCAGTTCCCCTGGTGACACTGTGGACTTCAGATTCATCAATGGCAAAAAGAAGAAACTGGTCACTGCAGGACCTTGTCTAATATTCTAGGATTTTGCCAGTGATGTTGCAGAGTATCACTCTTCGAACGTTTCCAAGTAGTATAATATTTTTGGTCTTAGAAATATTTTTTGTGTGCGTTTTTAGGGCCACACCCATGGCATATGGAAGTTCCCAGGTTAGGGGTCGAATCAGAGCTGTAGCTGGTGGCCTGTGTCACAGCCACAGCAACGCCAGATCTGAGCCGTGTCTGCGACCTACACCACAGCTGATGGCAATGCTGGATCCTTAAGTCACTAAGCGGGGCCAGGGATCGAACCCCTGTCCTCATGGATACTAGTCGGGTTTGTTAACCGCTGAGCCACGATGGGAAATAAATTCAAGTGGCTAAGTCTGCAGTAACTTTTCCTTAGAGTTTATTGTTTTGAGGATGTGTTGATCAGTCTTATTAATTCTTGGTAAAATTTGTCTTTTAATAATTTTACGTAGATTACATGAACAATTCTAACGCTTAGCCAGTTTTTAAATTTGGGAGATTCTTTTTGGCCTTGGTCCATCTGTTGCCATAGTGCTAATCATACAGATAATATCTTCTCTACTTTTTGGCTGATAATTTCCATAAATTTTTGTTTGTGTGTAAAGGGTTTATGCGCATCATTTTTATTGCTGCGGTCTTCGATTTTTAAACATTTTTCTACTGTACTGTCTTTGGACTTCGGGAGTAATTAGTTGTTGCTCTTTATGTTCCTCTGAATTATTGCCCTAGAACAAATAGAATTGTCCTTGAAGACTCTTCTCAGTCTCTTTTGTTGCAAACACAACAAATTGGTCCATAATTGATTTTGGCACTTCCTTATTTTTTTTTTTTTTTTCCTGACGGGTAGGTAATAACTGATACCATGGGAAACTGTGTCCTTTCTTACTTTATTAATGAAACTGACTTTTTTTGCAAGGATTGTTTACTTCTTTATAGTCCATATTGTGTCAGCCTGAAACTTCTCGCCTTTCAGGAATGTGCTTTTGTTAATGAGTCCCATTCTTCATGCGGTTTATTTATTTATTAATTATAATGATTTTTATTTCTTCCATTATAGCTGGTTTACAGTGTTCCGTCAATTTTCTACTGCTCAGCAAAGTGACTGAGTCACACACACACATATCCTTTTTCTTACATTTTCCTCTATCGTGGTCCATCGTAAGTGACTGGCAGGATCTTGTTGCTCATCCATTTGAAAGGCAATAGTTTGCATCTATTAACCCCAAACTCCCAGTCCCTCCCACTCCCTCCCCCTCCCCCTCGGCAACCACAAGTCTGTTCTCCAAGTCTCTGAGTTTCTTTTCTGTGGAAAGGTTTATTTGTGCTGTATATTACATTCCAAATGTAAGTGAAATCATATGGTATTCGTTTTTCTCTTTCTGACTTACTTCACTTAGTATGAGTCTAGTTCCATCCATGTTACTGCAAATGGCATTATTTTGTTCTTTTTTATGGCTGAGTAGTATTCTCTTTTATATGTACCACATCTTTTTTATCCATTCATCTGCTGACGGACATTTAGGTTGTGTCCATGTCTTGACTATTGTGTATAGTGCTGCAATGAACATATGGTGCATGGGTCTTTTTCAAGGAAAATTTTGTCCAGATAGATGCCCAAGAGTGTGATTGCTGGGTCCCGTGGTAGTTCCATAGTTAGTTTTCTGAGGTACCGTTTATTTATTTTTTTGGCCGAGCAGATGGCGTGTGGAGATTCCTGGGCCAGGAATCGAACCTCTACGTCAGCGGTGATCTGAGCAATGACAACACCACATCCTTAATCCACTGAGCCACAAGAGAACGCTCCTTCATGCAGTTTAGATATTTAGTCTCACCTGTCAGATTTGTCTTTGGTGCTTCCTAGCTCTTCCTTTAACCTTCATTTTGTTGGGTTTCATTGTACTGAAGTATCACATATTTATATAATTGTTTCATTTCTGTATTTAGTCAAACCACATTTTCTTCTTTAGTGAGTAGCTACCAGTAAAATTCACTGTATCAGACCATAGAAACAAAGAAAACTTTGACCTGGACCCACCTTAGATGCGTAAACCTCTGTCAGAGAAAGAACTGCCTTCTCCCTTTTTCCCACCTTTTCCATTATAATCGATTCAGTTCCTTTAAGAGCACAACATTCTGGATTTTGCGTTTAATATTTTGTGGCCTGATTTTTGAAATATTTTGCTTCTTGCCCATTTAGTACTTAATGTAGTATGTGACGGGAACTCAGAATCGAAGCAAAGTTTTCCTTTTATTAATACACATTCTCCCAGCACCATTGATTTCATAAGCAGTTCATCTCAGCTCCACACTATGACAGCAATCTTACTTTATAATATATCAGCTGTTTTCTGTAACTCAAGCTCTGAACTTGAACTCTTGCCTCTCGATTTAACCACAGGTATAACTCTTCATTAAGTTCGTAGTAAGATAATTTAAAAGAAAATGTAAATAATCATAAGTCGTGATACCCTTATGGCTGGTGCAGTAATGAGCACGTTAAGAGCCCTTTCTTTTTTTAGGGCATTTTTCTCAGGCTGTAGAAACGGTAACATCTGAGTGCCTGGTCTCATTTTCCGGGGCGTGCTATGGTTTATGGTGGAATTTCTCATCAGAAATGAAAACAGATTCCAAGATGGGTGGTGTTGATGCTCGACCGTGGTTTTTGCTCCTACCAGTGCTGAGAATTCTTCAGCAGAAAGGCCTGTGTTGGATGCTGCTGCCAGGGCTGGAACGTTTTCCTTCTTGGGCATGCAACAGAGGACTTCAGAGTGTTCTCATTAAATCAGAGGGTATTCATTCACCAGCTCTCTTCACAACCCGGTTCATGATGGAGGAAACCTTTCACTTAATTCTATCCAGCTAACAACTGCTCTAGAAGATGTCAGATTTTTTGTAGCTGTGTATCTTCCTTGTGTGTGTGAAGAATATATTTTTGTTGTTTTTTCAACCATGATTTAATGGACCAGGCATGAGGCGAAGTTAACATCTGTAGACTTCCCACCTTTCAAGTTAAATTAGGACGATAAAACCTGCAGTGTCTATTCATTGGCTGGTTATCACATAGGCTAATGGTTATGATAGAGTTTGGACTGTAATGTGCTACTCCAGCATTAACTGGGTCTGCCTAGCAGCTGTAGACCAGAGTGCATCATACAGGAACCATATGATCTCCTGGGGAGGTGGACATGGGAACAGGTGATCCCAGTTCAGTGTGCTGAGCGCCAGGTAGCATGGAAGACAGAGCTCTTCAAGGCTTAGGGTGGATGAGGAAAGCTCCAGGGAAGAGGGCACTGCAGAGCTGAGTCTGGAAGGCTGAGGTCATCACACACACACACAAGCACTGTGATCTGAGAGTGCTGATGTGTTCCTTGAACCTACACCTGCTGCAAGTGGTTTGACCTGCCTTGAGGATGTGGGTGAGATCTTAGAGATAATGCTTGAAAAGGTCTCAGGCTTTATCACTAAAAACTTATGTAATCTATAACAAATAAATCGGCCTTCAATGGATAGGTCCTAAGACGCCGTTAATTCTGAACAATGGAAGGCCGTTAAGCCAAGAGTCCTGGAAAACAGACCTAAGCGTCTACCATCCAAAACATCCACAGCTCCCGCCCAGGTGTGTAGCGAGGCTTCTGCAGTTATCAGGTGACTTCACTTAGCTGACTCTAATATTTCTCCTTTCCAGCATCACCAAGTTGCTTGGAATCAACAATATTCGAAGCTTGGTCTTCATATCCCATCTGTCTGTGTAGCTTCTTGCCTAATTGTTATTGTGCTGCTGTCTCTAAGTTTGGTTCTGTAGGTCACTAGCTCATAGTCAAAATGGTGAACGGTTCAGGTTTAAGAAGAAAAGAAAGATTGGGTGTCTGCCTTTGGAGAAACAAAAGTTGATACTAATGACCAAAATGAGGCTACTGAGAATTCAGTCTCAATTTGATTTAGCCTTGCTGTTTTTGCCCCCCACTCACAGGAGTTCTGGAAAGTTCATTGTTGTTTGAAGATGAAAGTTTTTCAGTAGGCAAAGATTAATAGAACCATTAATAACCTGGAAATGTAAGGAATCTTGGATATCATCTAAACCAATCTTATTGATTTTATAAAAGAGGAAACTAATCAATTCAGTGGCTTAAGGTCACACAACCTTTTCGTCCTTATAGTCTGGCTTCTGCTTAACTATTTCAATCAAGCTTTTCCCTAAAGGTCAAATGTCAAACCAGAGTGAATTTGTGATTCATTGAGAATCTGCGACTATAGTGTCTGGAAGTCATATTTTTGGGGGAGGGGGCAAAACAAAAACACAGAGAAATATGGTTCAAAACTGGTTGGTTCCATGACTTTTGGAGTAGAACATCTGAATTGTGGGTTACATATCCTCAGAAGAAACTTAAATGGACCAGCTAAAATATTTTAGTGTTCTCTAATACCGTTGTAATAAATATAGCTTAATATAACATTTCTTTGCTGTAGTATTTGATGTAGCCATTGCAGTTCAAACTTCTGTAAGACAAGAAAACAGAGTGGAGGGAACCTAATTCAGTATGGTGGACCAGTGCTTTCTTCAGTTTGAAACACGAATAGGAACAGTTGAAGTGGCGGAGGTGGGGGGTGGGCAAAAGCGAGGATGAGATGAAAAAGAAATGCAGAAAAAAATGATAATAGTAGTGAATCATTAAGTAGCCGTGCAGGCTGAAGAGCAGCCAAAGCAGGAAAAACAGCAATAACCAAACTTATGACTGGGAATAGAAAGTAAAACCGCAGAGGAATATATATATATTCCAGTCAGAAAAAAATACAAGCCTGTTAATGTGGTTTTACATAAAACCATAAAATATGTATCTTAAGCCTCCATCGTATAGAATTTCACCCTTTCTCCTAGACTGTGGCTTCTGGAAACTTTCTTTTAAATTTCAATATATTGGTCATAACTCAAATATTATATTATCTCAACTTAGTTTCATAGCAATAATACTATGATGTTATTTATCTTATGTTGAAAAAAAATTGTGACATAGGTCAGCAGACCTCTGTCTTTATTGTAAATGTTCTTTCATTATTAGGCCCTCAGCCGTCAGCCTTGCAGAGTCCCAGAAACGCTCTTTTTGTGCATGCATTGATTGTCAATGCTACAGAAATGTTCTTAGCCGACATGTCACTAGAGATTTATTACAAAACTCAGAAGCAATAACTTCCCCTGTGGAATGTATATACTATGTGAATCATTTTCTTTTATAGAATCTAAAGCTCAGGTTCCCTCTAAGGAAAATAATGTCGCTCAGTGTCCTGAGCCACTGCAGTGACAATGCTGCGTCCTTAAACTGCCTCGCCACAAGAGAACTCTAGATGACTCTTCTTCCTGTTGGTTTTGTAACCAAAAGAGAACAAACTCTATTTTTCATTTGATTTCTAGGGTTTGGGGAAAACTCTTGTATTACAGGAGCTGCATGAAGGAGGAAGTTCCCAGGCTGGGGGTCGAATCGGAGCTACAGCTGCCGGCCTACACCACAGCCACAGCAACGTGTATCCAAGCCTCATCTGCGACCTCCACCACAGCTCATGGCGATGCTGGATCCTTAACCCACTGAGCGAGACCAGGGATCGAACCCACATCCTCATGAATCCTAGTTGGATTCGTTAACTGCTGAGCCATGAAGGGAACTCCCGAGGCTTGAATTCTTTAAAATTCACCTTATTAAACTGGTGATGTGTCATTATAATAAAGACACATAGAAGCATGCAAACTCATGTTCATATAAGTACAAGAAATGATCGATTGTGTCTTCTGGGGAGAGTAACTGGAGAGAGCATATGAGAGTTGTTCTTAGGGTAGTGAAGGTAATTACCCCTTTTCCGTATGGCAGGGAAAATGGATACATGGTCTGAAAAGAAAGACATGAGGGAAAAGACTTTTTAATATTTGACCACATGAGTTTTTAATTTCTTTGCAGGAAAATTATTCTAAACAATACTGTAAATCATATAAAAAACTGGAAAGACATTTGCAGCCTCTGTGGTCCAGAGGTGATTTCCTTCATGGATAAAGGAATGTTTTCAAATGAATTCGAAAAAACAGTAATAGTCTGGGGATAACGCGAGACACTGGACTGCGGGTGAGGAGCAGTTCTCTCTTGATCTCACACCTACACACACACACACACACAGCCAGCAGGTGTGAATATCATATTCACAGTGTTTAAATTAAAGCAGCTGCAAGCAAAGTGGCAAAGCTCTCAGATATATGTAAAACCCAGGCTTGGTGAGAATCTATGCAAACGGACCCGTGACCTTTACATAGGAGCCTATGTCGGTGGAGCAATCTGTTAAAATACGGCAGTGACCTTCACAGTCAGCTGCTCTTTGACCTAGCAGTGACGCTTGTCATCCTGTGTCCTAAGGAAATACCAATGAATGTACGTAAAAATGGAGCTTCCAAGAATGTTTATTGCAGTCTATTTTGTAATGGCAAAAAAGCAGAAAGAATGAAAATATCTCACAGTAGGAGATAGGTTAAATGAAGTTTGTAACCCTTGAATATATATAAAGATTTTGCAGACTGACAGTGGGGGAGTATGTATTTACATTATTATGTGGAAAAGACAAGATTCTAAATTCTGAGATTATTATGATTTTTGTGAAAGAAAAATATCTGCATATGAATACAAACTACTGGAAGGATGTTCATTGAAATGCTGAAAAGAATTATTTAGGATCCTAGGTATTTGGGTTATAGATATTTTTTAATATTTCCCTTCAGATTATCTACTTCCATGCTTTAAAATAAATGTATAATACATATAGTACTGTTTTTGAAAACTCATTATGGCTTATTTAAATATCAAAAAGTTGTTCCAGAAGCAATTGTGCTATGGTTTCTTTGATTTCACAAAGGTGGTGTAGAATTTCTGAACTGTGAGTATCTTTGCAGTCGTTTTTGGGTTTTTTTTGGTATTTTTGTCTTTTTAGGGCCACACTTGCGGCATATGGAGGTTCCCAAGCTAGGCATCTAATCGGAGCTGTAGCCGCCGGCCTTCGCCACAGCCATAGCAACGCCAGATCCAAGTCGCGTCTGTGACCTACGCCACAGTTCACGGCAACGCCGGATCCTTAACCCACTGAGTGAGGCCAGGGATCGAACCTGCATCCTCATGGATGCTAGTTATGTTCACCAGACGCTGAGTCACAGTGGGAACTCCATGGAGTCATTTTTTGTAGTTCAAATCCCTTTTTGTAGTTCAAATTCTAAGCACATCCCCAAATACTTGCTCTTATTTCATTGACTTAACTGAAGGTTAGCTTTTATCTTAAAAAGGCCTAAATCTTAGGGCGTCTGGAGTCAGAATGATAGCTTTCTGTTTCTGTGCACACCTTTGATAAAGTCATTCCTTTTCTATTTACTCTTTTGGAACGGGACTGACATCTGCATATCCAATTATGGATCAGTTAATAAAATTAAATTTCCACGGCATTTTTACCATCAAATATGTATCATGGGCCATCTTAACCAAAACGTTCTATTTTCAAGCCAATGCTTTAAAAAGTCGAGTGTACTATAAATAAGCAAATCTATCGGAAAACCCAACTGATATTTTTAAAATGAATTACCTCTAACATGACACTGGTGTTTTTCAAGAAATAAGAAATAAGGACCTGTTCCTGAGGGTGTGTGTGTGTGTGTGTCTGTGTGTATCTGTCTATTTTTGGCAAGTGGGTCTATTCTTTTTCTGTTTACTGAAGCAACAAGGAAGCATTATGGCCAGTGGAATATGCTGAAATGGATCCTGTGCGGACGGTGTTCTGGGTTAGATTTTGCCACCAGAAGTCTGCGAGCCTGAGCCGCCTCTGCTCCCCTCCTCCAGCCCCCACTGAAGTGGAGCCAAAAGTGCTTTTTTTCTGCCTCATGCTGCTGCACACAGGCCCTCCCAGGAGGCGGGCGGCAGTAACAGAGCTGTCACAGGGCTGCCACAGATGGTTCTGTGCAAAATCTGCAGCTCAGATGATGCCTCCTGTGGGGGGAAGGGTGACGAGGTGGCTGGGAACTGCTCATGTCACTTCAGAGACTCTCCCTGCGGCTTAGTGGTCAGAGGCTGCTTTTAATTACAGGTGGCGGAGGCGCCCCGCGCCTCCCTCTCGCATCTGCGTTTCAGGGCTGGATTTGGAATCCACAGGACAGTGCATTTGGGTGAATCAGGGTTACAGAAAAGAAGGAATCTTCTCATGGTAGCTTGCGTAAGAGCTTGTAATCTAAGCCAAGAATTCCAAGGGCTCTTGGGTAAATAAAAATCAGGGCTACCCTTTTCGAATGCTGGCGGTGTGTGGACACAACAAAGCCGCAGTTGTCAACATAGAATTCTGTTTGAAATGCACAAAATGGCACTATTCTTACTATAGAGAATATGAAACTGCCATAGATCATTTAAGTAACTTGCTAATAGTCACACAGCTTGTAAATGAAAACAGACATTGAACCATTGTATTCTCCCCCCAACCACACTCACACACACACACACACACACACACACACACACACACACCCATAGACATCATTGCTAAAGGCTCTCTTAATTAGGGGATTTATTCTAAGCACATCCCCAAATACTAAACGTATTTTGTTTGACAAGCAGAGCTAGCAAACCCATTTAAAGTCAGCAGACAATTTGGGGGGGGAAGTTATGTGCAGGTGTGGTTTACCTCAATAGATCTATCTTTACTGAAGATGTAACTTTTTAGTAACATGTCACCTCTCAGTGTGTATCTTCATTAAGGAAAAGAGTAAGAGAAAAAAGAATGTGTATATATATATATGTATGATTGGGTCACTGTGCTGTACATCAGAGACTGGCACAACACTGCCAATCAACTATACTTTAATTAAAAAGAAAGAAGTTTCAGTATCTCAGGATGCTCAGTTCCTTTCTGATGAATTTGTACTGAATTCTAGTCTTTCTTCCCTGAGTTCACAATAGAAATGCTGGTAATCTCTCTATTTTCCATAGAGTGTCTTATATTCGTAGCCGTTAGTCTCTGCTAGCCCGAGAAATGACACTATTGAAGAATCCCGGGCTGGCCGAGAAAAGCCAGGCTGAGGAGGTCACATTCCAGGGCCGACCTGGGGGATGAAAATGATTGTATGACATGAAAGTAAATGAGCATTGCCATTGTAACTGAATATCAGATACGGGGCCAAAGAAAGCATGGTGGTCTTTAAATCATATACGGGAAGCTGTGTTGTTCTGTAGACGACATTAAACTAGAGTCATCCCATATTTGGAATATTTCAAAGCGACTATGCCTTCCATCACATTCGCAGCTAAACACACATATATGTGATTTTGACATAGCTGGCTTTTTCGAAAAGGAAAAGTTGTCCGCGGTTTGCCCTCAAGGGACCAAGTAAGATGCTGAGGAGTCTGTGAGTTTGTCCCAGTGCGGGTGGAGCCAAGGGCGGTGAAAAGTGAGTCCTGTGCAGTCGTGGCAGCAAAAACACCCGGAGAAACACATCTCGTGGTATTCTAAGTTCCCTCTAGGTGTGCTCTTCTCCCTTGATTTATACCTTTTGTTTTCTTTTTACAACAGGACCCGCGGCATATGGAGGTTCCCAGGCTAGGGGTCGAACTGGAGCTGCAGCTGCCGGCCTACACCACAGCCACAGCAATGCCAGATCCGAGCCGCTTCTGTGACCTACACCACAGCTCATGGCAACGCTGGATCCTTAACCCACTGAGCAAGGCCAGGGAGCGAACTCACATCCTCATAGACACTATGTCAGGTTCTTAACCTACTGAGCCACAGCGGGAACTCCTAGCCTTTCCTATAGCCACCGGTATGTTATAATATTAAAGTGATAAGTAGTAAATTAAAATAAAACTTAGAAAATTTAAGAGATGCAGTGTGTCTCTGGGAGAGGACTTTAAAGAAAGAGAAGCTTTGAGGATTTGTGCCCCAACTCTAGTGAACCAGAGGAAAGAAAAGTGGTTTGGGTAAAAGCACTTACATTTTGATCGCTGACAAGAGGAAGAGGAAAGTGAAAGTCTGGGGATCTGCAGAGGGAAAGGGCCGGCGAGAAGTAGCTGTCACGGGGCGGTGGAGGGCAGCGGGAACACACCTGCAAATGTCTCTCAAAGGAGCTTTCCTTCCTTCTCAGAAAAGACATCACGCTCTCAGCAGCACGCTCCCCAGCTTTCACCAAAAAACCCTCCAGCACATACACACACTATATGTAAATTCGATCGTCAACGAGTACCTGCTATATATATAGCACAGGGAACTCGATATTCTGTAATAACTTATATGGGAAAAGAATCTGAAAAAGAATGGATGTATGTATGTGTGTAACTGATTCACTTTGCAATACACCTGAAACCAACGCGACATTGTAAGTCAAGTATACCCCAGTATAAAATAAAAATTAAATTGGGCAACAGATTCCAGTAACTGAAGACTCCTAGCTGTGTGTCGCCTGTGATCCCAGACAGTTTGTATCAACATAATATGCATTGATCAAAGATGTATGAAATAACAGTGCTTCTCCTGTTGACTGGTAAAGGGAATCATAGTTTTACTTTTTCAATTTTTTCAGTTTTTTTTTTTTTCCAATCATTCTTCTGGATGATTGCTATTTTGTTTTTTGGCACTGAGTGCATCTGCCAGCACCTTGTGAATTTTATGGAGAGGTGTCCTTCTCGAGCGGGAGCCTGTGCTCTGAGATGGTGCCAGTGGCCGAAATGAAAGAGAGGTCTGGAGTGTGCCCCCAAGGGCCTTTTTCTTTAGAAAGTTATGTAAATACAGCTCTGAGGTTTTCCCAACGTCAGCACTTAGCTCTTTCTGTCCACCTTGCCATACGCCGAAATTTCTGTGGCGTGTTCCTGCTTGCTGCCTGGATATTTTCAAAAGAGAAATTGTTCTCCTTAGCAAGTTATTTTTGTTTGTTTTTGTTTTGTCTTGGGGTGGTTGTTTGGCTATTTTTGCAATGAATCTTGTTGTGTGTTTATCTGATTTCTTGGAAGTAACTAAAGGGTTTAGAATTGGGGCCTGATTCTTTTCAGAACTTGCTTTTCCCCGACTCTGCAGCATGAACAATCTCAGTGCCAGGGGACAGCACTTCACCTCCAGGTTTCATATTTGAACAGTCCACGTGGCAGCCCTCCGTGCCGGCCCTCCTCCTCTTCCTCGATCCTCGTGCTCCTCCGTGCTCCCAGCAGGCCGGGGCCCCTCCGGAAGCTTCCGGTGGAAGGTATATGCAAACTCCTTACTAAAATCTCAGCAAGTCCAATCTGCCAGTACATACAAGAGATAATATATCTTGACCACGCTGCGTTTATTCCAAGAATGTAGGGTGCATTTAATGCAAAAATTAATCAATTTGGTCCATGAGAGTTAAGGAATAAAGGAGAACAACTATATGAAAATGCAAATAAATGGAAAAGGCACTTGGCAAATTCAATACCTTTCTCTGATATAAACTCTCAACAGTTAAGAAGGGGAACACTTTCAAACTGATAAAAGACATAAGTGAAAAACATTCAGCTTACGTCTTACTCAGCAGACAAACACCGAACACTTCCCTTTAAGATCGGGAGCAAGGCACTTCTGTGCAATGATTTACTGCAGGCCTTAGAAGGGAAAGGAGGCAAAAAAAAAGAAATAAGAGGAAACATAAAAAGTAACAAATAAAACAGTCTGTTTTCACAGGATACATTATTTACATGGAAAATCCTAAGAAATCTACTAATCAGCCAGTAGAATTAATACATGAATATAGCCAAGTTGAGAGATACAAAGCCAATATACAAAAATCAATTGTGTCTTTATATACTAGCAGGAAAAAAAATCAAAAAAGAAAAGTAAAAATATTATTCCCTTGACAGTTATGTAAAAAAAGTATTTAATAAGAAATTTTTTAAAAGGCAAGCAAGATCTCTACATTTAAGATTACACAGTTGCTAAAAGACTTTTTTATCTAATTAAAAAAAATTAGTATTCCTTTAATACTCTTATCCATTATGCTTATTACAGGATACTGAATATAGTTCCCTGTGCTATAAAGTAGGTGCTCGTGTTCATCCATCCCGTATGTAAGACTTTGGTCTTATAATCCCCAGCTCCCAGTCCGGCCCTCCCCACCCCCGCCCTCCTTCTCGGCAACCGCAAGTCTGTCCCCTGTGTCGGTGACCCTGTTTCTGTTTCATAGGTAAGTTCATTTGTGTCGTAGTTTAGATTCCACATGTAAATGATGTCGTACGATATTTCTCTTTTCTCTGAAAGACATTTTTAGAAGACCAGAGTCAGGGGGGAAATATGCTGTGTTCATGGCTTGGAAGCTTCGAAATGATTGAAATGTAAACTGTCTGAAGATTCTTGTATATAATCAATCCATCCCAGTTGTCAGTCCAGCAGACTTTTCGTAGAAATTTATTAGCTGATTATAAAATTTATATTGAAATGCAAAGGACTTCAGAGAGAGTAATCTTATAAAGCATTCAAGACAGTGGTGCTGCCATAAAGGTCAGCCACTAGGTCAGCCCTAGGAAGTTCATAAGCAGACCCAGCTAACACACTCATTGGATTTTGGACAGAGATGCAAATGGCAACTCATGAGTAAATGAACATCTTTTCAAAATGGCGCTGAAACAACTGGATCTACGTGCAAAAAACAAAACCCAAAAACCTCCGTCTCTACCTCTCACTATATAAAGAAATTAAATCCAGGTGAATCTAACTGTAGCTAAACATAAAAACTAAACCATAAAGCTTCTAGGTGAAACCATGAAAGACCATTTTTGTTGGAGCCCAAATAGACAGTGACTTTCTTATGCAGGAAACAGAAAATAACAACCTGAAAAGAATAAAGTTTTCTCGTCAAAAACACCATTTAAAATATGAATAGGGAAGCCAAAGATAGGAAAACGTATTTCACAATACAGATCTGACAAAAAACTTGCTATCCAGAATATACAAAGAACTCCTGCAATTCAATAATATGAAGAAAAACAACCTAATTAAAAATGGGACAAAAGATAGGATCACACATTTCGCAAAAGCCGATGTACGAAAGCTCCATAAGCATATAAACAGGGCCTCGGATTTATTAGTCATCAGGGGAATGCAAACTGAAATTGTAATGAAAATAACAGTAGCCACAAGCCAAAGTGACTTCATGTAAAAGAATGACAACACCAGTTAATGGTAAGATTGCCAGAGGTGTCTCGTTTACTGTTACGAGGTCTAATTCTCTTTCTTAGGGAGTGAAAATATACTGTTCATTTTATTTTTCTCTAAAAACCCAACTTCTGTTCTAATTACTGTAGCATAGAAAGATATATGTAAAGGCAGGCCGGGTACACTCAGAAAATGCAGACATCATTATGAAAGGAAAATACTAAACTCAATTCTGTGTTAGGCAACAATAAGCTTGCCTTCAGCTTCAGCCACCTTAGTTTATTTTTTTCTCTGTCTCAAGACTGATAGGAGTATGACTATATTTGGAAGGAAAATAATGCACAGATTTGTTTATCTCATTTTCTTTTTTGTGCCAGACCAGCATTGAAAATTTGGACTGATCCACAGCCAGTCAATAGAGGCAGTTTAGGGTTTGAGAAAATAATTCCACTAATTCGTTTTTTTGTTTTGTTTTTTGGCCACATTCATGGCTTATGGAAGTTCCTGGGCCAGGGATTAAATCTGAGCCACAGCTGCAATCTATGCCACAGCTTTGGCAATGCTGGATCCTTAACCCACTGTGACGCAGTGGGAACTCCTCCAATTAATTACTGATGTGGAAATTCTAGCCCAGAAACATATTTTTAAGAAGGAGCCCATGTTAAGGACTCGGAGAAATTTACAGGCCTGCTTGTTTGGCCAGCTTCTCTGACACTTATCCTTACTCACCCTCCTTGTCTTATTCCCAGGGTCTCCTCCCCGCAGGCAAATGTCTGTACCGGCCCATTCTAAGTCAGCTCATGAATTCTGACAAATGTGGCAGAACGAAAATCTACAGTTAATTAAATTTCATTACTTCTGCCACAGGGCTTCATTTCGGCATAGGAGACAGACTAACCTAATAAGCAGCTGACAGTGACCTTGAGGGCTATGCTTCCCAGGGGACAGGTTCAGGTAGCTAAATGGCTGTCTCTACTTTGCCCAGACATGTCCGTGATAATCCATAGACTGTCAGAGAACAGCCTGCAGCCAGGTAGCCTCATCAGTCTGCAGACTGCAGGAGGTGGCCTGTTATCACAGCACACATGCGCATGAAAGGTCATGGAAATGATGGCAATGGGCAAAGGAATGAAGATGAATTGAGCTTGTACGTTGAAGGGTATGGAGAGTCTGTCTCTAGTCTGTGTCCTTGTCTATAGGCGCATCTACGTTCCTCTACATGGAGGTGGAAGAGAGGTAGAGACAGGCGGATGGGAGATAAGATCGGACAGACAGATGGCTAGATAGACAGATGACAGATAGAAGGTTGGTGGCCAGATGAAGATAGAAAATGGACAGACGTAGACAGAAATCACTTCATCCCCAGATTTATAGGTGAAGAGTTTGAGACTCAGATATGAAGGACTACCCAGAATGAAATGATCCATGGCAGGTGGAGTTAAGATCCAAACCCTTGCCTGCGAAGGCATAAGGCTCTTGCTTTCAGTCCCAACATGACATCATCCGTGTGACTAACTTAATCTCATCCCTTGGGACTCAAAGCACCTGTTCCAGGAAGTCTCTGCTGCCTCCTTCCTGCCCCAGGTTGGGGCGCCTGCTCCCCTGGACAGCCCTGGAATTTGCTTGTAACTTGCCCTTGGCAGCCCCATGCAGTCTCTTGAGTTTGATCTCTTCGTTTGGCTTCTTCTCTTCTAGGTTGGGAGGCACTTAAATGACGTATGCTGTTTTCTTTATTAACTTAGGAGTTTTAGTCTCAATTTGATTTTTATTTTCAAGTCAAAAGCATTGGATCTTATTATAACTGTGATATACAACGTGAAAAAAATAAAAATCCAAGCACAGGATAAACAGAACTCTGTCTCTCCTGAGCCCAGTCTCTGACCAGGGTTCTACCTCCCTGTACCTTCCTGCGAGTGGGTGGAATTCAACTTAGAATTCCCTGAGTCTCAGAGTTCCCACTGTGGTGCAGCAGGTTAAGGACCTGGCATTGCTGCAGCAGGGCACAGGTCACAGCCCTGGCTTGGATTCAGTCCCTGACCCAGGAGCTGCCATATGCCAAAAAAGACAAGAGAAAAAGAAAAAGAAAAAAAGATAGAATCTCCTGAGTCTCACATAGGGTCAGGGACCTGGAGGGTGGGAGCTGACAAAAACCTGCCTGGACGACTTCATGAATGAGGCCCCTTCTCTTACATTCAAAACAGAAATAGAATCAGTATTTAGAATGACAATAATTTAATAATATGATTTCATTATATGTTATGGACGAGTAAAGGAGAGATGTGGAGAAGAAAGAGCAAATTAAAAGGGAACATAAACACGGGAGCAAAGGCGTTCTCTGGTGGTGCAGCAGGTTAAGGGTCTGGTGGTGTCACTTCTACGTCACAGGTTCGATCCCTGGCCCGGGAACTTCCACGTGACTTAGACACAGCCAAAAAATAAAAATAAACGCAGGAACACAGAGGAGAATATAAACACATTTAGAGGAAGGATTGATTAGGGGTCAAGTTGCCAGGAATCCAGAACTACTTTTACTCTTTCCATCCTCCCACTAAAGTGGCCATGACTGCACAGTGGTTTTATTAAATTACTATGGCAATACTAGCCAATGCAATTAGTCAAGAGAAAGAAGAAAAAAAGCTGTAAAAGTTAGGAGGAAAGTTGGACATTATTATTATATAATGTCTATTATTACTTTTGCAAAGAATATGTTGTTACCAGAAAAACCCAAGAGAATCAAGAAAAAATGATTAGGTACAAGAAAAGAGGCTTTTCTTATTTCAGTAACACTCAGAAAATTGTAGCAAAAGAAAGGATTCTATTGGAAGTATCTAAAAATGTGCAGTATTCCAGAATAAATTAACGATAAAAATAAGAGACATAGAAGAAAACTAAAATACTTCTCTGAGAAATTTTTAAAAATCCAAATAAATAAGGACTGTTGGGCATGTCATGATATTGGGTGAAAATAGTAAATATTATTTAACAAGGTCAGCCCTCACCAAATTCATTTATGTTACCATGCAATTAACATCCCAGTGAACTTTTTTTTTTAATAATTGTGTTAATCTGCTCAGCTATTATAACAAAATCCTATAAACTGTGTGGCTTAAATGGCAGAAATTTATTTTTTTCTCTCTTCTAGAAGATAGAAGTTTGAGATTAGGGTGCTAGCATGGTCAGGGTTTGGTTCTTCTGTTACCACGAGGGCTTTTCTTGAGGACTAGGTGAGATGCCAGAGCTCTTGGCATCTCTTCTTACAAGAGCACTAATCCATCAAACCAGCACTCAGCCTGCTGGACTTCCCAGTGGCTCCATCTTCCAGTACATCCCATCAGAGCGCAGGTCATTACAACGGGCATTAAGGGGGGAGGGGACACAAACATTCAGTCCGTCGTAGTAATTTGATTAAATAACTATGCATTGGATTTAGGAAAACAAACGAGGAATAATTTCCAATGAAATTTACCTTTTCATTTATGGGTTCAATACACAGATCAATGAAATATTATCACTGTTGGCAAATGTTTTCTGCAAAGGGCCAGATAATCTTATTTTTAGTGTTGTGAGCCAAACTCTCCATCTCTGTTACTGCACAAAAGTGACCATAGATAAAATACAAGCAACTGAGCATGCTGTGCTCTGATAAAACTTCATGTACACTGAAATTGAAATGTACATAATTTTCATGTGTTGTGAAATACTGTTTTTTCCCCTCGAGTTGTTTAAAAATGCAAAAATCAGTCTTAGCTCAAGAGCAAGCTATAAAACACAAACTGCTCACCTGTTTGGGCCCGAGGGTCATATTTTGGCAACCCCTGGAATAGAAAGAAAGAACAAAGAAACAATACTAAGACACACAAGGAATTAAGATGTTATAAAGGCGCCGTCACCAACCAGGGGAAAAGATAAAGATGATTCAGCAGACAGTGTGAGAAACTGGCTGCATAACCGAGGGGAAACCGTGTATCAAACCTTCACCATCCAACAGCAACCAAGATAAATTCCAAATGAAAAGGAAGGTGTTTGGTGTTTTTCTCATGTGTCCTCCGGAAGCTGAATGGAGCCTTTGAAAAAGGTTCCCCTCAAATTCTTCCAGGGGGGAAGGTCATATGATGCAACACCACCTGATGCTCCAGGCACTTCTTATCCCTGTCACTTGGAGGAGACACCTCAGAAGGTTTTCTTAACCGCAAATATGTTAAGACCCTCAACGGAGGTAAAGCAGGAGCCAAGCAAGGTTAAGTGGGTTCTTTCAGGACTGATTCCAAAGGCCCTGGCTTAGAGGACTGTTCCCTCCCAGCTGCATGTAGAGGCATCGGACCCTGTTGGCTTATGGACCGTGTGGCCGACACTGTGGCTGCGTGGGATGCTAAAATCCCATGTCCAAGTGAGTATTTAGACGCCATCTACTAAAACCAGAATCAAAGCTGACAAGAGCTGTTGGGAGTGAGATAAAAGGAAATGAGTCATTTGGGGGCGTCACTGTGTTTCCACTAAGAACAAAGGACAGAAAAAGGTGATGATGTAAAAAGAGGTATAAGAAAGGTAATTTGAGGGCACCTGCAAAAAGGACAGATTAGTAGAGATTATTCATTGATCCTGGAAGTCTTTTAGTTCCACCGTTTAATTTCCTTGACTCAGAAAATGCTGAAAGCAGTTTTTGACAGGCGTACCAGAGAACAAGATAAACTAAGGACAGACTGCAGCCAAATTAGATTGTCTTTAAACTTTGGCTATCTTTTAAAAGTTCTGTTTTTAAAAATAGTTGTATAATCCTGTAAGAGTCCCTTATGTTGTCTTTCTTCAGAGGCATGTTTTTAAAATTGGGGGTTTTGAAGTTCCCATTTTGTCTCC
Source organism: Catagonus wagneri (assembly GCA_004024745.2). NCBI lineage: Eukaryota > Metazoa > Chordata > Mammalia > Artiodactyla > Tayassuidae > Catagonus > Catagonus wagneri. Next base: position 20,256,364 of record PVHT020000009.1, on the reverse strand, counting down.
GTGGGTTAAGAACCCGACTGGCATCCAAGAGGATGTGGGTTCGATCCCTGGCCCCGCTCAGTGGGTTAAGTATCTGGCGTTGCCGTGAGCTGTGGTGTAGGTCGCAGATGTGGCTCAGATTGTGCATTGCTGTGGCTGTGGTGTAGGCTGGCAGCTGCAGCTCTGATTCAACCCATAGCCTGGGGACTTACATATGCCACAGGTGCTGCCCTAAAACAATTTAAAAAAAAATTGTGGGTTTTGTGTTTGTTTGTGTTTGGGGAAAAATACATTGTTCATTTGGGACCACATAAAGGAAGCAAGATTCTTCTCTCTGAAGATTGTTTAAATAATTTAAGAAAATGTTGCTTGCCTTTTATCATCAGAAAATATGAAATATTGTACAAAATATTTGACAGGGCCATGGTATAGTTTAATAATGGCACCAGAAGAAATGAATGCTATGGTGTGGATAAAGTTGCCTCACAGAAACCTGCAATATAAATGTAGTTATGTTTAACATATATGAAAAGGAGTTTAATGTGTTTTTGCTTCTGGGCATTTAAAAGTTTGGTTATTGACTTAATTATATATGTATTATATATATTTATATATTCAGAACTCTTATTACGTTTATTACTGTAAACTATTTCAGGTTTGTTTTTTTTTTTCTGTTTTGCCATTGGTAACATAAACAACATTCAAGCCAAAGAAAAGTTGGCTATTAGTTGCATCTGGGGTCTTTTTTTTTAAAGGAATTCAGTTTGACTCTAGTGATCTTACCATCTTCAAAATTAGAGTAGGAGGTAAATTTACTTTCTTTTTTACAAAAAGTTTTTCCTTTAATAAAGATTCTCATGTCCTTTTTAATGGGAAACAACTAAAATGTTATGTAAGTAGTTCAGTAGATAAATTTTTACTATTGATCTTTCAGATGATAAAATTTTTCTTCAAAATCTGTACGTATTCTTGTGATGTTTCAAAAGTAGATCTTTAGTAGGTCTTGGAGGATAAGCTCTAGATGATCCAGATTCAAATTCAGTAGCAGTTGTTTACTCTTTCACATTTTTCATGAGATACGGATAAAAAGAGAATATTTAATGTAGTATCTTTTGCTAGTTCTCTGGTTAGATTTTTTTTGTAACTCCTGCTGCATCTTGGTCAAGTTAAGTCTCCATGCTGTTCTTTGAAGGCCATGAACATGATATAGAAGTCACTAAATTTTCCCCTTGGAGTAAGATTTCTACTGAACACTATACTGTTATGAGGATTTCCACACAGGGCCAAGGAAAAGTTTGGAGTAAAGATATGTTCTGCTCTTTCTAGAGTAGGAGGTAAATTTTCAAATGCTCATTTTCTCAGCTTTTGACTGTGCTTTCTGGCCATTTGAATTCCCTTGTCTTTGATGTGGCTTTTTAAATCTTTTCCTCTACAGTATTATTTTTTTCCTTTCAGTTTGTAGGAAAAAACATATATATATGTATCAGGAATATTAATCTATTTTATTTTTAACACACGTTACAAGTTTATCCACCCTAGTCTATCAAACATTGGTCTTTGTTGATAGTGGCTTTTACTACGAACCTTCAAATTTTAGGCACTCCTTGAAGGATGTTATGCTTAGTGAAATAAGTCAGCCAGAAAAAGAAAACACTGTGTATTATTACTCATATGTGAAATCTACAAAGTAAAACAAACAAACGAATATAACAAAACAAATTCAACAGATATAGAGAACGGACTAGTGGTTGCCGGGCAGTGGGGCGGGGGGCGAGATAGGGGGAGGGGCTCACGAGGTACAAACTACTATTTATAAAAGAAAAACAACAAGGACATATTGCACAACACAGGGAATATAGCCAGTGCTATAAAAATATTGAATCACTATGTTGTAAACCTAAAACGAATATAATGTAAGGCGCCTGTATTTTAAGTGTTTTATAATTAGGTCCTCAAACCTGGCCCTTTTCCTGTATCATCCTGTGTCCTAAACAAGGTAGGTTTCCATCTTGTTTAGAAAAGCTTTTTCCATTTCCAGTAGTTTGTAAAGGGTCTCCTAAATATTTATGAATGCATTTTTGTGTTTTAATTCAAATGTAATCCATCTGGAAGTCATTTTAAATATTACGAGGAAAGACTCTGGCAGTGTCTTCTTCCAAATGGAAGTGGATATCTTTGGATCAATTAAAAATAAGATTCTGTAGTGAAAACAGTTATTAATAATTAGGAAACTCATTAATGAACAGGGTCAACTAGAATGTTTCAGCACCTGTATTGAACGAAAACACAGTTTTGTTGAAAGACAGAAAATGAAATCTAAAGAAACGGTAGAGGGGCCTGTGTTCCCAAGGGGAAGATGTGGAGATCAGCTGTGTCCATCCTTCCCCCGCTTAACGTGTGATCCCAAACCCATATTCATCTTTTCCTGGAACTGGAAAAAAATGATAGAAGTTAAAGAAAAATTAAAAATCTTGAGAACCTCTAAAAACTTATAAGTAAAAGAGCAAGGGAGAATTTGCTTACCTGTTTATATAACTTTCTGTGAAGTCAGGGTTGGAATTACACAGAAACAGCAGGTCAGTAAACTGAATATTGATTGCACCAAAAAAAAATTAATTAAAGGAACATCTTAAATCAGAGAATTTTTGGAATGAAGCAAATTTGAACAATAATTCTGGGCCCCTTATGGGACCAGGCAAATTCGGGAAAATCCTACTTTAATTATGTAGAACACTAAACACAGAGGTACCACGATAGAATAGTAGCAAAGTGTAACATTTCTTTAGAAAGGTGAACTTAATGAAGAGGAGATTTCTTCCTGGCAAGTTTTGATTTACTATGTTGTAAGATAAGAATGTAAGATAGAATGCATAGCTTGAGATTTCATGTTACTCACATTTCCTAGTTAGATGTTACTTGCACTAAAGCTTTTTTATATGAGAGAGAAAATACAGTTTTATTGGGATGCATTTGGGATGAGTTTGGGGACCATCAGCAGCTTGCCTTGGGGATAAGCATCCTTGCTCATTTATTACATCCTAGGGCGGCATTCATCTTGACCTTGACTGTTACTCATAAAATCAATCACTTGTTAGTCATACACAAAAGAGAGTCAGTTTTATCAGCAATGTCTCCCTACTGTAAAAACAGAACGTTTCTTTCCTTAAAGTACGGGAATCATCTGTGCTTGTTGGGGCAGCGTTAACCAGTTTCAGAGCTGACCATGGTTCTGGGAGGGAATAGGGTTGGGACTTACCTGCATGGACCATGTACCTAATAGATGTAGAAGCGGTTCCAAGACCAAGAGGCAGAGAGATGCTCTGGTACAGAAGGTTAAAGGCTTTCTGGTGTCCAGAATCCTTGGATGCCTGCTATCAGATGAGGACTTCCTAACTTTTATTGCTCCGAAGAAGATGAAAAATTTGCTTTAAAAACCATGAGGTTCATCAGTGAAATAAGTGCCTAAGTGTCCAAAACTCTCATTGAGAAGTATTAGGTCCATCCATAAGGCTGACATTTTTGATTAAAAAAAAAAAAGGTCAGTGTAAGAGTTATTGTCTCCAGTAATACACTGTGACAAATATTCCACAGGTAGTTCTCTTAACCAAGCACTTTTGGAGTCTTACCAAAAGTTACTTTTCATGTGTAAAATTTTCTAATATTGAACACAAGTTTTCAGCGCAAATAAGTTTCTTGTCTCATGAGCTCAGTGAATACTATGTTAGCATAACGTGTGAAGCTGTCTCATAAGTGGGGACTGCAACTCAAGATAGTGAACTTGTCTTGCAGGGGTTTTAATAAGATAAGTTGTTGAGTTGGCCTTAATCAGGGTTCCCTGCACACAGAGAAGGTCTTGGGTTAGCAGAGTGCGGGTTTGTGTCTTCCTGTGCCAGCCCTGATGAGTGTCTTCACTTCTCGCTTCCTCCACACGACTTTGGGTCACCGAGGAGGAGAGAGAAAGGAAGGATGAGATGAGTAAAATGCGGAAAGAAGCTATTAAAACTCACTTAAAAAGGAGAGGGTCAGGAGTTCCTGTTGTGGCTCAGTGGGTCGAGAACCGACATAGTGTCCACAAGGATGTGGGTTCGATCCTGACCTCTCTCAGGTTGCAGACGTGGCTCGGATCTGACGTTGCTGTGGCTGTGGTGTAGACTGGCAGCTGCAGCTCTGATTCGACCCCTGGCCCGGGAGCTTCCGTATGCTTCAGGTGCGGCCCTAAAAAGAAAAAAAAATTACGAAGGAAAAAAAGGTAAGGGTGGAATTGTTCTACTTATGGAAAAATGACAACCAAACAGATGCATATCCATTCAAGATATCTATTCAACATGGATTAATTAGTCATCAGGCACTTTTCACAGAAGCTGGGGAAAGCAGCGAGCACTAATAATAAAAACTTTGCCTTTATTCATTTGCCTTCTTAGCAGAAGATGAGAGACAATAAGCAAACCTGATAAAAATATATATGTCTGTCTGTGTGTATTGAACAGAAAAAAACAAAGCAGAAAAAGAGGCTTGACTTTTGTAGAGCTGGGGAGGGATGTATTGTTGGAATAAGCTGCTCACAGACGTCTTCACTGATAAAATGTCTTTGGAGTGAGATCAAAGGATGCAGACATGGGGTTAAGAAAGTTCTAGGTGTAGGTCAGCATGCGGGAGCAGAGAACAAAAGCAGTGGGATGGACCAGGCAGGCTGGGCAGGCAATGTCAAGGCCACTGACTTTGCTCTCAGGTGATCTGAGAAGACTTCAGGGCACCATGAGTGAATGAATGACTGGCACGGTCCATCTTTCGTTCAGTTAGTGGTTGCTGTGCTGAGAGAAGACAGGTGGAGAGAAGGACTGAGACTGGGTTGGAGGCCAGTGCAGCGGTGGTGCATTGGAACTGGGCGGATTGGAACTGGGTACTAGCAGATGGAAGTATGATGAAGCAGGAGGTGGCCAGTGTGGGATATTTGCTGAAAGTTGACCGATCTAGATAATCCATCAATCAGATATGCAGAATGAGACGATTGGAGGCAGCATGTGGGACTCCGAGGTTTGGGCCAGGTGGATGTCTGGCCAACCTTTGCAAGCACAGCAAGAGAAGAAACTCAAAGCCCATGCAGGATGTGAAGTAGTCTCAGTGGGGGAGGAGCCTCACGGGGGAGGAGCTTTGTTGGGCGGAGCCTCGGGGGGGGGGAGCCACATGGGGCACGAGCCTCATGAGAGAGGAGACTTTCTAGTTTTTAGAAGGATAATCATAATTTTGCTCCAATGTGCAGCCCTTTGTCTGTAAGCAGCCAGGAGCGCTTGTGCTGGCCTCTGTCACAGCACGTCCCTTCTTTGCGCCCTGCAGCTTGTAATTAATTATTGCCGATTAAGGGTTGGCACGCTTGTTGCCTGTCCCCACGCAGAGTGTAAGTCTGCAGGGGGGCGCTTGTCTGTCTCATCCTCAGTGAAATGTTTGATGAATGAATGACCCGGAGAACTAAACCTTCACCAGGAGGGTGGATTTGCTATGTTTGGGAAGGCTTCTCTTCAAAGAAGCTTCTAAAAAATGATTAAAGAAAACAATCCAAAGCACTTATGAAAAGAAAAGGCTCCTTACCTTCTCTAGTCAAGGTCAGCGGCCTGATTTAACAACAGGAAGGAAGACTGTCTAAGGAAGAAGGCGCCTCAAGGCCACTTTCTACCGACAGAATCCAGAGCCTGCTAAATGCTATCTGTTCCAGCCCTAACTGCTTCTCTTAGACGGTTATAGAGACATTGGTATATATTACTAATTTGGTTTGCCTCTTTTTTCCTCTCTTTTAATCTGTTTTCTTTGTCCTTCAAGGTAAAGTGGTTTACGAGGGAGAGTGGCTTTTTTCATTATGTAATTATAATTGCCCCTTATAATGAGCACATTGCAGCAAGCTCCCCACGCTCATACTCCAGTGCAAACTCTTAGAAAAGAAATTAGGAGTCAATTAAAAAAAAAAAGTTTTCCCTAAAGGGTGACTATTTTTATTAAATGGAAGCCTCTGTATTGACCACTGTCATTGCTGGTTTTCAAGCATTTGTTATTTTAACAGTTATATTTTATTTTTTTAGGGAGCTGTTCCCCACAACCCTTTGTTGATGTTATTTTATGTTCATCTCCCAAACCTCAGAAATATTTAGGAGCATTTAAGTTGGCAGCAGTGATTTCAGTTCCTGGCTTTGTATAAAAAATGCCTGAACCCCCAAGCAAAGAGTTATTCTTTTTCCTCACACATACCTTCTTGTTGGAGGTGAAAATGCCTCTTTAGTATTCACAGACAAGTGTACAAGGGTTTGACGTCTCCTGAGCCCTAAGTGTCTCTAAGTTACAAATAACTTAATTTTTTTTTTATCAGAAATATTCTTTCTTTTAAATTGTTCATGAAGGAGTTCCAGTTGTGGTGCAGCAGAAACAAATCCGACTCGTATCTGTGAGGATGGCAGGTTCAATCCCCGGCCTTGCTCAGTGGGTCAGGGATCTGGCATTGCCGTGAGCTGTGGTGTAGGTCACAGATGTGGCTCAGATCCTGCATTGCTCCGGCTGTGGTGCAGACCAGCGGCTGCAGCTCTGATTCAGCCCCTACCCTGGGAACTTCCATATGCCATGGGTGCGGCCTTAAAAAGACAGAATAAAATAAATTGTTAGTGAAGAATATTTGCCACGAGCAGCATCTGTGAAGACCGCACATATACAGACAGTTAGGTGCATTTTGTTTTGCTTTTTATTTAAGATAATTGTTTTCATTGAAGTATAGCTGATATATAGTATTGTGTTCACTTCAGGCACACAGCAGAGATTATTCAGTATTTTTGCAGATTATATTCCGTAATCAGTTATGATAAGATATTGGGTATAATTCCCTGTGCTGTATAGTGAATCCATGTTGCTTACCTCTTTTATGTACCGTAGTTTACAGCTATTCATTTTGGACCCCTAGTCTCTCCCTACCCTCTCCCCGTTGGTACCATAAGTTTGTTTTCTGTGTCGGTGAGTCTCACAAGTGACTTCATTTTTCAGATATTACCAATTTTTTTAAATATTACCTACCAGAAATTTTACATGGTGAGGCTTTAAAAATAATCCTTTCCTAGTGTTCTCGGGATCTGGTGAGCACACTCCCTCCAGAGGCCTTTCCCAGCAGGGTGCCTCTGCAAGGGTCCCAGCCCTTGGGAGGCCCCCCTTCCTCAGGCTCAGGGGGCGTGGGTGAAAGAGTGAGCTCTATGTCCACCAGCGCCATTGAACTTGATTGACTTTCTGTGGCATCCATGTGCCTTCCCCATATGGGGTAAAAAAAAAAAATATGTGTGTGTGTGTGTATATATATATATGTATTTATATTATATATTATAATTTTATATTTATTATATAAATATACTTCACTAAATAAATATATATTATATTTTTATATTTATTGTATTATAATTTATTATATAGTATAATATTTATTGTATATTAATTATATATATTTATAATTATAATATATAACAAATGTATATATTCTAATTATAACATAATAAATATTTAATGTTTACATTTCTTTTAACTTGTTAATGAAGGAGTTCCCATTGCGGTGCAGCAGAAACAATTCCGACTAGTATCGTTAGATATATATATATGTTAGTATGTATATATACTGTATATATTTATATTATATAATAATGTAATTATTGTAATTATATGCAATAATTGTATTATTATATAATATATCAATGCATATTTATTCATGTTTATATAGGATATATATCTATAGAGAGATGTATGTCCAGAAAATTCTCAGCAGGTCTTGTTCTGCAGCCATAGCTTCCTTTACTTATTCTTCAAAACATTTACATGTAAAGGACATTTATATAACATATTTATATATTTTTCTTCCCTTCCATCCTCCCATGGTTAGTAAGCTATATCTCACAGTTCCTTTCTGTAAGAAGTAGAAAGTAATTTGTTCAATGTCCATTTGTCTGATAACCCGAGGCGCAAAATAACAGCCTTGCCAGAGGGTACTTTTCCATCATGGTCCAATGCCCCCCATTTGCTGTAGCCCACGGGGGAGATGAGAGCCCCAGGGAACAAGGACCCCAAGCGCTGCTCACAGACAGCCCCTGCCGCCTCGCTGACAGCACGGCTGGGCTTGACGTCGGCCGTCCACTTCCCTGAGAGGTCACTGTGCTGAAACTGACCACAGGGGCCAACTCCCTGAGAACATGTGAGCGGCAACAGCAAATCTAAAATGTTTTCCTAAAAGTGAATTCCGTGGTTTCTGCGTCTGAGGCAGATGAGAGGACTGGCTAGGCGGGCTGGCAGGCTCTGTGTGCGTCCCCGGGGTTTTCAGGGGCTCGGGGGTACGCCGCCTCCCCTCCCTTATCGCCACGTCTCTGTCAAATGGGGAGTAAAAGCCATTAAGTGAATTAATAACTAGATGGTATTTGGAACTGTGCCCGGCTGCGTATAGCTCAGCTGGCGCGGCAGCTCCTGCTGCCGTTGTTGTTGTTGTTACTATTATTGTTCACTAGCACTCACAGAATTAACTGTCATAAACAACGTATCGCTCGTGTTCGGGCCTCTAGAATTGGAGTCACGCCTTTTTTTTTTTAATAAATCAATTCTCATTTTGTTTCAAACAAGCATTCGGGAGGGCTACGTACAAATAATATACGAAGTTAATTCGGTTTCCCGTCAGCAAGGAAAGTGAAGGAAAAACAAGTGCCTGGGAGAGCAGCTCGGGAGCTGGGTTTTCAGCTGCGGTAAGAGCCAAGCCCAGAAGACGTGTCTCAGGTCCGAGCCCTCTGAGGACCGAAATCCACAATCTCTATTTATCTTGATCTTTTATTTAACTAACTGACGGGCAAAGAGACAATATTAGGCTTTAGCTGGTTCCTCCCTTCCTCTGGCAGCTGCTATTTCTGGCGTGTGCCTGAAGGCGAGGAGAAGAGGCAGGGGCCCCGGTGAGGCTGGGGTGCGGTTTGGGCTTGATTCAAAGTCAACGTTCGAGCAGCTTCTGGGGACGCTGCACAGAGCCCTCTCTGAGAGGCTGGTGCCCTCAGGCTGCAGTCCTGGAGGCCCCTTCACAATCCAGAGGTTTCACAGGCGTGGCGAGGAGCTCTCGGACCATCAGCAGTGCCAGCCCTGGTGCCTGCTGCCTCCTGGACTCAACCCTCCCAAATGCAGATTTGTTTTCCTCTGGAGCAAGGCAACAGGAATGAACGATGAGATAGAAATATGTAGCTGGAATACACCATTCATCCATCCACCCATTCATTTATTCTCATTGGCCTAATCGGCCGTCATATACGGAACATCTTGTCTGCCTTGCATTATGCTTGGTGCTGGGAAAGTCATTGCTCTTAACTGCAAAGCCTAATGACAGACTATCCTCAGAAGTAGGTGACCCTGCCCCAGGACAAGCCCACCGTTGATTCAGCACAAGACATACAGCATGCACAGAGCGGTCAAGTACAGATGAGGCCACGAAACCCGGCTAGGGTATGATGGGGGCTCAAAAACTTTCCTCCTCCAGTGACATCTGGGCTGAGTCCCAGGGTCACCTAGTCATTGACCAGGCGAAATCCTAGAAAGAAGAAGGCGAGCACAGAGCAGAGACGGAGAGCAAAGGCTAGCGGCTAGAACCTGAGGGCCAGGGGGCCATGACCTCAAGAAGCAAGGTGACTCCAAGGTGGGGCAGGGTGGCAGCGGGCTTCCAGAGGTAGCCTGAGGCCCAGCACCGGGGACAGCCTCTGCTACTTTAAAGAAACCCGCACCTGATCTTAGAAGCCAATGATTCTTTTTTGTTTTTGTTTTAATGGATTGACACAGGCTAGTTTTTGTTTTGTTTTGTTTTGTTTTGTTTTGTTTTGTTTGCTTTTCAGGGACACATCCGCAGCACATGGAAATTCCCAGGCCAGGGGTCGAATCGTAGATGCAGCTACTGACCTACACCACGGCCACAGCAATGCTGGATCCAAGCTGCATCTGCTTCCTACACCACAGCTCACGGCAGCACTGGATCCCCAACCCACTGAGCAAGGCCAGGGATTGAACCCGCATCCTCGTGGATACTAGTCAGGTTCGCAACCGCCGAGCTACAAGGGGAACTCCACTAAACCAATGATTCTGAAAGGATGGCTCATGGACCACCAGCGAAATAAACACCTTGGAAGTCTGTTAAAATGCAGATTCCTGGGCCACATTCCAAGCTGATGAGAGTTTTCTGGAGTTGTGTGCAACTCTGCATTTTAAAGGTGCGTGCTTGGTCTTCCTTATGTTGGTGAAGTTGGCAGACAGAGCTGTGGTCAGGAGAGGATGAGCCAAAAGGGAGTGTGGGGTTGGCACCTGGGCGGATAGGCAGATGGTGTCAATCCGTGATTCATGGCTGGTTAGGCACAGCGGATGTGGTTACACGGAGACTGACAGGAGCGGGGCGAGTTCGCGTCATCTATGGTCAATTCCCAGCCTTCTGGAGAAGGAAGCAATGCCAGCAAGTAAACCGATAGATGAGCAGAAAAGGCCGGGCCAGTGTGAGGGCCCTGGGATGTGTCAAGATGAGGCTGGAGGAAGCTGGAAGGGAACAAGCAAGGGACAGGCAGTGAGTTTGATATTTCTGCAATGGATAGAGTCACATAATCAGAAAGTTCAAGGTCATGGGCGTGGGGATTGGGGTGGAGGCCACTGGTCCAGCGTCACATGTCTAGGATTTGCTGGGTAGGCTATGTCTGTGAGCACTGAGACACCAAGATCGAGTTGTTACCATGGAAGCCTCTAGGCCAGGTGCCAGAAGCTTCCGTGAATGACTGGAGAACTGAGACCCAGGGCAGCTGGCCCGGCCTCGCCTTCCCAGCATGAAGGATGAAGCCACGTGGTCAAAGCCTTTGCCCGGAACCTAAGACCAAAAGCCCCCTCACTGTCCCCTCAGCTCCTGGTCCAGTTGACTTTTCTTTTGACAGTGTTTTTAGGCCGATTTAATGTTAGTATAATTATAAACTAATTCCATGATGAATTAAGAAATGGAAGAGTTGCAGGGGAAATTCTCCAAGTTCGGCTCCATTGCCCTTACCTACATCCTGGCCTCTGTGCTGAGCAAAACTCACAGATAGAGCCGAACGTCTGGGCTCTAGGCGTTACTTAGGAAGGTGGCACGTGCGCAGACACTGGAGGGTCACCTGTGCCAAACTCTCACCTTCAGTCCCATGACGCTTCTCAGCCAAGCCTCGTAGGACAGGCTCAGCTTTGGGCTTGAGAATAAGGAGCCTTGCACCACACCGCCTCGTGCCGCGGGAGAAGGACTCATCCGGCCAGAAGGCCGCCAGCACTGGGCTCCGAAGGGAAACGGTTTTCATCGCCCAGGTTTTCATCTTTCCTCCCTGGACCCTGATCCCAGAAACCTCATCTTCCTTTGCAGGTTTTGTGCCTTCATTGCGTTTCTTTGGTGTGTGTCCGAGCGTGCATGGCCTGGGGCTGCCATGACGAATGACCACACACTCGGTGACTTAGATGCCGTTTACTCCCTCAGAGCCCAGGGGACCACAAGGCCAGACTCAAGCTGTCAGCAGGGCTGCTCCGCCTCTGAGAGCTCTGGGGGAGGGGGACGGGGGGGAGAGGGATTCCCCCCCCCCCCGCCCTCGAGCTTCTAGTGGCCCAGCTGTTCCTTGACCGTGGCCACGTCCTTCCGGTCTCTGCCTCCATCTTCCCGTGTCCGTCTTCCCTCATCTTCCCTGTTTCCTCCTGCTCTTGTCAGGACACTTGTCACTAGATTTCTGGCTCACCCTAATCCAGAACGAGCGGATTCCATCTGCAAAGATTTATTTTTTTCCCAAGTAGCGTCATATCCACAAGTTCTGCGCAAATGTGTGTTCTCTTTTTAGGAGGGGGTACCATTCACCCCCCCCCATAATTAAAAGACAGGGAGTTCCTATTGTAGCTCAGTGGGTTAAGCATCCAACTAGTGTCCATGAGGACATAGGTTCGATCCCTGGCCTCACTCAGTGGGTTAAGGATCTGGCATTGCCGTGAGCTGTGGCGTAGGTGGCAGACGAGACTCGGATCTGACAGTGCTGTGGTTGTATCGCAGCTGCAGCTCCAGTTCAACCCCTAGCCCGGGAACTTCCATATGCCACAGGTGCAGTCCTAAAAAGCCAAAAAAAGTGGTACTTGAACAAAATCTACATTGATGTTTTCTTTCTGTGAGTTGGTTCTACCATTGTGACTACCTCGTCAACATCTTGAGGAAAAGAAGGTCTCCTGTCTTTCCACAGCTGTTTCTTACTCCCTCCGCCTCTTACGATCCAGAACATCTTCTCAGTTTGACCAGCTTTATCTCCTCCCAATTTGCAGGCCTGCATACGCGGAGCAGACTCATTCCTACCTTTTAGAACGTAGCTCAAGGCCTACCTTCAAGAAGTCTTTAGGGGGTCCCGTATGTCACCATAAAGAGGTTAATCTTCTCAGATTTGTCTGAATCCCTTCTCTTATTGGTTTGCCAGCCTATTTACAGTATGTTCCATATGTAGCTTCTATGTGTGGTCTCAACTTATTCGTTTGCTTTACACCAAACATACCAGGAAAACTGCATGTGATATAAGTTTATGCTACAGCGCAGGGAAGGCTGTGTTTGCTGACTCAATTGGCTGTCCCAACCATATGATTCAGCCTTACATTTGGCTGCAAGATGCAGAAAATCTGACTACAGAGGCTTAAACAAATGAGAATTTATTTGCGAAAGAAAGAAAAAGAAAGAAAGAAAGAAAGAAAGAAAGAAAGAAAGGAAGGAAGAGAAAAAGAAGGCTATGGACTTTGGTCCAGCAGGTGAATGAAATCAAGACTGATGTCTCCATGAGTGTGCTGGCTTTTCTCTCAGTCATATGGAGGCTGCTGCAGATCCAGCCATTTCATCTACCTTCAAAAAGTCAGTGGGGCAAGAAAGTGGAAGTGCGCCATGAATCACATCTGCTCCTTTTTATTAGGAAATCAAAAGCTGACCCAGAGGTTAACTTTTCTCAAGCCAGCTTCACTCACACGTGGTTCCATCGGCACTCCCAGTTACACTAGAAGCAAACGTGTGGATTTCCAGACTCTGTAGTGGGAGGTACCCCAGGAAAGGGGGTGAGAGAGGTCTTGACCAGCTGGACAGCAGAGTTTGCTGCTCCCTCCCGGGGCTCGTGTAACCCAGCCCGTCCTGGTTCCAGCAAGTCCTCGCCACAGCAGATAGCACTGTCATCTCGTCTGACGCCAGGATTGATGAGAAGAGCCTTTAAGTTAGCAGGCAGCAGTTAGCTCCAAAGCACATAAATTATCAGGCTGCAGGGTTTTGTTCCCTTTAAATATACAGGTGAATGCTGCTTTGAATGTGGAGCTGTGGTCACCTCTGCTGACAAAGCCCCAGTGCAGTCATTGTGAGGCTGCTATGACACCTGGGGAAGCCTGCTGTTTAGGTGGGGGACGTGCCCTGTCTATGAGCCTACCCACAGCTCTTCTATCACCGGTGCTGGTAAAGTGTGTAAAAGAGGACTTCATATGTTCCCGTACGGCCCCTGCCTTTATCACGGGGACAGTTCACTCCGAGTGGTGTCCTTCTAGGCTCTGATGTCCTCCTGTGGCTCTGTGTCCGATGGTGTGGGGGTGAAGGGGAAGGAGGAACCTGGAAAAGGTTTGTGCAGATAGTGCTTATCGATATTAATTAATCATCCATGAATGCAAAATCTGATAAAATTGAATACAATTTATTTTCATGATTTACAGAGACAGTTTTACATCAAAATCTGAATTTAATCAATGATTATTGAAATGCAACATTTTTCTTAGCCAGGGCTCCACCTGGGAGCATTTCTGCAATCTGAAGTTCAGTCCCCTTCTTCATCCAAACCTTATCAGATTCGCTAATCCAAACGCTGTCAGGCCTGAGATGCTGACTTGCTCCAGGAAAGGTACAGGACCTCAGAAGGCTAATTCTTTCCCAAGCTAGGGCTCAAATACACGTCACAGCTGGGACCCGAGCCGCTGCAGTGACAATGCCAGATCTTTACTAAGCCGCCAGGGAACTCCTCCAAATGCTACTTTATTAACTAGTGCTAACTAGAGGATTTCTGTTTTCCATTTTTCTTAGAAATTACTGAGTGTTTGGTATTTGCTTTGACAGCAAAACATATGCATTCACAGTAGGAGCCCCATAATCGGGAGAGAGAGCCTTTAAACTATTTCTTTAGAACCTTTTGGGAAACCTGTCCCCCTAAACTATCTCTGTGATGTCACACCGTATATGTGATCTTCCATCCCTACCCTTGGCCCAAGTTCACCTGTATTTGCATGCGGGTCCTCTGTAATCCCCCTGTCTGTTCAGATGTGAGTGTCTGAGGGTGGCCTGGACTCATTCTCTCTCACTCTCTCTCTCTCCTTTTTTTTTTCTTTTCTTTTTAGGGCTGCACCTGCAGCTTATGGAAGTTCCCAGGTTAGGGGTCGAATCGGAGCCGCAGCTGAAGCCTACACCACAGCCAGGGCAACACCAAATCTGAGCTGCATCTGTGACCTAAGCCACACTGTGGCAATGCTGGACCCTTAACCCATCGATCGAGGCCAGGGATCGAACTCACATCCCCACAGACACTATGTCATGTTCTTAATCCACGGAGCCACAATGGGAACTCCTTATTGCTTGTTCATCTCCTTCCGCACCGCCCCCCCACCAGCACTGACCACTCCACCCCAGCCTTATCCAGGGTTGTTTTCTAGTCCCCTTACTGCCTTCTTCACCTCCCTCCCCTCCCCCGTCCGCACCGGCGCCCTCCTGAAGGAGTGGAAGGAAGTCTTTGCCTGGCTTTTCATCATTACACCACACCTCGCATCTTCAGTTTGCACAGCAAAGCCGGGCTGCTCTGGGGGAGCCATCCTCATTAGCATTAGTCATTATTCAGTCCATTATTACATTCTCAGCTCTTCTCTCCACTTGAATTGTTTCTTTGTTCTGGCAGTTTTCAGCTTAGTCACCTACTTTTTATCTGATGTCAGTCCTCCAATGGTAGTGCACAACAGGCTCACTTGGGGAGACCTAGGTTTAAAAAAATAATAACCTACTGGCTCTCCAGGAGTGGGCTCTGGGCAAGCCCGCAGCTTTTCAAAGAGCCGATGACTCTGATGCACAGCCTGCCTCAGAACCGCGGTGTGATGAGCTCTGGGGAGGAAAGCTGTATCTTAACCTTTCTGATGCCTAACCTCAGAAGGTGGCACTTACCATTGACAGCATGCTTTAAAATCCAAGCCTCCGGTTCTCTGAACAGAGCACAGTCTGTGCCTGAAACTTGCATCTGTATATTAGGGTCGTGTGTTCATTAGACTCGTTATAGTTGTAAGGGGTGGCTAAAGACAGGTACAGAGTGGGGTGTCATTTACGCCCCTCACCAAACGGGAAAGATGCAGGGTGAAGATTTTAACCTGCGGCTCATGGGATCATAAATAAACTGGTCTTACCCGAAGGGTGATGTAATCAGACGGAAGTGCCTCCTGGGGGAGCCCTGTCTGTACAGGTAGCGCCCGTCTGCCTGGGAACATTGACTTCTCTGCGGGGACTGGCCCTGGGTCTGGAGAGCTCTGAAGTGCGACCTTGTTAGTAATCCGAACGTGACCAAACTTGGGGGGCTGACTTGCTCGAGGAAAAGCATGATATGCTAAATCACGAATCGATTGTGAGGAATATGCCCAGCTGGTAGACCAGCTGGTTGTAGGAAAGGATCTCTGCCCTCTCTCTTGAAGCCACGTCGTCCGAAGGTCACCTGTGAGCGTGGTGATAGCACAGGTGGAGTGGAGATTTGTTTCCCGACCTTTCTCCAGGGAGACTTTGTGACAACTTTTTTAACTGACTCCCCATGGAATTTTAATATCGTAGGTATATTGAATATCTATCTATGTGACGTATGCCTATCTGCGTGTCATGCATTAAAACAGTCGTTTTATTTTGTTTTCCCCATGAACCAATGTTTGCCCTCTTGGGGATGATATGATTCCCACTGAGAATGTATGGCTTAAGAAAGCCATTTCCTAAAACGTAACCAACGCGCCCCACGGAAGGGGTCCAGCAGCCAGGTGAGCCAGGTCCTGGCATCCACCGCAAGGTGCCTTTTCTTCTAGACAGCGCTGTTTCCCTCAGAGACTGGCCCGTTCTGTGCTTCCAAAATTAAAATCTTTTTTTTTTTTTTTGTCTTTTGTCTTTTGTCATTTTAGGGCCGCACCCGCGGCGTGTGGAGGTTCCCAGGCTAGGGGTCTAACAGGAGCTGCAGCTGCCGGCCTTCGCCACAGCCACAACAACGCGGGATCCGAGCCTCGTCTGTGACCTACACCACAGCTCACGGCAACGCCAGATCCTTAACCCACTGAGCAAGGCCAGGGATCGAACCTGCAACCTCATGGTTCCTAGTCGGATTCGTTAACCACTGAGCCACAACGGGAACTCCCAGAATTAAAATCTTCACCACCTACTCGCCCCCCTCTTTTTTCGCACACATTTTTTCCCTTAGATGTTTTAGTTCACCCAACAGATCAGAGTCAAATCTGTGGCCAGAACCACATATCATCTTTTCAGATGATGAAACACATAATCTGCATCCTTTGCAGGTTAACTCAGATGGGACAACGTGGAGTCCAGATTCTTCATGTCTGTGCCAGGTATCATTTGCATGGATTTACTGATGGGACGTTAGGTATATGTCAAAGCATAACCCTGCTATTAAGGAGAGCATCTTGAAAAGCAATTACAAAGTTTTTTCCCCAAATGTGAAAGGCAGAAAAATGGAGTTGAGGCCAAAAATCATACATAAATTTAAGCTCCACCAGGACAAGGAGTTGGGTTTTTTTGTTGTTGTTGACTTAAAATTATAGTCCCTGTACCATGAACAGTTTCTGTCACATAGTGGGCCTTCAGTAATATCTGTTAAATGAAAAAAAAAAATACATATATATATTTTTTTTAATTCAGTATGTGAATTAAATCTCTCCGGTTCTAACATAGTCAATCTTGCGGTTATAAGGAAGTATATTCATTCAACTGAAGAATATTTACCGAGGAGTTCTTGCTATGGCACAGTGGGCTAAGAATCCGACTGCCCTATTTCAGGTTGCTGGAGAGGCTAGAGTTCGATCCCCAGCCCGGGGTAGTGGATTAAAGTATCTAGCATTGCCACAGCTGCAGCTCAGATTGAATCCCTGGCCCGGGGTGGTGGATTAAAGTATCTAGCATTGCCACAGCTGCAGCTCAGATTCAATCCCTGGCCCGGGAACTTCCATTTGCTGTGGGTGTGGCCATAAAAAAATATATTTATCAAGTACAGATTGTGATAGGCCCTATCTGAATTACCCAGTGTCCACAGAGCAACGCAGAGGAGACAGGCAGTAAGCAGTTGAGTTAATACAGACTATTGCCTTTGGTGGGGGCAAATGCTGGTAGAGGAAAGAGCAGGGCGCAGGGCTGGTGGATCACAGGAAGCCCTCACCAAGTACGCTCAGGGCTGACCTGTCGTGGAAACCAGGTGCATGAAGGGGCTACACAGAAAAGAGGGCCTGGAAGGGCTTCACAAGCAGAGGGAGCTGTGGTTGCAAAGGTCACGAGCCTGGACGGAAGGTCAAGTTGGAAGGCCCCAAAGGGGGGCACGATGCCTCAAGTGGATTTCAACATCAGGGTAGGAATGGAAACTGAAGATGACTGTTGGGCACGGCGTGAAGAGGTCAGCGTAGACGTGACAGTGGACAGGCCGACGCTTCTGGATCGAGGCTTCCGATGGAAGATCTGGGCTGGAGGTCTACCTTTGGGACTTGGTGCTCTTTAGATGGTGCTGAAGAAGCCACCAGGTATATGGATGACCCCGCGAGGGGGAAACTGGGGGGACTTGCAGAGGAAGGATCTAGACAGAACCCTGGGGACTGCAGGATTGGAGTCAGAGAAGGTGGAGTCAGCAGAGTGTCCAGACCCCAGGGAGCATGGGGACAAGGGAACAGAGAAAGACCAGGGCTCCTGGAGGGAGAAAGGGGTCGGCTGTGCTGAGGATGCTGCTCAGAAGTTCTGGTGAAGGGAGCCCAGAAGGGAGTTGAAGGGTTTGACACAGTTGCAGGTAACCAGTGACTTTGCCAAGAGTGGTTACAGTGGTTTTGGGGGTGGCTGCGTAGTTTGTACTGAAATATGGAGAGTCAGGGGCAAAGAAAGAGAAGGAGCTAAAGCAGACAAGCCTTGGAGGTTTGCACAGAAAGGAAAATGAGAACCGAGGAAGGCAGGGCTGTGTGTGTTTAGGGAGGGCCCCGCTTGGTTGGGAGCAGCCTTGCTTGCCCACTGGGAATGGTTCAAAGAGGGAAAGGCTGAGGACAGCTCTGGTCGGGGATGAATTGAAGACTGGAACCCCTGTTGCCTGGAGACAAGTGACAATCACGGGGATGGCCCAGTCTGTGTGAATTTCTTATGCATCAGAGTTAAAAAGGGTTTTTCTTGCCAGGGGTGGTATTTTGTGGGTCAAATTTCATCCAAAGAAAGAAACTTCTAAGTGCATATTCTAAAACCAAACCTTTTCCTTCATTCCAATTCGATTCCCATGTGGTTCTGATACCGGGCACGGCTTGGCTTTTTCTCATCAGCATCTTTCAGTGTAGTGATTGCCTATAGAAATCCTTAAGGTGTGAAAATCATTTCCTTTAGCAATCACAGCATTTCAGTTTCTCTGATGGCAAGGAAACAACCCCAGGACCACCTGATCCTAGGAAGCTCTGCCTCGGCCTCCTCTTCATTCCAGTGTCGAGATAATTTTTCAGACTATTCTATTTGTCTTTAAAGAAACTTCTTTGCTGTGTATATTTAACTTCATGTTCCAAATAGCTTGCAGAATCGTTTTTTAAAGGCATTAAATTGTTTCTCACATAGTTGAAACCAGTCCCGAGATTGTCAGTACTGCTCCAATCAGTTAATGCCTGATTTGTATATGATGCTAAATAAAGGGAACCCATTAGTTGTGAACTAAGATTTCTACTCTTTATTATTATCCTTAAAAAAGATTAGTGCCTCTGGGAGTTCTGGCTGTGGCGCAGCGGGTTCAGTATCTGGCTTTGTCTCTGAGCCGCACAGGTTCGATCCCTGGCCAGGCACAGTGGGTTAAAAGGACCCAGTGTTGCCGCACTTGTGGCATACGCCTCACTGGGAACTTCCATATGCCCTGGCTGTGGCAAAAACTGTGTGTGTGTGTGTGTGTGTGTGTGTGTGTGTGTGTGTGTGTGTACTTGTGCTTCTGGATCCTCTAATAATTTTACTTTTGATTTTTAGTGGTCAGGTGCATTATGTAGTATGTCCACTGGAAAATAGACCTGGGTATTTTTTAAGATTGTATATTCTTTCTTTGGAATTCTAGCAGCCTTGGATGGACTTCTTTCATTCCTGGCTTGCTATACTTCCTTACTCCACCGGGAAGCATGGTAATTCATCACAGAAATGCATTTAGACTTGGAAAACACTGGAGATATTTAAAATATATCAGGATGATCCCCAGTGAGGGCTGGGGTTTTAACTCTTGTTTTCTTGATAGGCTGAAACAGCGTGCGTGTAGCCTACCGTCTGGAAACCTTGGTAAATTGTCATTTCATGAGACCTGGCCTCTTTTGCCTATGCCATCTATTTGGGGTGAGTCCTTGATTGAAACTGGACTCCCGGGGTCTATTTGACTGCTGCGTCTGGTCACCGAGGAAGACTAATGGGCTGGGGGGGGGGGAATGTTGCTGCCAACATTAATGACACACAAAAGACTTTAATCCAGAAGGTTAAACCTATTGCTCCTTCAGGCTGCATCTTCCAAAAAATCTGCACAGTAACACTTTCAGGTCAGGTTTATTGAGAAGAAACGAACACCTCCATGTAAGCTGCCAGCACATCTCACGTATTTTTTGTCTAATCAAGTGTGCCTTCTCCGAGTTGATTAAGGAGAAAAGAGGGAGCACACCCATTAGGATTTGAATAGCCCTTTTTATTCTACTTAATTAATATGTTCTTGCTGTTGATGTTGAAACTGGACATCATTAGTGACGTGGTTTCCAAACCGTGTGCTCGGACATCCCCGGGCCACCCGGGGATATTTTAACTTTGCAAGGGGAACTTGAGCAACCCTGGACATCCGCCAGATACTGTACGAACTTATTCAAGGTGGTTTATGGTTTCAACATTAGGTGGCAATGCCTTCCGTTTGTTGTCAAGCTGAGTGTTTGGCAGATGTTGTAACTAAAAAACCAAACCAAACCAAAACCAAAACCAAACAGAAAACCGGTGGCTTGGGAAATCGAGACGGAGCAGGAAGTGTGAGTGGTGGTGGTGAACTGGATTCCAGTTACGCTGTGCTCAGCAAGCACATGGACTGTGAGGGCCCATGCTCGGTCACATAACTAGCCCTATTTAAGGATGAAGCAGGAGTTCCCACTGTGGCCCAGCGGGTTAGGAAACTGACAGCAGCGGCTTGGGTTGCTGCAGAGGTGTGGTTTGATCCCAGCTGGGTAGAGTGGGTTAAAGCTTGTTTCTGAAGCTGTGTGTAGGTCCCCACTGCAGCTTGGATTCAATCCTTGGCCCAGGAACTTCCATGTGTCTTAGGTGCAGTCATTACAAAAACAAACAAAAATAAGAATGAAATAAAAATACAACGTTTTATTTCAGTGTATGTGTTGGACTTTTTCCCCTACAACTAGTAAGCTGTTGGGACATCATACTTTAAGTTGTTCAGACCTTACTGCTTAATCAGCCGTAAGACTGTGAGACATTTCCTTTGGCCTAGAGATGCTAAGAAAATATACACGAGCTACTCAGGGCTTTGTGAGACAAGAGAATTTGGGAGCCTCTGCATTAGTGATTTTATTTTTTGCAGGTAAAAGTTTATAATAATGTTGGAGGAATGTGCCCGGTTTATCAGCAGCTCTCCTTCCACCTCAGGAATCCGCATGTCTGGTACCTAATGGGACCCTTCATGGCGAGGTGATCAAGGTGACCGCTGCAGTCTCACCTGTGCGGCAGGTAGAAGCCTGCTTTGCATTACCTGCTTTTGTTGGCTTGTTTTGCTGATGTTTATTATTGGTTTGTTTTATTACCCTTATTTCAGTGACGCTGCTTTCTGGGGTGGTGAGAGCTTAACACTTAGTCGATTTGTTAAATTCTCAATAAATATCTATTGAATGGATGAAGTAATTTAATGAATCTCTTATCTCCATTTGTATTAAACCATCCCCAGCCTTATGTGGCCTTTCTGCAAAAGAGCTACCAGCCCCAGTGTCTAAGGAATGCAGGGTTAACCTTTCAGTGAGTTTTCTGGTAATCTGTAAATAAGCTGTCTTTATTTATTTATTTATTTTTGTCTTTTTAGGCCCACACCTGTGGCACATGGAGGTTCCCAGGCAGGGGGTCAAATTGGAGCTGTAGCTGCGGGCCTACGCCACAGCCACTGCAACACGGGACCCGAGCCCTGTCTGTGACCTACACCACAGCTCACGGCAATGCTGGATCCTTAACCCACTGAGTGAGGCCAGATATCGAACCTGCAGCCTCATGGATGCCAGTCAGATTTGTTTCCTCTGAGCCACGACAGGAACTCTAATAATCTGTCTTTAAAACTCAGTAGCATGTTGGGGGGTGGGGAATTGGGTGAGAAGGCACAAACTTCCAGCTATAAAATAAATAAGTACTTGTACTGTAATGTATAACATGATAAATATAATTAACACTGCTCTGTGTTATATATGAACGTTGTTAAGAGAGTAAATTTTTTTTTCTTTTTACGTCCACACCTGCGGTATATGGACGTTCCCAGGCTAGGGGATCGAATCAGAGCTGCGTCTCTGATCTACACCACAGCTTGCTGCAGTACTGGATTCTTAACTCACTGAGGGAGGCCAGGGATCGAACCTGCATCCTCATGGACATTATGTTGGGTTCTTAACCCACTGAGCCACAACAGGAACTCCTAAAGAGTAAATCTTAAAAGTTCTCATTACAAGAAAAAGACTTTTCTATTTCTTTAATTTTTTATCTGTATGAGATGATGGATATTCACTCAACCTAGAGTGAAAATCACTTCATGATATATGTGTATCACGTCGTTATGCTCTACACCTTATACTTACACAGTGCTGTATGTCGAGTATATCTCAATAAAACTGGAAGATGACCCAGCAATCCCACTCTTGGGCATATATCCAGACAAAACTCTCCTTGAAAAGGGTACATGCACCCCCATGTTCATTGCAGCACTCTTCACAATAGCCAAGACGTGGAAACAACCTAAATGTCCATCAACAGATGACTGGATTGAAAAGATGTGGTATACATACACAATGGAATACTACTCAGCCATAACAAAGGACAAAATAATGCCATTTGCAGCAACATGGGTGGAACTAGAGACTCATACTAAGTAAGTCAGAAAGAGAAAGACAAATACTATATGCTATCACTTATACCTGGAATCTAATATATGGCACAAGTGAACCTGTCCACATGAAAAGAAAATCATGGACATTTAGAACAGACTTGTGGTTGCCAAGGGGGAGGGGGAGGGAGTGGGGTGAACTGGGAGTCTGGGGTTAATAGATGCAAACCGTTGCCTTTGGAATGGATAAGCAATGGGATCCTCCTGTATAGCACTGGGGACTATGTCTGGTCACTTGATAATGTGAGAAAAAAGAATATATATATGTATGTGTGACAGGGTTACCTTGCTGTACAGCAGAAAATTGACAGAACACTGTAAACCAGCTATAGTGGAAAAAATAAAAATCATTGTTAAAAAAAAGAAACTGGAAGAAAAAAGAATTAAACTATGTTCACAAGGTGCTACAAAGACACCTCAGTGGTGTGGTACTGTGGGCCGACTTGTGTCCCCAAAATGCTTCTGCTGAAGCCCCAACCTTGAAGACCTTAGAATGTGACTGTATCTGGAAGCAGGGCATTTTGAGAGGTGATTAAGCTAAAATGAGACCGTGAGGCTGGTGTCCTTACAAGCAGAAGAGATTAGACCCACACAGAGACATAAGGGGCATGTAAGTTTGTAGAGAAACAGGCCACCCAAGGAAACAGCTAGAAGGCGGACACCTGCAGGCCAGGTGAGAGGTCTCAGGCGAAAACAACCCCACCCACACCTTGACCTTGGACTTCCAGCCTCCACAACTGTAAGAAACAAACAGCAAAACAACCATTTCTGCTGTCTAAACCACAGGGTCTGTAGTGTTTTGTTCCAGAAACCCAAGCAGGTTAACACATGTGTCCAGCAAAGCCCGCTCCTTTTGCTTGGGATCTTGCTGACTGAGGAGAGCTGCTCTTTGAAAGAACACAGGATGCTTCTGGGTGATTTGGGCGGAACTAATGTCTGCTCTTGGGTTGAAATTGCCCGGAAGTCAGAGTCTGGTGCCAGTGGTTAAAATTCATCTCTGGAGAGTTCCCGTTGTGGCTCGGTGGATACGAACTGACTAGGATCCATGAGGATGCTGGTTCCATCCCTCGCCTCGCTCAGTGGGTTAAGGACCCAGCATTGCCGTGAGCTGGGGTGTAGGTTGCAGACATGGCTCAGATCCTGTATTGGTGTGGCTGTGGTGTAGGCCGGCTGCTGTAGCTCCGTTTCGACCCCTAGCCTGGAAACTTCCATATGGCACGGGTGTGTCCCTAAAAAGAAAATCGTCTCAGCCTTCCTGCAGTGCACACTCCTCAGGAAAATGCACAGTAGGAGAGGAGAGAATTTAGAGAAAAAAATTCAGTCCACACGCTGGGGAGATACTACTTTTAAGTACATTTCAGCCTTTATTCTATTAAAAGGAAAGCAGCTGCTGGCATCCCCTTCCATAATTAATATCATTAATGAAACGTCTAGCTTAGTTTGTAATAGGAATTTTTTTTTTGCATTCCAATTCGCAAAAGGTTTCAGTTAAGCACCCAAGCTGTTATTTATCTTCTTAAATCACAGTGTGACTTGGTGGGCTGTCTTTTTATGTCTCTAAAAAGGGCAAAATTCATAGCAGGCCTTGAGAATCACAGCACTCATCGTTTTTCTTCTGTATTGGGAGTCTGTGCCTGTTTGCACAGGATTCTGCTGTGCATGACTTCTCTAAGATGCGCTTACTGGCGTTCCTGTTGTGACTCAGAGGGTTAAGGACCCGATACTGTCTCCGTGAAGATGCTGGTTCAATCCCTGGCCTCACTCAGTGGGTTAAGGATCTGGCATTGCCGCAAGCCGCAGCAGAGGTCATAGTTGCAGTTCAGACTTGGTGTTGCCCTGGCTGTGGTGTAGGCCACAGCTGCAGCTCCAATTCGGCCCCTAGCCCAGGGACTTCCAGACACTGCAGGTATGGCCATAAAAAAAAAAAAATGAAAAATAAAAAGAACACATTTACTGACGTCATGTTTCAGTTCACGCCCAGGACTGGCCATGCCACCCCGTGTTGTCATTGCGCCACCTCTTGACAGACTTGTCCCCCTGTTTGTCATGTCGCATTTGATGTCTACATTCAGGTCCGTTTACCTGCGTAACATGGCCTTTTCTTCATTCATGATTCATACATTGTGCTTGATTTGCTGAATTCTAATTTGTCTCCTGTTGTGTGGATTATAAATCGGTCACAAGTAAGTCATAACGCAGGTGGCCAGTGAGGTAGCAGTGCAGGTGTACCCCGTGTCCCCAGAAAAGGCATGAATCCTCATACGCTGTTAGCTGAAGATACATACTTATGTCACATGAAACGTGTGTCACTTCATCTTAAACTAAGCTGCACAGGTAGCTGATGGCCTCGGTTGTGTTTGTTACCTGAATCTGAGCCCCTGCTGGCTCTTAAATTTTTTTAAATGAATGGGTGTGGATCATGATATGTGTCACCTATAAAATGTGATAAATGAAGAGAATTCTGTAGAGTGTTTACATGAAGCTAATTTTCATTGATCCCGATTAATTGGAGAGATAATCTGTCTAAATTAATGGAAAGTCTAAAGTGTGTTCAGATATCTTTTTTTTTTAATTTTTAATTCCACTGAAATCCCCAGAACTAAGCAAATTATATGTTGCTTAGTACAAATCCTTGGGTGAGCTGATTCAAAACTAATAAAATTGGGGTTTGAATTAGTATATAATAACACGTGTCTAAAGTTTTTGAAAAGTATTGAGATGTAACGCCTAAAATGCGTTCTCCTATAGTGTATGTTGTCACAGAGAGGGTTCAGGAAGACACAGAAACCAGCATTTAGTAAGCTCCTTGGACAATCCAGCCCCATGGCCCCCTGGGTTTCTGAAAGAGTGGAATCTCTTTGGAATAATTAACCTTCATGCAGCTGTCTGGACTCACGAAGACCAAGGAGACAGAATGGCTTCTGTTGGGCATGGATGGAGATACAGAGTTCAGTTAGTCACTGATTGGTTGACAGAATGTCAGATGTAATCATTCAGGGCCAGCAGGCTGGGGGTGGAGTGGTGGGTGCATCAGAGGCTTTGGACCAGACAGAGACTAACTCTGACGACAGGACTTTTTGGTAGTCACAGGTGAACTGCTGGTTGGGCCTGGAGTTCTGTGAGACAGGGGCCGTGGGGAGAAACACATCTGCTAGTGGCGCTCTGCAGAAATGACCTGCAGATTAAGGCCACTGCAGAAGGGAAGAGACTGGCCCGATTTTGGGGCCAGGAGGAGTGAGCTGCGAGTCAAGGAGAGAGCAGAGCGTCTCTCTTCTTTCCGTACAACTTATTTCTTCGTTCTTCTCGCTTCCCATGGTGGAAAGGAACTCAGCCCTGGAAGCTAAGATCCTTCCAGGTGCTTGAGGTCAGAGAGAGCCTGGATGAGAAAAATGTGCAAGGGTCCAGTGCTCTGCAGAAGGCAGAAGGAGCAGTGGATGTTGATGGACGGAGCATTGTGCATTCCTCCTCCACGGAGTTCTGGATGTTGGAACACTCTGGTTTTGTCTCTTTTTTGTGTTTCTAAACCGTTCGTCAGGGCAGCCTGTTCCCATCAGTTTCAGATCTGCAGTCACTGAGCTGAGAAGCCCAAGTGTGGGCTTCTTCATGGCGAACTCCACTTTCCCATCCAGGAAAGATGCGTTCTCAGTGACTCGACGTGTGGGGGGAGCTTTCTATCAAGATCTTGAGTATGTTCTAGGCCCGTCTCCTCCCCCTGGCTTGTAACGAACTGGTGGGGCAATTCTGAGAGGAGCAAGTGACCCTCAACCACCACCACTACCACCCCCGGCTCCAGTTTTATCCAGCTGTGGTCCTGGACTCAAGCGCTGTCCGAGTGTACGATTCTTTAGCCCTTCAGCCAAAATATAGCTGGAAAGATAGCATGACGTATGCAATTCGGAAAGACTTAATAAGAACAGATGTAATATAAAAGAGAATAATGAAAACAAGCACGACCAACAGTCCTGTCTCTTTCCAGTAGCTGTTTCCATAGGAAATCAAATCGCCCTTGACTCCCAATTTTCAGTTTTAGTCTGACAAACCAAAGCCCTAATAACACCCATTGTTCAGCTGGTTGGTCTTTCAGTTTTCTTTATAACTTTCTGTCTTAGCTCAGGCTGCCACAGCAGAATACCATAGGCTGGGTGGGTGGTCAATTAGTAGGTATTTATTTCTCCCATTTTCTAGAGGCCGGGAAGTTCAAGATCATGGTGCCCGATGATTCCGTTCTGACCGGGACCCTCTCCTTGGAGATGATAGAGAGGGAGAGAGAGAAGGAGGGAGGGAGGGAGAAGGAAGGGGAGAGGGGGAGAGAGGGAAGGAAACTTCCTTTCTTTATGAGGACACTAATCCGCTAATCCAGTTATGGGGCCCCGCCCTCCTGACCTCATCTAAACCAATTACTTCCAGGGGCCCTGCCCGCCAGTGCCGTCACATTGCAAGTTCAGGCTTCAGTATGTGCATCTGGGAAGGATGTGACATTCAGCCCCTGATACCTTCTGACTCTACTCCTCATCTGGGAGGAATTTGAAAGTGGAAGACTCCAAAACATGACCTAAGGATCTTTGGATGTTATTACCCAGAGCACGGTGTTTCTATGCCAAAGTCTGATAAAAAGTGGAAATCCTAGGCCAGGGCAAGGAGCAGATTTACTTTTGGGGGGTTGCAGGAAATGCTGAGGAGATGAGATTGGGATTTTCTGCAGCCCTGTTGAAGGGAGCTCAGGGAAGGAAAATTCTGCCTGATCATTTTCTCCCAAGCAAGAGCCTTGTTTTATTTAAGTCAGATTTGATGCTTATGAGATGCAGGGAGCCTGCTGAATATTCATCTGCAGCTCTGTTCATCAAGTTCTTAGAATCCCTTTTATTTTCCTTTGACTTATAATTGGTGTTTTTGCATATTTATGATCTGCATTGTTTTAAGCTGCAGACCTCCTTTAAAGGCTGTAGTACCGTTTCTCCTCCAGCCCTGAGCCCTTAGTTCACAGAGAAAGACGGGTTTCGGTTTCTACCAGAACCTCACCCTCCCTTCGTGTGTGTACGCCGCTTACTGACCTCTGTGGATGCCAAGACCCCCCCACCCCCATAAGATTAAGAAGGAGAAGACTGAACAGTTTTAAAACTCAGGACCTGTGCGGTCACCGAACCCACGTGCTAGTTTCTCAGATGTTTGAAGACAGCGAACTCACATTCCTAAACATTCTCTTGTGAAATGACCCTGCCCAGGTCCTTCCCCCGAGGTCACGTAGTCCAGGCAGGAGCAGCCTGACTTCCCATTTCTTTCCGCTGAATATACGCAGACCCACCAGCATCACCAGTTAAACATCCCACGGACACGTGGGCTCAAAAATGCAGACACTTCAAAGGACTTTAAATGATGGAGGCGCTTTGTAGCATAAAGTGCAAATGCTTTGCAAGGGAAAAATCACGTTAGCAGCTCACAAGGCTCACACACGTCTCCCTAGACCTAGAAATTCTTCGCAAATACCTTCCCTGCACCCGAGTAGAGGGTAGGATTGTGCTGCAAGAACCCGGCCTGACCACGCGTGAACTGGAGCCCTGTGGGAGGGTGCAGGGCAACCCCGAGAGCCTGGCGGGGCCTGCCCTCAAGTCTCGTATTATTTGAGACCTCTGTTTCTCTGCCTATAAGATGAGGTAAGAAAAATGTCCATCCTCCCGGCTGGTTAACTCGCTGGGCTCCTGTAAGGATGAAAAAATCGGAAGAGTATTTGGGAGATGGATGGTGATGGCAGTGCAAGAAGTGGGATCAGAGTCGGCTGGGAAAGACTGGCCTTCTCCCTGCACGGGGCTGATGAGTTGTGTCTCCCCTGAGAATCAGTGAGTGGCGCAGACGGGTCCTCCCACCCGCTCGCGACAAGCGGTGACGGGGAAGCGGGTTTGCACAGATCCTGGGTCGTGGATCATGCTCGTTTTCAAAGCCCACTCCGAATCTTCAGGGCAAACCCTGACTGCGGTTCTTACCTTACACACTGTCTTTTCTTCCAAGACATATCTTGGGAGCCCAAGCTTCCTCTCCTGTTTTCTGACAGGTGTGAGAGTAGCTAAATGAAGCCATGAGATAAAAGAAAACATGAAGACGGTGTGATGTTATAAAATAAATCCGACGTGGTAAAAATAGGATTTTTTACCGTGTGTTCTGCTGAACAGTCTTCTAGAAAATAAAATACTGTGCTACTGTTTTTGAAAAGAATTTTTTTTTTTTTTTTTTTTTGCTTTTTTAGGGCCGTGCCCGTGGCATGTGGAGGTTCCCGGGCTAGAGGGGTTCTTCTTGCCCAGAATTACTGCACCTCCCCAGCCCCCAGCCCGGGGCTCCCGGGCCCACTGGTCTGTAGAGAGCAGAGGAGAGGGAAGTGACCGCTGTCTCTAGTGTCAAGGACCGCGGAGGGGGCGGAGGAGGGACTAAGCTGCCTCGTGTCCAGATCCTTCTCCCAGGCTCTCTAATCAGGGGAATCCGTCCTTTCTTTGGGAGGAGAGACTAGACCACCATGCAGAGGGAGGTCCCCGTGACCCTCTGGGAAGTCCCATCGCAGGGGTCTTGAAGGCTCAGGAGTAAAAAATCCCGCCAAGAGAGCCCTACCGCTCACGCTCCCGGAGTCGCTGGACTGATGCAGAAGCTGATGAGTGTCGGCGGGGACGCTTCGCAAGGCGCACAGGGCTTTTGGAAACAGGTGCTCTGCCTTTGTTGCTGAAGGCGCCAGTGCCTGTTTGGTGAGAAGTAAGGTCGTGTGGAGGGGGTGGGGCAGCTGGGCGTTTTATCCAGGTGTGGCCATGTCTACACTGCCAGACCCTGCGGGTCTAGCCCTGAACATGTAATCATCAGTTTATACACCATCCCCACTTGTTCTGTGTTAATCATGTGCCTCGAAAAGACCACTGTCGTACATGGCGATGAGAATATCCATGGAACGTTTCGTCTGAGCAGTTTTGTAGTAGGTGTCAAGACCTTTAAAATGTCCGTGACCTTCAGCGCATTGTATTTCACTAACTGAATCCGAGCAGTGATTAAATATGAAGCCAGCACTTTAGACACAAGGTTGACCGTGGCAGCGTTATACAAATGCAGAGAATGCTAACAAAGTACATGCTGGCCAGGATGGATGTAACTAAGTTCTGATATAGTCATGGAGCCGACTAGTATCGGTCCACGTCCTGTTTTCTACAGAATTTTTATGATCTGAGAAATTCAGATTAAATGTTAAAGTGAAAAAGAAGGAGTTCCCATCTTGGCACAGCGGAAACAAATCGACTAGGGAACATGAGGTTGTGGGTTCGATCCCTGGCCTCTCTCAGTGAGTTAAGGATCCGACATTGCCGTGAGCTGTGGTGTAGATCGCAGATACACCTCGGATCCCGCGTTGCTGTGGCTGTGGTGCAGGCCGGCAGCTGCAGCTCCGATTAGACCCCTAGCCTGGGAGCCTCCTTGTGCCACAGGTACGGCCCTAAAAAAGTAAGAAAGACAGAAAAAGCAAAGCACTGCATTCAGAATGATCTTGGTTCCTTTGGAACAAGATACTGGTCTTGACAAAACAAAATATGGCGCAAGTTTGAGGATGTGGAAGGATCTGGGGTGGGTAGATAAGGCCGTGTGGACAACAGAGTGTCCTTCCGGGGCAGAGCCTTCACAGCTTCTTTCTGGGTTTTTTTTTTATGTATTTTCTCTTTTCCCCCCACATTTTATGAACATGAATTGTTTGTGTCATCAACAGAAGAACAAGTTACATGGTTTGAAAGCCTACCATCTTCCTCTGTAAACAGTAGGTACTGGGGAATATGACTTCTCCGGGCTTAGTGAATACAGTCTTGATGCGAGAGCAGCCTGTATCAGTCACCCAGTATTTCATGCTGTGTAACAACTATGAAATCTCAGTGCCACACAACTGTGGACTGTAGGTTGGCTGAGTGTCTCTCTTCCATGAGTCACTTGTCTTCCTGGGATCCGTGGGGTAGCCAAGGCATGTTCTTTTCCTGGTGAGACCTAAGAGTCACCCCAAACCTACCAAACCTTCTAAGCCTGGGCTGGATCTGGCTGTCACCCACATGACATTAGCTGCAGCAAATCACATGGCTGCGCCCCAAAGACAGGGGTGGGACTGCAAAGTCACCTGTCAGAGGGATCCAAGGGGGGGATGGAAGCCATAAAGATGGCAGGTATTTCTGTTCAGTCAATAAAATATTAGTTTGGAGACAGAACTACAGTTCCCCTCCTTCAGAGTCATCTCTTTGAAGACTGTTACCCGTGTGCATTCAGTTGTGTTCAGGAAGGGAAATGCCCACCCTACCGAGCGGCTCTTTGTGTCTCCTCAGATCCTGGCCAACGTGATCATTTTCATCTGCGGGAACCTGGCGGGGGCGTACCACAAGCACCTCATGGAACTTGCTCTGCAGCAAACGTATCAGGACACGTGCAATTGCATCAAGTCCCGGATCAAGTTGGAGTTTGAAAAACGCCAGCAGGTGAGTGCACGCTCAGCCTCACGTCCACGTTACGGTGTCCCTGGAGACACTGGCGAAGCGATGTTACTGCTGTGATGATGATGTGTTGAAATGATGCTTAGGTGCAGTGTGCAGCCCTCACGCTGGGCGTCAGAAAGAAAGCAGGGTAGCTCTCCGATTGCCCTGCCCGCCCCGCTTCGGGCCGTGGGCTGGCTGGACTGAATATCACCACTGAGGACAGACATGGCATCTTTAGACTCAAACCCAGTGACCCCAGGATCACCCACGTGCTGACGGCCATATCGACCTCCATCGACACGTGGCCTGGGAAACTCAGATAACCGTAACAATAATGATGACGATGGTGTCTCTTTGTGAAGACACTCACTTTCTCATATTTCTCCGTGAGAGCGTGGCAAGTTTAACCCAGCTAAAATCTGCCGGTGCCAAGAACGGCACTTCCCATCGTGTCTGATTTCCACGTGGGCTGGGATGAAATGATGAAAGCAGACAGGAAGGCTGAGCTTGTCCTTGAGGGCAGTGACTGAGGTTGGGAGGGAGCGTCTGGTGGGGAACTGGATGCTGTGATGTCAGGCGCTGTCCTTCGGTGATGGCTGTGGGTGATGCGCGGAACACAGAGCAGGGAAATACGGGCTGTGATGAAGCTTTGCAAGAGCAGGACATGGAGCTAAGTAGATCCAAAGCCTTGTGGAGTCACCCGTGATGGTGGAGGGCAGGTGAAGCATATACGCTTTGGAGGGGAAGCCAGAAAGGAACCTGAACTTGACATCCTTAACCTCAGGTCCTGGCAGAGCACCCATGTGCCTAGTCTTGCTTTTCCTGGGTTTGTGTGTTTATGCACAGGAAGCCAGGATCCATCATAAAAGGTGATGGTTAGCCTGGCTTGCTGTGAGCCCCACGCTCACCGCACTGAGCGCATTCGTGAATATTTAACACGTCGAAGGTGTGCCATTATTATTCAGTAAGTTGTAGTTAGTCTTTTTTATACTGTTTCCTCAAAAGGTACTGTAGTGGTGGGAGCAAGAAAATATCCTTTGACACTAGACTTTTATTTGTCTGTGGATTGGTGAATAGTTATTGAATTCCTTTTTGGAAACAGGGAGTTCTGTGTATTCATGCAACAGATATTAATCGAGTGTTAGTTTGCGGCAGGTGTGATTCTAGGCACTGGAATGTACCTTTAAATATTGCTTTCTCACTGGTATTAGCAAATTTTGTGTTTTTTTTTCTTTTTTTTTTTAAAAAAGCACTTGGGGAGCTCCCATCGTGGCTCAGCAGAAATGAATCTGACTAGTGTCCATGAGGACACAGGTTCGATCCCTGGCCTCGCTCAGTGGGTTAAGGATCTGGTATTGCCATGAGCTGTGGTGTAGGTCACAGACATGGGTCAGATTTGGTGTTGCTCTGGCTGTGATGTAGGCTGGTGGCTACAGCTCCAGTTCGACCCCTAACCTGTGAACCTCTGTATGCCACGGGTGAGGCCCTAAAAAGACAAAAGAAAAAAAAAAGCATTTTGTGTTACAACCTGTATAGTGAAAGTATTCAGCAATTAATGTTTAATTCTCTGGTCTCTAATTATAGCAAACTCTGGATTCAAAATTAAGACACACAGACAGTGGTTTCCCTGGGGCTTTGATCCAGTGTGTTTCATAGATCTATTAGGATAATCATAGAATCTATTATAACCTATTATAGTAGATGAATCTATTATAATTCAGCAATAGTTCAAATCTGGGTTCTAGAAAATTCCATAGTTATGAAAACAGACAGCACTTAGTGTTCATGATTGCTCTGTGTACAGAGGTCAAATGTTTTAGCAGAGATGGTTTCCTTTTTCAAACGGCAGTGACTGGGTCAGGTTGGTCCTGGCGGTCGTATTTAACTCTCTTCTCCATTACTTCAAAATAGCACCAAGGTTAGGGAGGACTCAAGTTGCGAGTGGACAGATTATGTAAGCTCATATTTATAGTACCGGCTTTGACAGAGCAATAAGTCAGGCTGCTGACCTCATCTGCACGGCCTCCTTCCCTGAAGAGGCCGTGAGCGACCAGGGTCAGGTGCTCCACCCCTCGACACGGTGATCTGTGGGGTCCACAGGGTCAGAACGGCCACGCTGGGACCTTATGTCCCTCCAGAGCCAGACCGCTGAAGTACGCCTCATGCTGGAGACTTCACGGGGCCATCTTGGGAGGTATTATAAGGGCGTGTATTTACAGGTTTTAGGAAAAGGAGCCAATGACCCTTTTCAAAATAAGGACAAAATAAACGCTTTGAAGAAGAAGGAGAACTTATACTAAAGATGTTTAATAAAATACATTTTGACACTGCACATATTTTGCCGCCAAAGTTGGGAGTTAACTCTCAGGATTTCAGGCTCAGAAAATAGTACTTTGTCTTACTAGGGCTTCGGAAAATATGTTTCTAGAACTACAATGAATGTTTGCAGTATTTTTTCAGCCCAACATCTAATTAAATGAAAACGAAAAAAGTTTGCAATAAAATCAGTAAGGTGTGCTCTGATAGATTTAGGGGGAAAGAAAATGGCTGATGGCAATCCACGTGTCCTTCATACAGAAGAGAGGTCTGTGGGACAAGGGGCCCTGGTGTGGCCACAGACCAGGTTAAGGTCCAAGCGTCCCAGCTGTCACCTCCTGTCTGCCCCTTTACCAGAAACCATTTTTGCTTCATCCACAGTCACCATGGCCAACAGTAGTGTCCTTAGAAGTGCTTCATTCAGGTGGGTTGTGTGCTGAGCAGCCCCCAAATTGTTTGTTTCAGCCA
Source organism: Catagonus wagneri (assembly GCA_004024745.2). Taxonomy (NCBI): domain Eukaryota; kingdom Metazoa; phylum Chordata; class Mammalia; order Artiodactyla; family Tayassuidae; genus Catagonus; species Catagonus wagneri. The sequence continues at coordinate 20,222,727 of PVHT020000009.1, read as the reverse complement.
ACGTTTGGATAAAACCAGCACCACCCGTTTTAACATCATGTCTGCAGTTGCCTCAGAGCGAGTCTCCCGGAGGCTGCGCGGCCTCCATCTGGAGTCACGACTGGGCCTGATTTTCCAGCCTCACCCCCACTGCCCTTAATCTCCAAGGTGAAAGCCCACATCGTGTGAGCCCAGAAGCCGTCCCTTCTGCAACCCCACAGGGGGGCTGGAAACAGCCGATATTACTGGGAAGTGACCAGGGATTCTGACATCTTTTCGAAATCGTTCAACTCCATACTTTCTTTGCTTCAAATTTTGTGATATTTTTCTTAGATGCAGATGGAGTTTGCGTGGAATTTCTAGAGATTAAAAACCATATTTGAATAAAGGGGCATCTCGTGCTGTAAGATTTGGGAACCAAAGGGAATGAAAAACGCCAGCAGATATCTTTTTCAGAGTAGCGTTCTCTCCCTAAAAGTGCCCTTATGCATAAGCAATAAGAATCGTAAGCTGGAAAACAAATACCTCGCATTAGCATTGAGGCCACCTTTGGGACCCCAAAGTGGTGAGTTTTGACTTTTGTCTCAAGTCTCACATCCTGCAGTAAAAACCATTTCTTGCATACCGTGTCTGCGCCGTAGAGGCCCTTTATCAAACCCGAGAAAACGGCGGGTGTTTCTCCCTGGAGTATGTTATAGACTCTCAGGAACTGATGAGAACTGGATTCCAAGCAAAACAAGACTCCTCGCTCTTAACTGCCTGGGCAGCTGAAATAAACGTTGCCTCTGTAGGGCCAAAAACTGGGTTTGCTTTTTTATAAAGAGAAAATAAACACTCTTTCATGCATAGCTTGTCTTTGTTTCAAAGCAATGTGATTCAGAGAATCCTTATGTGGGCTGCCTTCCTTCAGAATCATCCTGTGGATTGGGTATAACCCAGCACGCATCGCAGTGGAGAATATGGGTCAATGAGGCCTGGACCCCCTGTTACACCTGGGTCTGGACCCCACTCCTGGGGGCTAGTGAGCCAATAGCCTTCCTGGCTCTCCTTGGGGGCAAACTTGTATTTCTTCTCTGCAGATATCATTGAAGTAAGTAGTTGGTCCTTTCGTGTTGGTTGGGGAGATAATATCTTTATCCTAAAATGATAGCACATAATGTTGGACATTACTGTACGTACTCAACAGGTCATTTATGATGCTAGGTAAAATGCTGAAGTTGTTTTAGAGCTAGGATGCTAAAATTTGGTCCTGTATCACGAGGGAAAAGGCAAAAAGAAGGAACTGATGTTTCTTTGAGTCCTCATAATGAGCTGGATTGTGGCTGTCTATTTAATTCTTTTATGTATACTTATATCTGTTTCCTATTGCTGTTGTAACAAATGACCATACCTGTGTTGACTCAAAATAGAGCAGATTCTGTATTCTGCAGTTCTGGAGATCACAAGTCCAAAATCAGTCTCATGAGCCAGATAAGGTATTGGCAGGGTGGCTCCTTCTGGAGACTCTGAGGGGAGAATCTATTCATCTGTTTCTTTTGTCTTTTCAAGCTTCTGGAGCCTGCCTGCATTCCTCGGGTGTCAGCCCCGTCCTCCATCCTCAGATTCAGCAGTGTAGAATTTTCCAGTCTCTCTCCCTCCCTCTCTCTTTCCACCCCTCTCTCTGACCTCTGAGTCTGTTTTTGTATCTTCTTCCCTCTCCCTCGCTAACCTTCCTACCTCCTTCACGTAAGGGTAAACCAGGAAAAGCTCCCCATCTCGAGGTCCTTAATTTAATCACATCTGCAGAGTTCTGGGTTCCCCATTAACACAGCCGCGGGTTCTGAGGATCAGAAGAGGATCAACTCTGCAGCTTCGTTATTCAATCTACTATCCTGTCTTCCTAATTTATTTACCAGCTCTATGACTTAGGTCCTTTTTGCCACTTAAAACAAATAAAGTCATCGTCAAGTCACTTGTCCAAGATCACTCAGCTATTAAGTGTCACTTCTTCTGCTTCTTGTCTTCGTCCTGCCTAGGTTTTCTGGAGTGATCTCTGAAGAGAGAGATTTGTCCTGGCCATAAAGAAAGTTTTTAGTTAACTATGTTGCTTACTGTTCCTAGTTGCATAAGGAAGCATAAGACAATATCAAACATTTGTCCGACTTATCCTTAGGTAATGTATTGCAATATATCGTCCATGAGGATGTCAGGAAGTTACATGAGCGCTCACTCACCCAAGGAGCCACAGTGTTAAACCTACCTGTGGCTTGATTTCCATTCTGTAGTGGAGTGGCTGGGAGGTGCACCCTGGAGCAGACCACCTGGGTTGTCTCATATTGACTGCTTAAGTTCCCACACAGCTCAGATATTATGTCTCCTTGAGAAATATCAGGGCGGGCTATCTCAGGATGCTGCAGTGTATGCCACGATGCAGATAGGTGCTTTTAAATGGGAAATGGAAGTCAATTCCAGAAAAAAATATATCTATAACCCTCAAACCATCAAGCCCGAAATATTTTCTGATGAACCCTTTAGTTGGAATAGATGCGATCAGTACATATTTTCAAAGACTGCATGAGGGCCGTACTGTGACTGTGTACTCTGCCTCCTTCAAGGAGAAATCTGTAATCAGCAATTACAGATCAAAGACCAAGGGGAAACAGGAGGAAGACCATAGGAATCAATGGCAGATCTTTTCTTTTTTTGTCTTTTTTTATTTTTTTAGAACCACCCTGTGACCTATAGAGGTTCCCAGGCTAGGGGTCAAATCGAATCTGTAGCCACCAGCCTACACCACAGCCACAGCAACATTAGATCCGAGCCGAGTCTGCAACCTGCACCACAGCTCACGGCAACGCCAGATCCTTAACCCACTGAGCGAGACCAGGGATCAAACCTGCGTCCTCATGGATCTTAGTCAGATTCGTTTCCGCTGCACCATGATGGGAACTCCACGGTGACAAATCTTGACGCTAATGAAGAACTTCACTGCGGGAGATTAGTGATAGGAGCTCAAAAGAGCATTAGCGTTCATTCTTTAAACTTTAGACACCCTGTTCTAAAAGGAAAAAATAAAACAGCATTGCAATAATTAATCAAGCAGATTTTTTAAATTAAATGCATACAAATGCCTATTTATATGCTAACAGTAGAAAAGCTAATTGGTAAAATAAAACCTCCAGAAGTTTCCTCCACGGTAGACACTTGAGCAAAACCCCCATCTAATGTCCAGGCTGATGTCAGAGAAACACCCGGAGAGCATTTATATTTCTCCAGATCATTACACGGGTAATCTTTGTTGATAATACTAGAGAAGCACAGAAAAAAAAGAAGTTGCACCCTCAGGAGAACACCTGGTTTTGATATTTTTGGCCACTGAAAATTTTCAATTTTTCTTGAAGACCGCCTCCTTTTTATACCCTGTGGTGCAAGTATTTTGACGTCGGCAAGACTGCATAACAGGCAAAGAGTAATCTAACAGAGAGACTCAAGCAACTTCAACGTCATTTGATAGGAGTCAAATAAACCCACCCAAAATAATTCCAGACTCAGCCTTTCTGGTTGCAATATCCATTCTCCAGGTATTTGTCACACGCAGGAGAAATTGTGTGCCTGCTTGAAAAGGAAAGTCAAATGTCAGCTCTTCTGTGATTGCGATCACATTTTTTTCCCCTGCAAATGTGATCCCGAAATAGTCCGGTATACCTGTAAATGGGCAAAAGAGGCGTGTTGGACTCACCAGCATGGGACTGTCAAAATATTAAAGTGAGTGATTTTGTACGTTTAATAGCTTATCGCCATGGGAACAGTCACAGATCAAAATGCCTTCCGTGG
>PVHT020000009.1:20157228-20217935 GCA_004024745.2 Catagonus wagneri | reverse complement strand
TATTTATATTTACATTTATATTTCTCCATATCATCACAAGGTAATCTTTGTTGATAATACTAGAGAAGCACCGAAAAAAGAAAAAAGTTGCAACCTCAGAACACCTGGTTTTGATATTTTTGGCCACTGAGATAAGGGTCTTAAAACACAGCCTAATTAGAAAAGACTCTCAAACAAAATCACACAGTAGATAAGGCCTTACAGGAGAGACTGGAGAACTGGTCAGTTTTGTTTAGTTTGGTTTTGTTTAATGGATATGTGTTTTCAAAAGTTGTTCTTCTTTGGAGTTTTCCCTTTTTAGGTTGTCTGCGTGTCCTCAAAATTTTAGGGAATTTTGTTCTCGGGTTTCTCTAGGAGAATCCTTTGACCTGTTTATATATTAGTGTCCATTTTATATATGTATGTTTTGGGATGTTAAAATTTCTCCCCAAAATCTATATTTTCCATAAATGTGAGGGTATCTAGGACTATATGATACGTCCAAGAATGAAATAGGAAGAATATTAGGGGTAATGACATGCACCTAAACCTGTCCATAAACTCTTAAATTAAAATAGGGTGTTTATGTATACACTGCCTTTAAATACAAGGTTCGAAAGGCTATGGAAGGCCCTGGTTCTCCTAAGCATCAGAACCTGCATTTCACAGTTTTACCTTCAATTATGTTATGTGCCAAGCCACTGACTCAGGGGATAGAGTAATTTTTCATTTGCAGACTAAAGGTCCCTGTTCTCTGTGGGCTTACCTGCGAATGGCAGGGGACAGACACACGTGTAAGAAGGCAGACTTTGCGTGAGAAGAGGCAGTAAGACGATGTGACAAAACTTAGTGGGCTGAGCAGAGTGGCACATTGGAGAAGCCAGTCAGCGGGCTTCTCTGGGGATGTCGAGGAGCAGCAGGAGTCACAGAAGGATGCAGGCCCGTGATGAAGTGATGAGAAGTACCTGGGCAGGAGTGGGCTTATCGAGGTCTAGACTTAGGAACCAGTCTGGCTTGTTTAAGGAGCATAAGCGTCAGTGGGGCCGTTGCTTAAGAGATGAGAGTTGAGAAGTTTCTGTTGTGGCTCAGAGATAACAAACCCAACTAGTATCCATGACGATGTAGGTTCGATCCCTGGCCCCGCTCAGTGGGTTAAGGATCGGCATTGCCATGAGCTGTGGCATAGGTCACAGATGCAGCTCGGATCTGGCATGGCTGTGGCTGTGTCATAGGCGAGCACCTGCAGCTCCAGTTCTACCTCTAGTTTGGGAACTTCCATATGCCACAGGTGTGACCCTAAAAAATGAGGAAAAAAGGGAAAAGAACCAAGAAAAATTCATAAGTTTGAACTCCAGCAACTGGTTCATGGCTGTTGTATCACTTCTTAGATGGAAAAGTTTTGGGGAATGATATTTATTAGGGGTGAGGGTGAAGTAGAAACCAAGAGTTGAGATTTTATCTTTTTATTTTATTTTTAAAGTTTTTTTAAATTTTATTGGAATACGGTTGACTTACAATGTTGTATTAATTTCAGGCATATAGGAACGTGAGTCAGTTATACGTATGGGCATATCTTTTTCTTCTCAGATTCTTCTCCCATATAGGTTATTACAGAGTATTGACTAGATTTCCCTGTGCCATACAGTAGGTTCTTGTTACCCATCTATTCTATATATAGTAATGCATACATATCAATCCAGACCCCCTAATTTATCCACTGCCCCCCATGTTTTCTCTTTGGTACACATAAGTTTGGTTTCAAAATTTTTGAGTCTGTTTCTAAGTTCTATTGTATCAGTTTTTGAGTCTCCACATATTAGTGATCTCATATTATATTTGTCTTTATCTGTCGGAATTCACTTAGTATGATAATTTCTGCTTCCATCCATGTTGCTGTAAATGGCATTATTTGATGCTTTTTATGTCTGAGTAATATTCCATTTTATATATACACTGCATCTTTATCCACCTCTCTGTCGGTGGACATTTAGGTTGCTTCCATGTCTTGGCTATTGTAAACAGAGCTGCAATGGACACTGGAGTGCATGTATCTTTTCAAATTACGGTTTTCTTCAGATAGATGCCCAGGAGTGGAATTAGTGGATCATATGGTAGTTCTGTTTTTTAATTTTTTAAGGAAACTTCATACTGTTTTCCATAGTGGTTTTACCAGCTGACATTCCCATATGGTTGGTACTTAAAGCATAAGAACCCTATAGGGAGCGAGTAGGATTAGACAAGATAAAAAAAGACCCAGGGCCCACCCCAAAGCACACCAATGATTAAGAAGAGGTCATAAGAGAAGAGCTAGGCATTCACTGAAAAGGACCACCCATTGGCATATGCACACTGAGTATATGGAACGATTGGCCAGTGGGGACCTGCTGTACAGCACAGAGAACTCTACCTAGTGTTCTGTGATCATCTATGTGGGAAAAGAGTCTGGAAGAGAATGGATATGTGCATATGTATGGCTCTGTCACTTCGTTGCATAGCAGAAATTATCACAACCTTGTAAATGAGCCATATTTTGATAAAACTTAAAAAGAAGAAAAAATAATCAAAAAAGGTAATTTTGAAATAAGATGGGCAAGAGAATAGATACATGATTTTATTGTTGTTTACTTCAAGTTTCAATAAAAAATTAAAACCCAAAACAAAAAGAAAAGAAAAGGACCAGCCATCCCTTGAGAGAAAAACCAGAGAGTGTGGTTCAGTAGAAGAGAAAAAAGGAAGTTTAGGGGGACAGCAGTCAACTTCGTCAAATGCTGAGTTGCAGAGGGAAGAGTTATGAAGAAGCCACCCCTAGTCTTGTCAGCAGGGCGGTCACCTGGGCGGAGGGGTTAAGTGGAACAGGAAGTGAGGAAGGGCGTACTCTTAGTGTCTGCGGCTCCGCTGACATGTGACGCAGGAAAGGAGCCAAAAATGTGGAGCAGCGTGTGAAGACTTTCTTTAGCCGAGATGGAAGTGAAGTTGATTACACATCTCACTGTGTCACCTCTGGCAGGACATTTGAAGTTGACTATTAATAGTTTCTGCTATATTGTATTACATAGTATTCACCACTTGTCTTTCTTTTATTCTGAGTCACTGATTCTCAGGAAGAGATGGGCAGAGGGACTGATTGAGTTTTCTAGAAAGGCAACTCGGTTCCTGGATTATGTTTACTAGATAATCACAGCTGTAGTGTATTGCATGTGCTAGCTCATGCTCTGGTAACAGCTACTAGGAAGTTTTCAACCCAAAAAGAAACAATGAAAAAAGAGTTATTAAAAAAAAACAGTTAAATGGTAACGATGTGGCAACCATAAAAGAGAACAAAAAACTTGGGAAGACCATGGGGAAAATAAAGAATAAAGAGAATGAGTTAGGACAAAACCTCAAGCCTCAGCTGGGGTTAACTGTGTTTCAGAAACACATTAAACGGTATGATTAAATGTTTAAGGAAACATAATTCATCCGCTTGGCAAAAAAATAAAATAAAATAAAATTATGCATCAGTGAATGTGCCATTATAGCCATATTCCTGGAGGTTTGCTACCCAGAGTGTAAAAGTGTCAAAGTTGGATAGTTTTACTAACAGCATAGTTCTTGTTATAAGAATGGAAAAAGCAAGGCTAGACATTTCACCTGAAGATAAGAATCAATCATCAGCTGTATACATGCAGCACCTCTTCTTAATCCATTTATCTGTCGATGGACTTTTAGGTTGTCTCCATGTCTTGGCTATTGTGAATAGTTCTGCATTGCATTTGGGGGGCTAGTGTTTTTTGAATAATAGTTTTGTCCAGATATATGCCCAGGAGTCGGATTGCTGGGTCATATGGTAGTTCTATATTTAGTTTTCTGAGGAACCTCCATACTGTTTTCCACAGTGGTTGTACCAGCTTACATTCCCACCAACAGTGTAGGAGGGTTCCCTTTTTTCCACACTGTCTCCAGCATTTATTCTTGGTAGACTTATTAATGATGGCCATTCTGACCAGTGTGAGGTGGTACCTCATTGTGCATATATGTATGACTGGCTCACTTTGCTGTATAGCAGACATTGGCAAAACATTGTAAATCAGCTACAATTTAAAAAACTCAATGGGCGAGCCATGGAGTTGGTAGAATTAAAAAGCACAGAGCAGTGGGTGGCAGCCTTGGCCACCTCCTTAAGTTTAACATGAAAAGGCAGCAGCAGATACATAAGACTTCATATTATTGACCACAGATTCCTGCATGTCCTGAATGGTCATATTTCAAGTGACAAGAGTCCAGTGAACAATATTTGGCTTCAGAATGGAACTTTCTTTGTTCTTGTTTTTATTTTTCTTTTCAGTCTGTTTTAAGCTTTTTTTTTTTTGGACTTCATTTTCTAGAGGAATAATGTAAATAAAAACAGGAATATTTTATCCTGTAGAATGAGCTCAGACCAATCTGATAGAATCAAAGGCCCACAGGCCACACAGACGTCTCAGCCGCTGAAGGAAATGACCACTCCTTAGACAAGTTTTAGTCAGTTGTGCAAAATCTTTGTCACTTTGGCGCAAGATCCAATAGCTGGAGGAAGACCAGGGCATTAAAACAAGACTCAGAACCCACTCACGTGAGACGAGGTGCCCTGTGTGAAGGCGTCCCTGCCCAGGCTTCTCCCAGTGGCCCTTCCAGCCCGTGGGTCACCAGGCATCAAAATGTGGCCGCCATCTTGGCAGCTGCTGGAGAGTTTATCGCCAAAGTGACCCTGGGGTCGGTCCGATTCCCAGAGGTGTCATCCTTCTAGCCGCCCGGTCTCAGGCCCATTCCTGCCATGCTGAAACCTGACTGTGAATTCTTTGGTGGCAAGGTGGCAATGGCGGCCATATATTATTTCGTGATTTTCCCTGATCGTCTTAGAAGCTAGTACAATTCCTGCATAGAGCATCAAAGACACGGACTATTACACACCAGCTGACAGGACACATGAGTATATTCTGCACCGTCTCCCTCCCTCCCTCTTTTCTCTTTGTACAGTCAACCTTTATAATGCAAATACTAATTATACATCTGTGTGAAAGTGAGTAGTTTAACTTTGTTATTACCGATGATCACAAAACAGGATCCTATGGTACTCGGCGTTCCCAATGATCTGTGGCAACCCCTTGACTCGTGAGCGTTGCACCCAGTCTTGATTCACCATTCATAAATCTCTCCTTCTGTCTCTTCTGAGTCTCTGCAAGTTAAAAGTAGTCTTTGAACTTTTCGCACCCAGATGAACCCAGATCCTATCAGATACATCTTTTCACTATGAGGCTTACTTACATGGTTTTCATGAAAGTCATGCTTGATCATATTAAATCCAAATTATAAATGAAGACACAGCAAATCTTTGCAGTTCCCTGTTCTCTTGGGCCCCTATGTCTCTCCCCCAAAGTTCCTCGTATAATTTGGCTGAAGTGTTTCTATGAACTTGGGTTCTTTTAGCCTCATTGTCGTGGAAGTGATCGAGATCCTTCCAGTAGAGCGATACAGACAGAATTGTGTGCGTGTGTGTGTTTTACGAGTAATGGAGTTTTTTATTGGCCACGCCCACAACATATGGAAGTTCAAAGCCACACCTGTGACCTATGCAAAAGTTGTGGCAATGCCAGATCCTTAACCCACTACCCAGGGCTGCTGCAGAGACAACACTGGATCTTTAGCCACCTGTGCCACAACAGAAACTGTGATGCAATTTTTTATGTAAAGGCAAAAGCATGCAGTCACCCAGCCTATTATGTTTGTCCAGACCTGCTGGAGAGCATGCATTTAAACTAGCCTGAATTAAAATGCTTGGCTTATGCAGACAATTGGGATCACAGCTTGCAGGAAAATGGATCTTTAAAAGTGTTAGATTTTGACATTGATGAATACAACACTTAATTACTATTTCAGATCTTTTCTGATTAATTTTATTATCAGGTTGAGAAAAAATATTTAGAGGGTTATTTAGGAGTCGGTATTCCAGAGGATGGGTCAGCACAGAGAGACAAATGTCAACAACAGGTTCTACTCTTGAAAAAGGACGGAGAGATGGAGAAACACAAAAACCTTGGGCTCTGAGAATGTAACGCTTCTGAATAAGTGAGCTTTCTGAAAAGCTATGAGTGGGATTTTCAATATGCTTCTTGAAAAACAGAGGGAAATCCTTTCTTGAAAGAGCCGTGTACTTCATCAGCTGATATATGTGCACATAAAATGTGACAACTTCTGCATGCGAGAGAATTGAAAGATCTCTCAGAGTTGCTGATGAATAATGGGAAAAAAATTAAAACTTGCTTTTAAACAAAGTTTGCTTTTTATATGCTTCATGAAAAATGTTCCTATCATTTCCCATGGTAATTGGCATTTGTAGCAACTGTCTTCTGCCTTTGGTGACATCATGATTTTATTTTGTTTGACTGAGAAATAAGCAATATGAGGTTGAAGGCTGGAGAGGACAAATCAAGAATATTATCATGCAAAAAAAAAAGAGAGAAATACCAACTTTAAGATATTTTGTGGGTATTCCTTCTGGAGAATGATGAATTTAATGATTTCATATCTTTCCATCTTTCTTTACCGGTGAAATAGAGCCTGACGGGCTGGATTGTCTTCTAAATCTAAAGAAATAATAGCAAATGCAATCCTCCAGCTGAGAAGGGATTTGGAAAAGTTGCTTTTCCGATGCTTCAGAGACAGTTCAGTACTTGCTCTCTGTTCAGCTTTGTTTCCCCAGACACCCTTGAGTGGAGAGATGAGAAATTTGAAAATCAAATGCTACAACGTATGTCCCCAGTGTCACTTGTGCCCTCCAGGGAGGACCCAGATCTGATGCTCCCATCACACCCTCTCCCCTTGGGAAATGCCCAGCTCCTGGGAGGCAGGAACCCACATGCCCCTTCACAGGTGCTCAGGTGAGAGGTGCAGCACCTGTCAGGGATGTAGCTGGAGAGTTTGGGCATCACAGGAAGCCAAACTGCACATTCCATTTTCCCCAAGGTTCTCAGACTCTGTGAATTGCTGTGTACACTGCTTTGTACTCGCATTGGAGCTATAAAGAAGATGTGTATCAAAAACTCAGAGATCATCCAACACCCCCAAACTTAAAGAATAATAGTCAATCACTACCCAGCACACCAAACTTAAAGAATAATAATCAGTCACAGTGTCAGATATGGATCTTTATTTTTCTCCTTCTGCCGAGTTATCTTTCTGTGTTCTATTCTATTATTTTTTTACTATACATCAGTCAGATTTTTTATTTTTTAATTTTTTATTATACTTGATTTACAGTGTTCTGTTGATTTCTGCTGTTCAGCAAAGTGACCCAGTTTTATGTAAATGGTCCCAATAATGAGAACCTATTTTCTTTACTCATAAACATTCCAGTTTCTCTTATTTTAAAATTAATAAACTATGAAAAAGTTATATTTTCTTAGCTATCTCATGTGTGTCTTTATTCTTGTTCCCTTCCACTCTTCACCTAAGTTCTTGAAAACGCAGGGGCCACTCTTGGTTTCTCTTTCTCTCTTACCCACTTCCAACCCTCGCTGTATAACTGCCATTGAAACTTAATGTTCAAGTGGAAAAACTCGCTAAATTTAAAGGCACTTGCCATCCTCGGTTTCTGCAGTGTTGACTTTTGTGGCCAACTTTTTTATCTGCTAGGGAGGAAATATTCCTGGAGGGAAAAACAAAAGCCTTCTCTCTTGGTTCCCCTTACCCGATACCATTCAGGATCCCTGACTTTTTTTTTTTTCTCTACATTTTTTGATAGAGACCCCTCTGTTCCTGTGCACAAAACACACATATGCTCTGGGCTCTGCACAGAGGCATCTTTTCTCCATATTTGTGTTCAATCATCACACATTTTCAGTCACTCTGTCACCTGCTAGATTTATGTCATATACTAGTATCGTTTTAATCTTTGGAAGGCACCCTTAGTACCAGAGCAAAGCTTAGCCTGCAAACACCTTGACCTGGTTCATAATGCAGTGCCCCTGACAGGCATTCTGTGGACTGTTTGCTGAGAGACCGTGTTGCACAGTCGTTGTGAGCTTGGCTCTGGCTCCTTGATGTGGGTTTTGAATCCTTTGACGCCTCTTGATACCCGCTTGACTCTGAGAAAGTTGTGTAACCTGTCTGGTCTTTAGTTTTCTCATCTATAAAACTAGTGTGTTAGTCCAGTCAGATCATGTAACAAAATGCCATGAACCGAGGGCTTGTAAACAGCGGAAATTTATTGCTTAGAGTTCTAGAGGCTGGAGGTCCAAGTTCAGGAAGCCAGCTCGCTGGGTTCTGGTGAGGACCGTATTTAGGATGCAGGCAGCCGACTTCTCCTTGTATCCTCACACGGTGAGGTGATGAGGGAGCTCTCTGGAGTCCCTTTTATAAAGACACTGCTCCCAGCTGTGAGGTCTCTGCTTTCATGCCCTAATCACCCCCGATAAAGTCCACTTCCTAACACCATCACACTGGAGGCCAGGACTTCAGTATATGAAATTTGTGGGTGGGGCACCGGGAGGCAAAAATATTCAAACCAGAGCAATGGAATGATGGTGCTACCTACGTCAGGAGAATTGTGGGTATCTTGTCCATTCTTGCTAGCACTAAGCAGGAGCACATTCTCAATAAATACGTGTGTGTGTGTGTGTGTGTGTGTGTGTGTTCTCTCGCCATGGATAGATAGATATAGATTAGAGGCTATTATATATTGTATAAATATATTCATATATGTGATTGCTAAATTTATATAGTTCTTTTACATATATATATATTTAGAGATAAGATGCCTTCTGAATTCTAGGTGGCCTAAAGAGAATCCACAGAAAGTAGCTGACACTTCTTGTCAGGACAGAAGGACAGCTGAGGCTTATTTGATGTAGTGCTGGCCTCAATGGGAAGTTTTTAAGAGGGATAATAAAAACAGAACCAGCATATATGTCTTCAAAGTCCTGGTGGAAAAAAAAAAGCCCAGGCAACCTATAGTTCAGGAGGTACTTTTTCAGCCCACAGACTCAGAAGAAGGCAGGGTTGGACACCGGGAAGATTAAAGGGTGTCCCCACCTTGTCAGCAGTGGCCGAGCGTCCAGTTTGTGTAAGAGCTTTGGGAGGAAGCGTGACTCTTAGATCCCAAGTTGCCGGGAACAGGATCCTAATCACGCGCAAAACTTTCTTTCTAGTCATGTCTTTATCCCCATCTCCTTTTAAATCATCATTGAAAGAGATTTCTTTATACCAAAAAAATATGGGGAAACAATAGGGTACTTGAATTACGAGCCTGATTTCTTTGTTGATTCAATGACAGGCAGTCCAAATACCCAGGATGGACTCACTTCTGTGCTGCTACCATGTCAGTATGAAGGAGAAGGAAGGAAATTCTGAATGCTTCTGGAAAGAGAAAAACTAGGATAATTGCTGTGGGGCAGGAGTCAGATTTGCATGTGTCATAGTCAACACCAGATGTTAAAGAATAGAGCAAAATCTTAAAAAATATTTAAGAGAACTATTTTTTGCATTTCGATTTGGACACCAAGTCAAATGACCATTCATAAATGAGCAGTATGAGAGTTCCCGTTGTGGCTCAGTGGATTAAGAACCCAACATAGTGTCTGTGAGGATGCAAGTTCAATGGCTAGCCTCATTCAGCGGGTTAAAGATCTGGCGTTGCCGCAAGCTGTGGCGTAGGTCACAGAGGCAGCTCGGATCCGGTGTTGCTGTGACTGTGGTGTAAGTCTCAGCTGCAGCACCAGTTCAACCCCTAGCCCAGGAACTTCCATATACTACAGGTGCGGCCCTAAAAATAAATAAAAAAATAAATGAGCAGATTTTCAGAAAACGCACGTAGACTCAGAAAATGCAATTCCTGCCCCATTACAGGTATAATGTCATGGGAATTTGAGGATTTCCTCCAGTGAAATAAATAAAAAGGAATTCAAACCAAAGAGGAGATAAGAGAAACTTTGTGAGCTGAGAGACTGGTAACACTTGAGAACGAATACCAAATTATAAGACTAAATAATTATAGTTGCCTGGTGTAAAAATAGCACCATTAATTAAAACAGCAAGAATAAAATTCCAGCATTTTAAAAATCAGATGATTTCAGCATGGAGCTTCTTGGGCTGAGGCTGCCTTATCTTGTCTAGAAAACCTGTTTTCTTCTAGAAAGTAACATTTAAAAAGAAGAAGTGGTTTATGCCATTGCTTTCAGAGACAGTGAACATCTTTAATTTCCAACAAAGTTAAGGGAGAGAATTAGATTTTTGTATTCATCAAAGCAGATCATGTGTTAAATTTGAAACACTCTTGAAGTGTTAACTCCAAATTCATTGCAAAGCAAAAAGGCATTGCTTATGTAAGGACGAGCTGTCCTGAATTATGCAGTTTAGCACAGTGAGTCTTCAATGTCCTTCTTCATCCATGTGCAATAAAATCTCACTTTAAGGACCAGGTGAATAGTGCTTATTCCATTGAAGCTGTGAACATCATAATCCCCTCAAGCCAGCAATTTTGGTACCTGGATTTATGGAACATCTTTCACATGAGGGAACTGAGTTCTTTAGAAATATTGTAAATATCACATCGCATGGAATTATCTCGCACTGAGGTGTTACTGCTGTGAATACACAGGGCAGGGCATTTCTGAGGTTTTAGCAAAGGCAGGTGGGCAGTTTCACTCAACTTCTGAAGGCAAGACTCATGCAGTTTGTTCTTGGGAGCATTTTCCTTTCCCTCCTCGTGTCCCAGCGTCATCCTCCTGAGCCATTCAGCCTGAAGCTTTCCTCCTGTGAGAAGTTACCGTCAGCAACTCTGGGGCCCTCCGGAGAAGTTAGGACCTTCACTCCGAAGGTCTGGATCTTCATTCTAGAATCTTCTCACTGGGCAGACGCTTCTGTCCTTCTTTGGAACGTAAGAGCGTGCCTTCCAACTCGCGTGACCCCGTCTGGACAAGTGTTCTTGGTTTTACTTGGTTGGTTGGTTTGTGACCGCTCTGTGCCTCGATTTCCTGGTCTGTAAAATGTGAGCAGTACCTGCACCCTGGCGCTGTGCTAGCGATGAAGTCCCCGACCCACGGCGGCACGCAGTGCGTGTGGGTCCTTAGCCACGAGGTAGAGACTGGGTGGATATTGAACCTCCCGGGCCTCTGGTCTCCATGACTTGGGAATTGATGGTTCTGTGCAGGCATTCACCTATTGCATGAACACTGAGAAGGACCTGGAATGTTACAGAAAAAAGTAGCCCTAAACTTTTGGAAATTTGCAATGCTTTTGATCCTTCTTAGAAGTTCGGAAAGTAACTGCTGTAAGAAGATAAAGAGGGACCGAGAATGAAGGCCTGGGACCTCTTATGTTTGTCCTCTCTTCTCTCTCCACCAGCATTTGGCAGCATTTTAGAGGTATTTAAGGTTCTGCAGAAAATCACCACATCTAATTGCTACAGGTCGAAGTGTCTGTGACTTTTGATGTTTCCTGATGTTCTCTTTTTCTCTGCATCAGAATATTTCAGAATTAAAGTTCAAAGCAAAGGGACTAATAAGTGGACCTTCTGGCTCCCTCCCACGTCCCCTTCGAAAGGCTCCGGGGGAAGACACAGCACTGCGTGATTTCAGTGCCCTCTGGGTTTCCAGGTTCCTCACATGGAAAACGAGGGTTCAGCAGACTTCCTTACAGCCTAATGGCCCATGATTTTACATTTTGCAAATATTATTTTCAGTATCTCAGAAACCTTCAAAGAAAATTCTATGACTGGTTTCCTTTTTTTTCATTTTTACTGCATCTCAAATTCTGGCTACGATTGTGAGGTATTTCCACTAAGCTTTTCACTCCTTCCTATCTGTGGAATTCATTTCTGCCCTGTGACATGGCAGTCATTTCACATATAGCGCATTACTGCCATTTTAGTAGCTAATTATTGTCAAGAATTTTAAATATTCATGTATGCTCATTACAAGAAATTCTTCAGAGCAAAGCATCCCAATAAAATAGTTTCTTAAGTGTAGCATTATTGTTGCATTTACTGTTATGACCTAATGGAAAAATACTATTTAGACTAGAAATATAGTCTACCGCAAATGTCATCAATTGGTGACTCCAGAGTGTCAGTATTCTTTATTCTAGTGGTTTCAGATAATGAGTACTCACCAAGCAATTTCCTGGTAATAGACAAAGGCAGAATTTCCTAATACTTTAAGAAAAACTTTGTCAAGTAAAATGCCCAGGGACAGAAAGATAGACTTACTGTGAGAACTGAAATATATAGAAAATGTATACAATAAGCTAGTCTCAAGTCATAAAACTTAGAAAGTTTTAACTGCAGATAAAATGAATTGCAATCATCTTGTGTTGCTTAATAGAATTTCGATGAGCAAGAAGGTATTTTAGATTTGTGAAGTAAGCCATTTCTGCCATTGGAGGCAAAACAGATATCCTATCAAGTTCTGAAAAATAATAGAATTGGATTAGTCTTTTGCTTGCAGGTATGGCTGACACAAACAGTAATGGCTCAGAAGTTAAGCTACTAAAACTTACTGGACATAAAACTAGTCTAATCAATCACTTCTCTGGCTAAGAATATGCTTATCATCTTTATGTTCTCAGAGTCGCAGAAGTGGGATCCTTTTCATATCTGGAAATATAATCAAGGAGTTTCTTTGCTCTTTGCTCAAGTAATATGATAACCTTGAAAGCACAAGTAATATCATTTTCCTGTTCTGCTCTTTCCTTAGAATAACAATTGAGTGAATGTTCTTGAGCAACAAATATTGTGTTGATGTGGAATGGAGCCCTATTTAAAAATTATTTCTGTTTACATTCTGATTTCACATAGGATTCAACACAGAAATTTGAGTTCTCTGGATACGGTATTTCTCTCTGGATGCGCAGTCCGTTTATAGCAAGCACAGGTGACAGCCAGTACAAGCGCAGTAACTGTAGCAAGTTCCGAGAGTCTGGAGCATCCAAATGTGGTCCTTGCTAATCTGCATACTCTTTATTATACGCGTTTGTGGACAGAGAATAAGGGAAAGAGGAAGGAAACTACAACTGACTGTTGAACACCTTGGGTTTGGACTGTGCAGGTCCACTTATATGTGGGTTTCCTTTTCTATAAATACTGCGGTACTGCACATTCTATGGTTGGTTGAACCCAGGGATGGGGAACCTTGGTAGGAAGGGTCAGCTCTGGGAGCTGAGCATCTGCAGACTTTGGTATCTGTGGCAGGTCCTGGAACCAGTCCCCTGTGGATACTGAAGGATGACTCTGCCTGTGTGTGTGTGTGTGTGTGTGTTACTCACTTTATTTCTTTGGAGGAATGAAAGCTGAAGAAATATGATATGCATTACTTCAAAGTGAGGAGGGCTTTGCACAGAGCTCTGCTTGCTAACATGTCTAAACGCTGGTGTGTGTACGGTCCTGGTGTCCAGTCTCTTCTGTCACTCACTCCCTAAGGATTCTCAGCTTTCTCACAGCTTTAAAACCGCGCTAATGACCCTGCAGCTGGGATCTCTCCCCGGAAATCCACACTCAAAGACCAATAACCTAGTTTGTGTTTTCATTGGAATGTTTAATGAGCATCTCCAAGGTAACATAACATAAAGGGAACATTTGAGTTCCCCCAAATCCACTTCTCTTCTATTTCCCTTTAAAGGCATGCAACCCCATTCACCCAGGTGCTCAGGCCAGAACCACAGCAGAAGTCCTCTGAGCTCTGTTTTTCCTTATTCCTCAGAGCCAGACCATTACAAATGGCGTTGCCTCTGCCTCCCTGTATACCCAGACCCAAGGCCTTCTGCCTCACCTCCCTGTCCACACCACCACCCTTCTCCCTGCACCTGGCATCAGCTGATTTTCCTTGCTCATATTCTTGTCCCCCTGCAATCTGGTCACCACACAGAAACCACATCAAGCCTTTTGGAAAGTCCATCAGCTAGCGGTCCTCCTCATCGTAACCCCAGGGATAGAATCTAAGTCCTTCCCCGTGGACTCCGAGGCCCAAAGTGATCTGGCTCCGAGTTTCTAACCGTATGTTCTACCATTTTATTCCCCTCACGTGAAGAACTTGAGGCTCCATTCTCATCCTCACTGGGTGCACTTTGCAGAGGGACTCTGGCACTCACTGTTCCCTTTGCTCACTGCCTGCCTTGCGTTGAGTCTCTACTCCAGTGCCAGCCCATCGCTATGACCCTGTGACTGTGATGATGCAGGACTACTGTCATCCCTCTTCTCTGACCCTGCAGTATCATTTTGTAGCACCTTCCAATACATTCCTCCCTTTTTTCCTTTTCTGTTCCTTTTTATGACTATTTTGTTGCTTTTTGTCTATATCAGAAGTCAGCATTATTTTTTTTCTGTAAAGGACCAGATAGTAAACATTTTAATTTTGGAGGCCAAGAGACAAAATCAAACTGCTCTTCTCATCAAAAGGCATATTGTTAAACACTTTACATTTAGAAGTGTGAAAACCATTCTCAGCTTAGAAACCATCCAAAAATAAACTGGAAACTGGATTTAGCTCATGGGCTGTAGAGTGATGCCATCTCATCTTTATCACTTCGTAATAAAGTGAACATTATTACAGGAGTAACTTTGAAAATTTGGTTTATCATTATGTCCCTGAAATACAGAAGACAAAAATTCGAAGCAGCCACAATTAGCGGTCTCCGAATTTTTTAAAAAATGCCAAAAGAAGCAAAAAATCGTGGATTACAATGCCCCATCAAATAGAGAATATCAATAGAGGGATAGAAATTATAAAAGAACCAAACGGTAATTATAGAATTAAAAGTACAATAACTGAAACGAAAAATTCACTAAAGGGAGTCGAAGAAAAAATCAGCAAACCTGAAAATAGATCAGTGGGTATTATGCAAACTGAACAACAGAGAGAAAAAGATTGGGGAATGATGAACAGAGTTGCAGAGAAATGTAGGACACCATTAAGCGCGTAAATGTAAGCATATGTGGGAGACCAGAAGGAGAGGACAGAGAGAAAACATGAAAAATATATTCAAAGAAATATTGGGAGCATTTTCCCAAATTTAATCCATCCAAGAATCTAAAAGAGGATAAATACAAAAGAATCCACACCCAGATATATCAGGGTGAAAATACTGAAAGGCAATCACAAAGAGAAAAAAAAAATTGAAAGCAGCAAGAGAAAAATGTCTCATCACTTACAGGGAAACCCTAATAAGTTTAGCCGCTGACTCATGAGTAAGGATGGAGGCCAGAAGGCAGTAGGATGGCATATTCAAAGCACTGAAAGGGACAAAAGACAAGGCGGCCAACAAAATTCATGTTAAGAAGATAAATATAGCAAACTCTATGAATATATACTTGTTTTTTTCTTCTCTCTTCTTTAAAAGATATAAAATTATGCAATAATAATTACAACAAGGGATTGTTGAGGTTGTGACATGCATAGATGCAATATATATACCACACTGTACTATTAATAACTGTGTGCCATAATTATTGTGTGCGACAATAATAGCACACAATTTGGAAAGAATACATAGAAACTGAGAATGTGATCTTAAATTTCATGGGGAAATGCAGGTGACCCAGAACAACCAAAATAATGTTGAAAAAAGCAAAACAAATTTGAAGGACTCATTCCTCCTGATTTCAAAATCCCTATAGTAATCAACAAAGTGTGATATTGCCATAAATATAGATCAATGTAATGACACTGAAAGTCCACAAGTAAATCATCACATTTGTAGCCAATTATTTTTGACAAGCGTGCCAAGGTAATTCAATGGGCAAAGAATACTGTTTTTAATAAATGGTGCTTTGAAAATTGAATGTTCACATGCAAAAGAATGCCACTGGACCCCTTCCTCACACCATAGACAAAAAGTTAACATAGTTCAGAGACTTAAATGTAAGAACTAAAACTTTAAAACCCTTAAAAGAAAATATAGCCATAAATCTTCACAATATAGATTTAAAATTTCTTAAGTTTAATATTGAAAGTACAATAACAATAGAAAACAATCAGTAAACTAGACTTAGCAAACTTTAAAAATTTTGCACTTCAAGGAAAACTATCAATAAAGTGAAAAGACAGCTTCTAGAATGGGAGAAGATATTTAAAAATCATGTATCTGAAAAGGACTTGTGTCTAGAATATATACAGAACTCTTACAGTCCATGACCAAAAAAACCCCAAATACTCCCATTGGAAAGAGGCAAAGGATCTCAATGCACATTTCCCCAAAGAAGGCATAAAGTGGTCGATATGCACGTGAAAAGATGCTCATCATTAGCAGTCTGGAAAGTTCAAGTCAAAAACCACCGAGATACTTCACACACGCTAGAATGACTACAAGCAGAAAGATAGAAAATACCAGGCTGTGGGGAGAATCTGGATGAACTGGAATCCTTGTTCGCTAGTGATTGGTGAGTTGAAACACGATGCTACTGCTTTAGAAAACCATCTGGCACTTCCCCCAACGGGAAAATAGAGAGTTACCATTTGAACCAGCAGTTTTACTCCTAGGTACATTCTCAAGCGAAATGAAAACATATATCCACACAGAAACTTGTATGTGATGTTTATAGCATCGCTACACATTATTTGTAATAGCCAAAAGGTGAAAACGACCCACATTTCCAAACTCATGCCCCTAGGAATCTCTTATGTGCTTATTTCATTTCATTGGCAATGATTTTTCCCGTCTGTAACAGGAAGATGGACAGCACCTGGTATCAGAGAAGTGAAACTTAGCTGACCCCACGTCAAAACCCTTCTTTATTTAGATGTATGCATTGTTGCTTACTGAAGATGTCGTTAATATTAAGCTCCATCATCATCATCATTATTGTCGTCGTGATCGTCATCATCAAACCACCTCCCTCAGAAATACTTTTCGGTTGTACGGCTCTCTGTGATACTTAGATGCCCTATAATTACCTTTTTTTCTTCTTTTGTCTTCACCTGAACAAAGGCAGTTTCTGCTTTCTGAGAGTGGTATGTATGTGGCTGAGCTCTCGCAGTTCCGCTGAAGTCATTTGCAGGCAGTGTTTTCTCCATTCCTTGGATTAGATGTCACCCTCCCTATCCATGAGTGCGTGCACGCACGCACACACGCACACATGCACCTGTATGCATAATCCTCCGTACCCCCTTCACTTCTTTGTCCCAAAGTGGGCAAGCTGAGAAATAATAAATACGCAGCCCCTAGAATAATGGCCACCCCACAGCGGGGCCCTGTATTACACATGCCTTTTTATTTTCTGTATTTTCTGGTGTTTGGACATCAGCGCCTTGCTGTACCCAGGACTGTCCCACCAGGCGATCCACAGAGAGAAAAAGACTCGTGAGACTGGGCACCTCTCAGAGGCAAACTGAGCGGTCCAGGGCCCACACACCAACCACCTCCTCTGTCAGGCTCTCACACTCTAGACCATTGTCCATCTGCCCTCATCACCCCAAGCGCAGGTTCTAGACGACTAGCGACAGCCCCTGGGCCCACTGGGATTATTCACACTGGCCAATCCTTAGCCTCTTTGCCCTGCGCTACCTTACCCTCCCCATGGAAGCCACAGTCCAAACCTGCCCACATCCCCTCCCTCCCTCCCTCCACCCCTGACTGACCCCACAGCCCTGCGTGGCATGCCAAGCCCGCTGTTCCTAGGCATCTGTGAATACGGAAACTTCTTTTTCCATCACAGTCCTCCCTGCGTCTCCTTGTCTTACCATCCCTGACTAAGACAAGTCACGGGTACATTTTAAATCAGACCCTTGGTAAGTGACAGCTGCCACTCCCCTCAGTAATAACTTGTGATCTCTGCTCATTTGCACCAAGTGAGAAAAATGAAGTCAGACTGGTTCCCTTACAATCAGGGATCGTAATGCTGGAAAAAGTATTTTGCAACACTAACTTCAATAAGTGAGAGGCAAATACATTTGAGGAGCACAAGTGCACCTCCAGAAACACAGATCCCAAAGATTTTCCTCAATGGTGAGCCTGCTGAGGTCTGAGCGTCTCGCGCCCTCCCCTCGCCCCTGCACCTTGTGCACGTTCCAGGATTGCTGCGGCTGCTCTAAATGAAGTGATGATCAGAGAGTGGGCAAAAATCCTTTCTGGGAAAAAGTTTCAGTGCTTTGGAGTCTCATGGACTCTGGATCACTCTGAAAAGAAAACAGGGTATTGGGAAGAGATGTTTTCCCACATTCTAATAAAACAGAATTAAGTGGGCAGCATGGCTCTGGGAACAGAAAGCGTTCTTCTCCGTTTGTAGGATGGTTGCCCAGGGAGTATTGTTCACACGTAAAGAGGCTGATGGCGCAGATGGCTGACAAGGCCTTGCTCGGTGGCTGGTGAACCATTCCTTTGCGATCTGGCAAAGAGGAGGCCTGCAGACGTCTGCAGATGGTGCCGGGGCTCATCCAGCAGTTTGGCAGCTTCTTCTTTTGGGGGGTCGTGTCACTGCCGGGGTGACTATTGGCCGTATTCAGCCCAGGGACCCGGGGTCCTGATTTGAAATGTTGCATCAAAGGATTCTTCCTAAAGCCATTTGCTGTGCAAGAATACAGAGGGAACTAGGTGAAAAGTGAAATTTGTTTAATGATTGCCTCTTCGAGTAATTAAATCCCATGTCCATTCATAAAAATATCTTCCCACCTCTACTTCTTAAAAATCGTTTCACCCTGCCGAGGTTTCCAGGCCTGAGCAGGAGATTTACAAACATTTGTCATAGACACAAAAACTGATCAATAGAACTATAAAAGATAAAAGTTTTAAATCATTCGCTGATTATGGCTATGGGCACTTCCATTACGTTTTCCATTAAGTAGGGATGTGTATAAAAAACATTGAGTCACTTATGTTTATAGGAGAGAGAGGGGAAAAAGCAGAAGGGGAGAGAAACTGATGAGAAGGACTGATTAAAATCACTATTTCTCATTTTTGTACACCTATAATTGAAATAAAATTCATTAAGCAAAAAAAAAGAAAAAGAAAGAATGCCATACTGCCTAAAACTTCTGATAATGCTTGAAGTGTGACAAGTTTTTTTTTTTTTAATATTAAGGAAGGTAATAAAAATTTTTTTAAAGAAAATAAAATCGCTATTTCTCTTGCTGAAGGAAAATTCAGCTTTCAAGTATTATCCATACAAAAATGTTTGCCTTTGGTCTTTTTTAATGTATGGTGATATGATAGGAGTTTCCATCATGGCTCACTGGTTAAAAATCCAACTAGAAACCATGAGGTTGCGGGTTCGATCCCTGGACTTGCTCAGTGGGTTAAGGGTCAAGTGTTGCCATGAGCTGTGGTGTAGGTCGCAGACGCGTCTCGGATCCTGCGTTGCTGTGGCTGTGGTGTAGGCCAACAGCAACAGCTCTGATTTAGACCCGTAGACTGGGAACCTCCATATGCCGCTAGTGCGGCCCTGGAAAAGGCAAAAAGACAAATAAATAGATAAATAAATGTATGGTGATATAATAAACATTATAACAGCAAAAAAGACAAGTATTTCTTTTATCTACCCGAGAAGGTAGGAGAAGTTTTGGATATGCTATTAGAAAAAATGGCCATTACATTTTCTGTGTAATTGTTATCAGTGTTCATGATAAAAGGAACCCTTTGTAAACCATTCTGCAAATTCCTTCTGACCTTTGTAACTCCTTTTGTCAGACTGAGCCCATTGCCCCCGTGAGGACCTCAGAGAGGCCGTAGGTCTGACGTGAAGGTGGCTCTTTTCAGACTGATCTTTTATTGTTGAAACATGCACATATTCAATCAAGAGCACCAGGCTTGGATTGGGTTCCTTATGCATATCTTGGAATTATTGCTTCCTTTCATTTCTAGGAAAATAGCTTCTCTCGTTCCGTGACTTGCGCTGACCATGACATGCCAGCCCTCATTATTATATAAGTTCTGCAGTGAACTTGGTAGGAAAAGCAATACAGTGTTACCCAGAGGGAATGTAGAAATGCAAAAAAAAAAAAAAAAAAAAGAAAGAAAGAAAAAAAGGAAAGAAGGGGAAAAGGGAACAAGATTTTGGAACAGACAGAAAGAGTAACTCCTACGAGATTCTGGGTTTTTTCTACATTGCATTGTGTTGGGACTCATGTTTCAATTCACTTGATTCCACTAGGGTTGTGGGATAGACAGGGGAGGGTTTGGACTTAAATGCAAAGTACCGGTCGCTCTGTTAACAGGCTTTTTCTTTCTTTTTTCTTTTTTTTTTTTACACTAAGTGTAATTACTAAGAACTGTGGATTTCAGAATATTTGCTTTTCCATCCCTTTCCTTTTCCCACCCCAACTCCCATAACCCTCAGCTGGAGTGCAGACAGTGAATCCAGCCAGCCTGGACTGGGCTTTGGCTCCCTGGTGAGATGCCAGGCAAAATGCTCTCTTTGTTCCAACTCCCAAGAGGTAAAAATGGGAACGGCAGTCATGCCGGTGTCACAGCATTTAGTGAGGATTAAATAAAGAAAGGAAGTAAAGAGTTTAGTCTTTCCTGGCACGAAGAGTAAATATTAGGTAATTTGTTATCCCTTTGGTATTGCATATTTGCCTTATTACTTAGAACACTGAAGATACCGTCAGAAGTATTTGCTTATTGATTCAAGCAAAAATTACCTGAGATCATCCTCTGCTATTGAGACCAGGTATTTTCATGTGCTTAATGAGGGTAAAATATTACCATGTGTTTTTAGCGTCACTCAGAATGGATCTTGCCTCCAGGGGAATGAGCCAGTTTGGGGGGCAAATTAGGAGTTCAGTTTAGAAATCCGAGGAGAACTGTTGAGAAGGCAGTAGGAGCTGTAAGTCTGGAGTCCAAGGCCATGGGCTGGGCTGAAGATCCACACTTGAGAGCAAACAGCACGTCGATAGTATTTAAGGCTCTGAGAGCGGACACAGCTGCCACCAAGGGACCGGGACCTTCAGAGACCCAGGCGAGAAGGAGGTGTCAGCAAAGGTGTCCTGGTCCCTGCATCAGGTGGGGAGCTGGGCCACTGTGGTGCTCGGAAATCCAGCTCAATAAAAGTTTGGAGGGAGTTCTGTTGTGGCTCGGTGGGTAAGAACCCGACATAGTGTCCATGATGATGTAGGTTCGATCCCTGGCCTCGCTCAGAGGGTTAAGGATCTGGCATTGCTATGGCTGGATTGGAGGGGGCAGCTGCAGCTCCTATTCAACCCCTAGTCTGGGAACTTCCATATGCCACAGGTGCGGCCCTAGAAATGATGCTAGAAGGATGTTACCGGAATCCGAGTTCTTGTTCACTCAGTCGAAGAATGAACTCCGCGAACACACAGGCAGCAAGCAAAGTCTTTATTACAGGAAAGCGAACAGCTCCCAGGGCTGCTGGGAGGGGGAGAAGAGCCCACTTCTCTATTGTCCTACAGGGATTTTTTTCTCTTAAAGAAGGGGAGGGGCACCAACGTGGGGTCCAGAAAGATGTGGCTTTCTCCCATTGGCCTGCTCAGTTACCTGTATCAGTTCTTATCCATCAGAGGCTTTAGGGGTGGAAATGTCCCTTAAGTCCCATGGTTTCTTTGCCTTAAACTTCTTCCCGTAGACTGAGTCTCAGGGGGTTCGGGATTACTGTCCACCTGGGCGTAGGTGCACTCCCTGTAATAAACAAGGCCTGTGGGGATGTTACTCCCTGGAGCCTTTGAGCCACAAATGTTCATCAATGGCCTTTATCAAAGAATGCATCGAAGCCCATGCTCCTATACTGGCTACATGAGTTAGGGTTCTGCCTCAGAAAGACAAAAAAAAAAGAAAAAGTTTCAAGCAGGCAAATAGTCAGCCATGTCCGTAAGGAGCTCGGTTCTCACAGGTTCTAACCGGGCAGTGGGGGAGAAAGCCTTCTGGAGAAAGCCACCAGGTCCGGTGGTGGGGGCGGGTTGGGGGGAGAGGCAGCAGGGCAAAGGTGCGAAGGCCAGTCTGCCGGGGGTCTGGGAAATGCTGACACCCACATGCTGACATCAGAAGTCTGGAGAAATAATCCAGGAAGTCCTGAAATAATAGAAGGTGAGGCCAAGCCTTGAGACAAGGAAATGTTCCTTTGGAAGAAAAAAAAAAGACAAATGAATATTGCTTCTTTGCCCTTTGCATCTTTCTGTAGTACATACCTGGGAGATATTCATGGTCAGAACAGAAATGCTTCTATCAAGTTTTAGGAGCATATCTAGATCTCTCTTAGGTTTAAGACAATAAGATATCAAGAGACAGCGGCGTCAGAGTTTGGGGGCTGACCCCTCCCGCAGAACAGATCGTCCCTTGGCTCTTATCACAGCAAGAGTCAGATTCCGAGTTTTCTCTGCCTGGGGCTGGAACCTGGTGATCTGCAGTAGCTGTGATGCAAACTGATTGCCTCAGGAGGAATTCTACTTTCACGGTGTTTTATTGGGTTGTGTTTCTTTGTGGCTTTTATTGTTATTTCTGAACGTTTTCAGGACCTATTAACCGAACTGGAAGAAAGCACACGTTTTAGTTGTCCCAAGTAACTCCATACTTTTTATAACCTTGTTTATTGTGGGAAAACTAAGTAAAGCCCTCCCCTGCTTGTGTCTGATCAGCATGTGGGAGACGCCCCCACAGCTACACGGTCTGGCCTCAGATGCTTTCCTGGTGCCCAGGAGCTGTGTCTTATGAGGATATTTGTGGAGTTCGCGTTGTGGTGCGGTGGGTTAAGAATCCGACTGCAGCAGCTTGGATTGCTGAAGAGGTGTGCGTTCAGTCCCCAGCCCAGCAGTGGGTTTAAACGGATCTGGTATTGCTGCAGGGGTAGCGTAGGTTGCAACTGCAGCTCAGATTCAATTTCTGTCCTGGGAATTTCCATATGCTGCAGTGTTGCCATAAAATTTAAAAATAGGAGTTCCCGTCGTGGCTCAGTGGTTAACGAATCCAACTAAGAACCATGAGGTTGCAGGTTCGATCCCTGGCCTTGCTCAGTGGGTTAAGGATCCGGCGTTGCCGTGAGCTGTGCTGTAGGTTGCAGACACAGCTTGGATCCTGCATTGCTGTGGCTCTGGCGTAGGCCAGCAGCTACAGCTCCGATTTAGACCCCTAGCCTGGGAAGCTCCATATACTGTGGGTGCAGCCCTAGAAAAGGCAAAAAGACAAAAAAAAAAAAATTAAAAATAAAAAGGACATTTATGATGTTAAGATGGAAGGTACTTAGGATGACAGCGACCCACAGAACGCTCTGTTTTTTAAGCACTTTCTTAATGCTCTGCATTGATTATATACCAATTCTACACTTTTAAAATCTTCAGAAATGTTTAAAACAAGATTAGCCAGTGGATCCAGAGTAATAAGCACACTGAGAGACCTAATTGAGGAATGTAGGTTCCTTCACTAAATCATGTTGAACAGGACTGTGTGCGGTTACCAGTGTTTTGGTCTCTCCCGTCACAGTGAACCTGGGGTCCTCATCGCCTGCCTAAGCCTGTGGCCAAACAGCCTTTCCAACCTCCCAGTGCGGGAGGGACCAGAGGGCCCACCTCCAGGGGGCGGCGTTTTGTCACTCGAGGACAAAAGCAAGACGCTGAGAGATGGGACGCCGCTCAGTGAGACAGGAACCCGTCACAGGGTTCAGACACAGTGCGGAGGAGGAAGAGCCTCTGGGCTCAGAGCCCGCGGGCGTCTGCGATGGATCCATCAAGTTCCGGGCGGAGATAATGACCTGCGCCGCCCAGTGAGGTCGCTTGGGAAATGCTGGCCCACGGCGGGGCTGGATGCGCCTGGTTGGCGGGGAGTTGAAATGAGTGAGGCGTGTCGAGTTCTGCCTCCCACATCATGGGTGCTTCGCTGCAGATGCGGAGATGAGGGTGATGTCTTCCGGGAAAACGGGAGGATCGCCTACCTGCTGCGGCTTCCATCTCGGTCCCCACCGCGCTGCAGCCCCGCCCCCAGCCCACAAAAAAAGGGTGCATTTTTGCTTTTTAACTCATAAGCAAAGTGTTCAACAGAGCTCCTCCTAAGGGTTTAACCAGTGCGGAGGGTTATCTAAGTTGTTGAATGAAAGACCAACCAAGGCCACTCCTTGCTCTTGAAATGACCCTGGGGACCAAGCCTCTGGCAGGGGACACAGCACGTCCCATCTGATGTGCGCAGTCCCGACATTGGCTTTTCTCTCCACCAAAAATCAGACGCTAAAATCCCCAGCAGATAATTGTTCTGCAAAGTCATCAAGACCCTCCAAGGGGGCAGCCATCCAGGCAGACAGAAGGAACAAGAAAGAGAGCAAGAAATAAAAAAACATTTTTGAAAAAGAGAATTGAGAAAAGGAAGACCAGAGAGGAGAGAGAAGAGAACTAGCCACTTGGATGACGTCGTCACTTTCATTATCCCTGAAATCAGTTCATTACGTTAAATTCCCTTCAGGCGTGTGGAATAAAATTTAGATTTTTTATAAGACAAAAATAGGAAAAATACAAATAAAAAAATAAATAAATTTTAAGAAAAAGAAGGAGCCACACATCGGAAGTGAGCGTCCCGGCCTTCAGGGCCCCAACCTGCAGGTGCAGTGACAGAACTGCCTTCTTTTTTTTCTTTCGTTTTGTTTTGTCTTTTTGCCTTATATCTAGGGCCGCACCCGGGGCATATGGAGGTTCCCAGGCTAGGGGTCTAACAGGAGCTGTAGCTGCCGGCCTTCACCACAGCCACAGCAACATGGGATCCGAGCCACGTCTGCAACCTACACCCACCACAGCTCACGGCAACGCCGGATCCTTAACCCACTGGGCAAGGCTAGGGATCGAACCCACAACCTCATGGTTCTTAGTCGGATCCGTTAACCACTGAACCACGAAGGGAACTCCAGCCCTGCCTTCTTCAGATGTTTCTGAGAACTGTTGTTTCTGGTCAAACTCGCTGAACAGGGTTGCGTGGCGGGCAATATCATTCTCTCTCCTGGACCCGAGGTCCCTTCTCCATAGTCACCCTCTCTGTCCCCAGGGTTTTCTCATGAACAGAGTGATTCCGCTAACCCCTCTTCTTGAGGGTTTTTTTTTTGGGGGGGGGCTACACTGTTCTTTGATATGTTCGCTGCATTTTTTAATGACAAGTTTGTTTTCCCTTCTCACTAGTGAAGAAAATTGTATTCACTGCAGCACTTCTGTTGAGAGCACAGAGCTGAGGAAACCGAATCATTAGTTTTTATTAATCCTGTGTCCATTAGTCAGGCTTCTTCAGAGAAACAGAACCAACGGGATAAGTGTATATAGAGAGAGGTGTGTTTTAAGGAATGGGCTCATACAGTTATGGAGGTTGCCATGTCCAAAATCTGCACGGTGGGCAGTGGCTGGAGACCAGAAAATAGCTTATGCAGATCAAGTCCATGGACCATCTGTGGCAGCATTCTTTCTTGCTCTGGGAGGACAGTCTTTTGTTCTCTTCGGGCCTTCAACTGATTAGATGAGGCTCACCATACTATGAAAGGTATTCTGCTTTACTCAATGTTCAACAATTTTTTTAAATTTTTTTTATTAAAGTACAATTGAATTACAGTGTTCTATCAATTTCTGCTGTATAGCAAAGTGACCCAGTCATACATATATATATGCATTCTTTTTCTCATATCTACCACAAGTCCATCAATTTAAATGTAAATCTGACCCCGAAACACTCCCCCACAAATGTCTCGAATCATGTTTGACCACATATCTTGGCACTGCAGCTCAGCCAACTTGACAGAAAATTCACCATCATACTGAATTTTCTTCGTGCTTCTATTTAAAGCACTAAGATGTATTTCACGCAGAGAATCTTTTGAAAACTGAACATCTCAACCTGCTCATCACTCGGATTCTGAGTTGAAAGAAACAAGAAATGCCATCGGCTCTAACTTTGCGAGGGTTTGCTTTTCAGCGTAGGTACAGTTCTTCTTATTCTGCAGCTGTTCACACTATTCAATTCTGTACCAGTTAAATAATGTGTAATTATTTAGCTCTCTCCAACGCAGTGTAATTTAAGATGAGGTTTGGCATGAACCAAAGTGTCTTCTTTGTGTGCAAGTGTGTGTGTGTGTGTGTGTGTGTGTGTGTTCTATTCAAGAACTTTACAATTCCCAAATGACTCTACTCTGTAGGCTATGCATTGCTTGCCATCAGCTTTGCAAAGGAAATGACAGCAGTCTGGTAACATCGATACCAAAATCATTGTTGTTTCTCTGCAAATGCACTGGAAACCTCTAGCAGTTGGTGTTGAAATCCACAGCTCTGTGGCTTCTAAGAGTTTCACTTGCCAGTTAGTCCTCAGATACCCGTGGCTTGTAACTAGACACTTGTGGGACTAGGACATTGAGTTACTAAGGATAAATAATGCCTCTGCCATGAGCCATCTCTGCCGGAGGGCTGCAACTTGGAGGACACACGTTCATTAATCTAGTCAATTTACACAAATGTGAGACTTTCTAGGAGTACTTGAAAGTCACATTTATGTTTAGACTCATGACCCAGCTCCACACACCTGTTCAGGTGCTCTTGGAGAGCCTTCATTTACACACTCTGCCAGCTTTCCAAACGACATGTGAGATTACTGGGCTGTGGCAGGAGGATCTGCCAGGCCTAAGTAAACATGGTCATCAAATATGGAACTACACAAACAAGTGTGAACACTTTACTTCCATGTCTCCTTCTTCACTACAGTTCTTTTCTTTGGTGCTCCAAAATCTAGGCTTTTTTTTTTTATGTAGCTATGACAATGCAGGAGCAGGTTGCAGGGAGAATGGAGGTGGCACTGGACCAAGGTCAACCTCAAACATTAGGACACCACTACTGCCCCAGAGCCCACCAACCTGCAGCCCCCCAGACACACAGAGCCTCTCCCCTCAGCTCCTGTCTTCTCTTTGCCCTCCCTCCTGGCCTCCCCGACTTCCCATCAGCCTGGCTAATGCTCTTAGCCCAAGGAAGCCACCCCGAAGCGACAGTCATCAGCAGCACTACAGACCCAACAGCCCGCAGGCTGTGCTCACAGCGTTGCCCACAGAACCCCACTGATATTTAACACCCTTTACAGCTGCCTGCTTGTCAACCGCACCCAGGGGCCCGTGTGCCCTGTAGGCTCCAAGCCCCCTCATTGCCCTGCCTGAGATCAGAGCGAACCAAGGGGTAAACAGAGTCAGACAGGTGGAGACCAGGATTCCATCTCTCTACTGAAGAAGCGCTCCTGGAGAGCTGGGCTTGGATCTGGCCCCAGGTGGTGTAAGCCATTAGACTCAGTCACTGGTGCAGCCAAACAGCTTCAGGAATCCCCACTGGGGACGTCACCCTGGAAAATATAAGGCAGGGAGGAGCAGATGAGAAAAGCAGTGAGCTGCCAGAAAGGGGAGGGGTGGGGACTGTGCTCGGATCTTGCTCCTCCTCCGAGGAGGACTGAGCAGTGCGGCCAGGACACTGGTGGGCTCTAGCTTGGCTTCCTTCACATGGACGAGTCAGGGTTCTCCAGAGAAACAGAACCATTCGGAGGCGTGTGGATACACAGAAATATATTTTAAGGAACTGTCTCATGCAATGGCAGAACAGGCCAGCGGGGTGGAGGTTGAGGTAAGAGTTGGTGTCTCAGTCTTGAAGCTGATGACTTTGGAAGCTCAGCTGGAATTTCTGTGTTGCAGCTGAGAGGCAGGCTTCCTCCCTTGGGAAACCTCAGTCTTTGTTCTTCAGGCTTCACCTGATTGGGTAAGGGCCACCCACATTATGGAGGGTAACCTACTTAAGATCAACTGATTGTGAATGTTAACAAGATCTAAGAAATGCCTTTATTGCAACCTCTAGAGCTATTTGGCCAAACAGCTGGTCACCATAGTCTTGCCAAACTGACACCTAAAGTTAAATGTCACAGCACGGAAACGAGAGAGAGGCACAGTGGGTGCCATCCCTACATGTGCTGTTAGGGGCAGAATTCAGTCTCCCTGACACCAAGCTTCTTAGGTCCTCAACCAGTCTGCACCGCATGGATAACTGCACCCAAGTATTTCTTCCTTTCTGCTCCTTTGGAGCCAGTAAAGGATGATTTGGGTGAGGAGGCCCAGCTCCACAGCAGAGGGCATTAAACTGATTTTTATGGTGTAGATGTATGGTTAGAAATGATGAACCATGCACCTGGGTATGTTTATTTGTTTACTCATAAAATATACATGCTTATATATATATATATATATATTTTTTTTTTTTTTTGCCTTTTGTCATTTTAGGGCCGCACCCGCGGCATGTGGAGATTCCCAGGCTAGGGGTCTTATCGGAGCTGTAGCCACCGGCCTTCGCCGCAGCCACAGCAACGCAGGATCCGAGCCGCGTCTGCGACCTACACCACAGCTCACGGCAACGCCGGATCCTTAACCCACTGAGCAAGGCCAGGGACCAAACCCGCAACCTCGTGGTTCCTAGTCGGATTCGTTAACCACTGCGCCACGACGGGAACTCCTTATATTTTATGTACTTTATAAAACAGGTTAGCATTAGAGGGAGACAGCAAGGAAAATAATTCTGTTTGCCTTTTAATGATTCAAAAATACATCATGTCCTTTTATTCAGTATTTTTAATATTTAATATTTTTTCTAAGAGAATTATGATGGGATAGGCTTCACTGCTGAAGAATCGCTTAGTTAACACTTTGCCCTAGAATGATTTTAACTTCTGTCCTTATGTCCAGTTGATTCTGACACGTGGCGTAACGAGTAAATGATTCCACTGAAGAAGGACACACTGCTGGGTCTTTAAATCATGGTGCTCATTTTCCAATCCTGTCCACGCTTATGTAGAGATTTTTTGATGAAATTCAGCTGAAAATTCTGCACATTTTCCTGTTGTCGATCACTTCTTGCAAATCAACCAGAAGGTATTGCATTTTTATTTTTCAGCAAATGGGTTCAAGATGTACTGGATCTTCACTTGGGAGATTTTTAACTGGATTTGAAAATTCTATTTCTAAGGAATACAAATGTACAAATACGGAAGTTTTTACATGGTTTTGGGCACAAAAAATAATCACATGAAGAGGTAGTGTTTCTATGTGTCTGCTTTTCAAATGGGTTCTCCACTGCATTGTTCTTACAGGAAAAACCATTTCTCTCTCATGGTTAAAATGGCAATCATACTTTGAAAGGACAGATTAATTGCGTGTGTGTGTTTAAACATACTTCCAAGATACTATAATATTAATTTTGGCCAAAAAAAAAAAAACCCTCATAAAACAAAAAAACACCTAAGGAGGTCCTGTTGTGGCACAGCAGAAATGAATCCAACTAGTATCCATGAGTA
Source organism: Catagonus wagneri (assembly GCA_004024745.2). NCBI lineage: Eukaryota > Metazoa > Chordata > Mammalia > Artiodactyla > Tayassuidae > Catagonus > Catagonus wagneri. Next base: position 20,188,745 of record PVHT020000009.1, on the reverse strand, counting down.
TACGGGTTTGATCCCTGGCCTCGCTCACTGGCCTCGCTCACTGGGTCAGGGATCCGGCGTTGACGTGAGCTGTGGTGTAGGTCGCAGATGCGGCTCGGATCCTGCATTGCTCTGGCTGTGGTGTAGGCTGGCAGCTGTAGCTCCTATTCCATCCCTAGCCTAGGAACTTCCGTATGCTGTGGGTGTGGTCCTAAAAAAGCAAAAAAAAAAAAAAAAAAAAAAAAAAAAAAAAAAAAAAAAAAAAAAAAAAAAAAAAAAAAAAAAAAAAAAAAAAAAAAAAACCCAAAAACAAAAACCAAAAAACAAAAACACATAAAATACCTACTTCGGTTTAATGACTGCTTAAGGTCACCAGGAAAGTACTGTGTGGTATGAAAGTCCACCACGTTAGGAAGTTTTATACAGACTTTACTTACTCTCTAGAATTCACCACACAGAACTTTCAAGAGCAGGTGCATCACCGCATGCTGTGTTACGCTCTGAAATAACACACCAGAGAGGCGGGGCTCTGCCCCGGAAGTCCCGTCTTCCTGCTGGTGTGCCCTCTGCCGCAGGTAACACCCATGCGTCTGGCCAGCCCCTAGAGAGGGTGCAACTGTCACTGAAGATATTAAATAGCTGGAAGTCTTTCTCACTTTTAATTTAAAAGACAAGCATAAATGGAAGCTCTATGTCTTCTTCCCACACTCCTTGAATCTCTGTTCTAGAGAAGTCTTTTTCCCACCCTAGCTCAGAAATCACCAGAGTACTCTCATCAGAGGGAGCATAGTACGCCTCTCTTTTATCTATGTTGGCAAATTTTATTAATTGATCATATTAAATAGGTGTTAGAGGAGGCAACAGGACTAGAAGATGTCAAGCAAAGACTGTCTCTCGGAAACTTACCCTGAGCCTCAAGTCCATGTTCTGTACCGCGAGTCGCATCTAGGTGATACAGCCCCAGGACAAAGCACTGTGGCTGGTTCAGAAGCCCGCTCCGTGCTCACAGCCCCATCATAAGCTGGATCCCACCCTGGCATAGCCCAAACCCACCACACTGCCCACTGCTCTCCTTTCCAGGGTCCCCTGGATCCACTGGTGCCGTAGCCACACCGACATGCGTGGTGCAGTCCCTTTTCCTGTGGCTGCCTTGACCAGTCACAGCTCAAGACAGCCTACATGTATTCTCCTCCCCTTGGAGCTCGCACGTCTAAACAGATGGGCAGGGCTGGTCCCTTCTGGAAGGTCTGCAGGAGAATTTGCTTCCTTGCCTCGCCTAGTGTGGAAAAACGATAGAAGAAGCCAATCTAGGTATTATAAACAAACTCCGTTTAGCGCTTCCAGACAATCTCCATAGGGAAAACTGCAAAAACAGGGCAGAAGGCGAAGATTTTTGTGGGATAAAGAGGAAAGAATCAGGAGGAGAAAAATAAAAATAGAAACTGATTGGCTGGGGTCGCATGGCCAGCCTTGTTTAGGGTGAGAAGGGACACAGAACTAAGTGCAGAGACCCGGGACTGCTTGGCATCTGGGGAATAGCCACAAATAGCCAATGGCATGGGGAATACATACCTGGTATTTCTGGTCAGGCAGGGCATTCGTTCACAGCGACAGGGAAGTCGTCTAAGTTTCAATGTGCTGATGTGACACCCAGTGTGCGAACCCATCTTTGGCCTGGAAATTTCGTTCGAAATTAGCTTCTACAGGCTGCCCACAAGCTTGGCTCTGGGCTCTTCCACCTTCAAAGCCACAGCGTTCTGTGTACCATCTTTCAACCTCTTCCCCGGCTTCCGTCATCACATTGCCTTTTCTCGGCTACCTTCAGTCTCCTTATAAGGGTCCTAGTGATTATATTGAGCCCAACGGGATAGTCAAGGATGATGTCCCCAAATCCTGATTTTAATCACATCTGCAAAGTTGCCTTTGTGCTGTAAGCTACCTTCTTCACAGCGTCTGGGATTAGGATATGGGCGTCTCACGGGGGCTGTTATTCAGTCAGACACACATCCCCTCGTCAACTTTTGTAAATAACCTTCAGTTAACTGTTTATATAAAAGTTGCTGGCCGGCACACATATACTCCAAAAAGGAAAACAAACCAAGGTTGCCAATTTTAGGGAGACCAGGCTGGAGACCACAGGATAATAGACCTCCTCGGGTTTGCATAGCATCATTTCCCATCAAACAAGTGTTCAAAATTCAGCATCACTCAGAATTCTGGAAGCAAGAGGCAAATATGTTTCTCCCATTCCGAAGGCAGAGGCAGAAACACAGCTGAGACACCCCTCATCCAGCTGTTGCAAGTGCAGAAGCAGCTGCTGCAAGCCTGGAAGAAACCTACTGTCTCCCTCCCCAGCCCTCGCGGTCGACAGATGCCCTCCGGCTCCTGGTGCCCGGCCACCGGCTGGCAGCCCTGCCCGGCAGCTGTAGTGCTTTCTCTTCTATTTTTAATCCATAGGCTGGGCCCCCGGCTGTCTGACTGGTGTTTCACGTGATTTGGAACCTGCTTTGTGTTAGATCTCCAAGAGCTTTCCCTGGAATGTTCTTCCCTTCTCCCCAAGAACCACTCCGGTTGGGATTTCTTCCCCAGCCCCCTCTTACCTGGATGGCAGCCCTCACAGACTGTCCGAACGGATGCTGTTTCATGGCCCTCCCTGCTGAGTAAGGAAGCTCCAGGGAGAGAAGGTGTTTTTTTATTGTTGTTGTTTTTTCCTTTCAGGGCTTCTTAGAAGACAAGAAGGGCTCAGAAAAGTTCTGAGTACCCTGCTGTACTCAGAAACATGTGCAGAGAGTTAGGAAGAGAAAGGAAATCAGAAACTGGCAGGCGGTGGATGTGCTTGTGAATATAACTGAATCACTTTGCGGTACAGCAGAAATGACCACAGCATTGTGAATCAACTCTACTTTGATAAAATTTTATTTTTTTTATTTTATTTTATTTTTCTGGAGGACACTTTTTTTTTCTTTTCATTATGGCTGGTTTCCAGTATTCTGTCAATTTCCTACTGCACAGCGTGGTGACCCAGTTACACTTACAAGTATGCAATCTTTTTGCTCACGTTGCCATGCTCCATCAGAAGCGACTAGACTTAGTTCCCAGTGTTATACAATCAATAAAACTTTAAAACTGAAAAAAAAATGTTTAAACAGAGAGCAAGGAAGTCAGAAGGGGGAATTGCCAATTCGCCCAAACTGACACGTAATGGGAGAGTCGTCTGAGGTTTCCATGTCCACGTGGCCCCTGCTTCTCGCGGTCAGCAGTGAAATTCAGGGCCGTATCAGCATATCCCCATAGTCAGTTTGAATTAGCCAAAGATAACCTAACATTCTTTAGCGTATTGGTACATCAAACTGGGCTGAGTAGAGGTTTGAGGGCTCACCAGTATTCCAGAAGAATTGGAGTCTTTGAACATGTCAATGGGTTGACCACTTTTTTTTTTTATCACCAGCAGAATTATTAATACTACCCTAACCGGCATGTGTCCAAGGATTGCATGGACAGAGCGATGTACACAACCTCTTGATTGATAGCTATTTAGCCACAGAAACAGGAGAGAAACCCTAGTGCTGCACCAACTCCTTGCCCAGGTTATTTCACGTGGTGGAAAGCATGCTGGAGCCTGTGAACAGCAGCGCGTTTCCACGTGGCGCCCAGCACCGTCGTGGTTCCCTCCCACGGGAGAGTTGACTGCGTCCCTGGATGCGCTCTCCGTACCCCATGTCCTGCCCTGCTGACGTCCCCACTTGGGGAGCCTCTTGCCTGGTGCTCAGAACTGTGGCTTTAATGGAGAGACTCCAAAGTCATCCTTGGCCTGTGCGTTGGCGGGATCCTGGAACCCCGTGTTTCAGGTCCGAGTTAAGGGTGTTTCTTTGGGAGCCCTTAAGCAGGGCTTGGCGTGGGGCTCCCTGACATCTGGCCATAATTCATGTCCTGATCTTTGAACATTAGTGCTTCTGGATTATCCTCCGGAGCCCCCCCTAAGTCAGAGCTGTGCCCGAGGCTGGGGGAGAGGACTCATTCAGGGCGGGCCCAACCGCTCCACGAGCAGTTTCTGGCACCCGGGACCCAGAAACACCCTCCGTGGAGTTTCACACGTCCCAGGGCTTTGGGATGGAGAGATATGTGCCCTGTGCTATCAAGGAATTCATTTGTTTTGTTTTGTTTTTCTTTTTATGGCTGCACCTGCAGCATATGGAAGTTCCCTGGGGCCAGGGGTCAAATCGGAGCTGCAGCTGCTGGCCTACACCACAGCACAGCAACACCAGATCTGAACCTGCATCTTCAACCTACCCAACTCAAGATCGTTATTCCACTGAGCAAGGCTGGGGATCGAACCCACGGATACTCTGTCGGGTTCTTAACCTGATAAGCCACGACGGGAACGCCTATCTAGGAAGTCTTTCCTGAACCAGGGCTCATGGGGGTCAGGAGGACAGCTGGAGGAATTCAGCAATGTGGGCTGGAAGGCGATTTCCAAAGGGTGACCCTTTGGAGAGACCTCTGCGTGGATCTCTAGTGCCTGAAATAGGCAGTCCTTTCCATCGAGCGTAAGCTGGAAGCTTCCAGGTTCAGCACACCAAAGCTTTGTCAGGTCAAAATGGTTTTTCAAGGTAACACTCGCAGTTTCTGTTTATAGAAACCATCAAAATTGAGGTTATAGGACCATTTCAAAAGAATCACTACATAAAGCATCCAATAAAAAACATTTAATGGCAAAAGATGGGGCGAAATAGCCGAAGGGACATAGCCACAAATTGTTCCATCTGAAAAACATGGGAGTTTTATTTATTTTTTTCCTCTCACTGCTGAATTGAAAATTCATTTTAAAAATTGGACTTCCATTGTGAAGAACTGTTTCTGCTGTCCAGCCAGACTTCCACTTTAAAAGAAGGGCGGTAAGAGAGGCTCTTTCTAGGCAGTTGAAATGAGATACTGGTGTGCAGGCTGTCACCGGGCTCTCTCCTCCTCTGTTCGTCTTTTTTTTTTTTTGCTTTTTAGGGCCGTATCTGCAGCATATAGAGGTTCCCAGGCTAGGGCTCGAATCAGAGCTACAACTGCTTGCCTACACCACAGCCACAGCCACACAGAATCCGAGCTGCATCTGCAACCTACACCGCAGCTCACAGCAATGCTGGATCGTTAACCCATTGAGCGAGGCCAGGGATTGAACCCCGCATCCTCATGATTCCTAGTCGGGTTTGTTAACCACTGAGCCAGGAAGGGAACTCCCGACTCTCTTCTTTCTCTGCTTGGACAGGTACTGTGCGATCACAGGTGTCCCCTAGCTGTCCTAGGTGTCCATCTAGACAGCCACCAGATGAGTTACCTGTATGATGATCGGACCTTTCTCCCCACCAAGGCTGGCATTTCCCTTTGGAGGCTCCGTGCCCCAGTTTGTCGGTAGCCCAAACTTATGTCCTACTCTTGCGGGCTGACTCAGGTATATGAGCATCTTCCTTAAGGAGAAGATGTATTTCTCCGGACAAATCCCACTGTTGCCTGAACAAGATGCTCACGTTTGCAGATCAGTTCGGCTCGGTGGGTTGGAGGTTCAGTTATGTTTGTAGTTATGCCGCAGGAGCAGGAATCAGGATGAGCAGACCCAGAGGGCTTGTTGTAATGGTGGGTTACCATGTCACCTTAGTGCCTCCGTCTCCCCTGGAGAGGCCCCTGGAGGTCACATGCTGGACACTGTGGTCCTGAGCCCGCCCCTGGCCTCTTCCTGGACGCCATGGAGAGACCATCGCGTCTGCTGTCCCCTTTACCTTGGGTGTCATCGCTGCCCATTTCCATTGCTCTCCCTTGGGTTCTGACATGCTGTTTTGCAGTCCATTGCTCTGTAAGGTGTCTGCTCTGGGTCTGTTTCTGTTTGGGCTTTGCTAGAATTTTTAGAGAAAAAAATTTGTATTATTTTCCCCCAGTTCCAGGAAGGAGAAGAACCACCTCCCCATGTGCTTGTGTTCCGCCCACATATTAAAGATGTCCTTCTCTGGGCCACCTGGGAGGTGGGGAAGTAGCGTTTATTTAGTGCACACACCACACCAGAAACATTTCGTTTTTATTAGGAACTTTGGTGGAAACTCGCAGGGCGGGTGGAACTCTCTTAGACTGTCGATGACGAAGTAAGGTTCCAGTATGTGAAGTCCAAGATCACACAGCAGTGCATAAGGTCTGGATAGGGGTTTCGCCCCAGTTGTCAAGGTCTAGATGCCCCACTCTTTGCCCCACCCCACGGAGCATAAGAGCTGGGTTTCGCTTCCTGCTCCATCCTTTCCACCTGCAGGTCCTGCTCGCTGATTCCTTTCCCTGGACTGGTCTTCTGTCCTGTCTGCTTGGTACCTCGAAACATGGCTCTAATAAAACAGCCAATAAAGCCCATTGCTGGAATCTGTTTTACACCCAAGGTCCTCTCTGCAGACTAAGAAGTCCTGAGGGTACGGTTTGTGTCATGAGAGTCCTGGCTTGGTCCTGGCATTTGATGGGCTAATCAGGTATCTATCGAGAGACGTATGGAAGAAGGACAAAAAGATGATTTTTGGGATAAATAAAAGTCCTCATGTTCAGTGCATGTGGGCAAATGAATCGTCTCATAAATAGTCAAAAGGAGAAGGCTTTAAACCTCTGACTCTTGGGCTCTTATATTTCCCTAATGAGGGCAAGTGTAAATGGGAACAAAACACTGTGTAGGGCTGGGAAGCGAGAGCATCAGCCCTTTTCAGTCAGTGTCCCATCTTCAAGGGAGACACAGGAATTCAGGTTCTTGTGTCCAGAAGACATTTTGGCAAGGACTGTCTGATCCACTGTCAAACTGTTGGGAAATATTAATCCTAAGGAGATATCGGGGCAGAAGAATTGGTATTTTTTTTATTAAAGTATAACTGACTTACAGTGTTGTACCAATTTCTGGGGTACAGCAAAGTGACTCAGTCATACATATTTATACATTCCTTTTTTATGTTATCTTCCATCATCTTTTTTTATGTTATCTTCCTGTTATCCCAGGAGATTGGCTATTGTTCCCTGTGCTGTAGGACCTCATTGCTTAACCATTCTCAGTGTAATAGTTTGCATCTGGTAACCCCAGACTCCCAGTCCATCCCCCAGCCCCTTGGCAACCACAGTGTGTTCTCTATGTCTGTGAGTCTGTTTTGTAGATAGGTTCATTTGTGCCATGGTTTAGCTTCCACATATAAGTGATATCATACAGTATTTGTCTTTCTCTTGCTGACTTTCTTCACTTAGTATGAGAATCTCTAGTTGCATCCATGTTGCTGCAAATGGCATTATTTTGTTTTTTTATGGCTGTTAGTTTTCCATTGTATATATGTACCACATCTTCTTTATCCATTCATCTATAGATGGACATTTAGGTTGTTTCTCTGTCTTGGCTATTGTGAATAGTGCTGCAGTGAACATAGGGGTGCATGTATCTTTTTGAATTGTAGTTTTGTCTGGATAGATGCCCAGGAGTGGGATTGCTCCTGTAATGTATGGTTGTTCTACATTTAGTTTTCTGAGGAGCCTCCATACTGTTTTCCATAGCGGTTGCACCAGTGTACATTCCCACCAACAGTGTAGAAGGGTTCCCTTTCTCCACACCCTCTCCAGCATTTGTTATTTTTTTTCAATTGCTTAATGCATTTTATTACAATTATAGGTGTACAAAAATCATCCCAACTCAATTTGATAGCACTTCCATCCCAAACCCTCAGTGCATCTCCCCACCCCGCAGATTGTCTTATTTGGAAACCATTGGTTTTCCAAAGTCTGTGAGTCATTCTCTGTTCTGCAAAGAAGTTCATTGTGTCTTTTTAGTTTCCACATGTAAGCGGTAGCATTGGATGTTGCTGTCTAATTGTCTGACTGGTTTCACGTCGCATGATAATTTCTAGGTCCTTCCATGTTGCTATAAATGTTGTTATTTCATTCCTTTTAATGGCTGAGTAATACTCCACTGTGTGTATGTACCAGATCTTCCCCATCCACTCCTCCGTCAGTGAGCATTTAGGTTGTTTCCATGACTCGGCTATTGCATAGAGTGACCAGCATTTGTTATTTATAGAATTATTAATGATGGCCATTCTGATTGATGTGGGGTGGTGCCATTTGAACTAGTATTTTTGGTAACTGTTCATCTGCTTCCCAATTCCAAAGAATAATTTTTTTGAGTAACTATTTCTCAATATGGACTGAGTCACTAAATTTTTCTTCATACTTTTAACGTCATAATATTCTCCTCTAAAATAATAGAATAACATACTGAAGTCTTGTTCAAGAGAGGAGAAGCCATTCTCTTGACTGAAATGAATACATTCTGTAGCGATGTGGGTCAAGCAATGAAATCACCGCCTTAGATGTAGAATAAGTTCGTGTTGTTACTTTTACTGAAGTTAATGAAATCTTTATTACCTGTAACTTACCAAAGTAATTAAAACTAAGGTGTTTTGTGGATGTAAAGAACATTACAAGTGAAACCTTTGTTTATTCAGCCTCCCTCCCTTGATTGAAAATAAGACAATCCAGGTGTTATCCAGGTAGATGTGACACGAGTCAAGTACAGGTGATACCAGCCATGCAGGATGATGCTCTGGGGAGTGGCCTGAGTTCTCTAGACTGATGCTTCCCTCTTTGCTTGTGGCGGCGCTTTTGTGTCATTTCTCAATGATCGTGCTACTTCTTTGGAGAAAAATAGAGGAAAAATTAAATGTATCATCCCCTGGGGTTGGCACAAATGGCTCTAGTGAAAATGTCATGAGGATGAGCTTAAATACTTTTTCTATCTCATGTGAATTTGTATCATAAGCTGTCTGAAGCCACAGTGTGATAGTTACCTTTATGTGTAAATTTGATGAGAATACAGGTCTCAGATGTCTGTTCAAGTCTAGGTGTTTCTGTGAAGGTACTTTTTATGTGAGATGAATGTCTACATCAGTAAGCTTTGAATAAAGCAAGTCACCCTCCATAATGTGGGTGAGATTCATGCAGTCAGGTGAAGGTCTTAAGAAAAAAGACAGTGGTTACCTGAGAAAGAAGGACTTTTATCGGCAGATTGCTCTCAGACTCAAGTCTGAAAAACATCAATTCCAGGCTACCTGCCTGCCCTGCAGAATTCGGACTCGCTAGCTCCCATAATCGTGTGATCCAATTCTTTAAAATAAAGATGATAGATAGATTAGATAGGTAGGTAGATTGATAGATTGATAGATCAATAAATAGATGATAGATAGATAGATAGATAGATAGATAGATAGATAGATAGATGATAGATAGATAGATAGATAGATAGATAGATAGATAGACCCACATTCTGTGGGTTCTGTTTTCTGGAAAAACTTGACCAAGACACATGAATATGGGAGAAATCACTAGAAATCAAGAGATTACCATGGGAATAGCAAAAAACATGGGTAAATCATATGTGCACATTGGAATATAATCATCTAGCAAACAATATTTTTTAATTATAGAAAGGAAAGACGATGACGTATTATTAATGGGAATTTCATCCAGCAGAGCCTTTCTTATCATTTTCTTTCTTTGTTGTCTGAGATCCGCTTGGCCCCGGAAGTCAAGGCTCTAAAATTCTGACCCAGGAAATGTGAACTGTGATGAGCGATGCTAAGGTATCAATGACTCCTTCACTCTTTACTGATTTTGGAGTAGCCCAGAATCCATCGCGGCTCCGCTCATTTCCTAAAACATTGAACTAATGGTATCTGAACCTAAGTGCACTCTGGTTTGGGAGGCAGAGGAAATAGATCTGAAGGGTCTGGTGATAGGAAATAGTGTGACTCATGATTTTGGTGAGAATCATGCAAACTATGGTACTTTGAAAGGGAAGCAATGTAAAAGAACCTGAGGGAGTAAACACAGGAAAAGCCAAAGGAATAAACGGTGTACGTGAGTGAAGGAAGCCGAGCAGGATGAAGGCACTGCCCCCCCCAGGCTACGTGAGCGTGGGTCACTGTCCCTAGTGTTCCAAGTGCACAGGCCTCCTAGGAGTTCATGGTCCCTGTACAGTGCCTGGCACATAGTCACCTCTCAAGGCAGATGAGTTGTCATCAATAATGTATCATTTTTTTTCCATTAACTGAATGTCTGTTTTCAGTGTCTTTATTTTAATTCAGAGCCAAGTATATGAAAACCACTGCACAGGTAGCTAAAGATAGACCATGTCAACTAGAAGACATGCCATTCAGGAAGGCCCCATTGCACCGAATGAGTCCTTGGCTTCCATCCCAGGCTGTGGGCATCTGAGTGATGGAAGGGCTGCCCGCTGTGAAGGAGAGTGGTCTCCCTCCCGCGCTGCTTCTTCCTCACTCATTTGTTCTGTTTAGCCAGTTTAAGAGGCGAAGCAGGTGGGGCTAAGACGGTTTCTCCAAAGAGTGTTCATTCTTCCAGCATTTATTGAGTGCATCTTAGATGCAAAACAGCCGATAATGTATTAAGGAAATAATTGTTATATTCATTTCTGTGATGAAATATGCCCAGACTGGAAGACTTTACTAAAGACCTATATTAACATGGGGGGAAGGGATAAATTAGGAGGTTGGGATTGACACATGCTCACTACCGTATGTAAAAATAGACAGGTAACAAGGACCTAGCGTGTGGCACAGGGAAACCTAGTCAGTACTGTGTAATAACCTATATGGGAAACGAATCTGAAAAGGAATGGATATATGTATATTATAACTAATTTACTTTTCTGTACCCCTGAAATTAACACAACCTTGTAGCTCAACTATACTCCAAGAAAATTAAAAAAGTACAGACTTACACTATTATACTGTCATTTACCTGTAAAATAGAAAACGCAAACCTATTTTATACACAGAGTATACTTCTCGATGGAATATGAAATATATATACACACATACACATTCTGAAAGGAACAGCATTTATCCGATATACGCCATTCTGTATCCCACGTGATCAAGTCTCTAAGATTTGATCTGTGGGGAGTTCTTTATTTCTCCTTGAAGCAATCAGCCTCTAAGTGATTTTAATTATTTAATGTTCAAGTCAGACAGATAGGTGACTTGAGAAAGAGGAGCTTTGCGCTAGAAATGAAATGATCATTAACACCTTGATTCTTTTCTAATCAACAACACGCCCAGTCTCGTTTTATAAGATGAGATCTTATGTCTCTCTGATTTACATTGGAAAACATGTTGATTATTCTAGTTTTTGATAGAATGACGTTCATTAAAAATTTGTTAAGACGTAGATGAAGGTGGCAGAAAAAGTTGAGGCATCTTTTGGTGGTGGTGGTGATTTTGCATGTTTCACTGCTGTGCACTTATTCTGACAGTTTTTCAAAGGTCGAATGCACGGAGCAGAACTCACTCAAAGGGGGCTTAGTCTGTGGTTTTTTGACTTAAAATAATTCACGCATAGAAGATGATGCTTCAGTGGGCAGGGGACCGTCAAGAGGCAAATGGAGGAGGACTTATGTTTAGTATTAATTACACAACTGAGAAGTAGTTCCATCAAAGAGCTGCCTGAGAAACTTTGCATTGTTCGCTGTGCCTGTGGTGGAGACATCCACGACAGCATATGAATCAAACTAATTGTAACTCTCACTTGGTTATGAAAAAAAAAATGACATTGGCGTTCTTCTAAATTAAGTCTTTCTCACACAAATTACTGGTTGCCACCGTAAATCAAGCAACATGTGTTCTGGATTCTGACTGCTGGAGCATGAGCTGTTGAGTGGGGGAAACGGGATACTTTTGTTTGCCTCTAAACCCAAGTTGACTTTTTTTTTTTGGCTTTGTTTTAGCTAAAAATGTGTTATAGAACCACTGCTTCACCGGCTTCTGTAGCAAGCGGGATTTGGCATCGTTTGGTCCAACCGCTGGGTTTTAGAGCGAGGTGAGGCTCTGGAGATGGAGCGGGAGCAGGTTAGAGCAGGTAGCGGCTTTGTGCTCACAGACCCCAGCAGCCCCTGGGGACCCTGAGTCCTGAGCACGTCTGTCTCCTGGTCCTGATGAAGGACTCTGTTAGGGGCTGAACTGAGTGTCCCCCAAATTCACACTGTGAAGCCCTAACCCTTGGCTGTATTTAGAGACAAGGGTCTCTAAAGAGGGAATTACTTTGAAATAAAGTGGTCAGTGGGGTCATTAGAACGGACGCTCATCCAGTGTGACTGGGGTCCTTGTCGGGAGATTAGGACACAGATGCGCACAGAGAAAAGGCCATGTTCAAGGTGACCGTCTATGAGCCGGGGAGAGGGACCTTGGGAGAAACCAGCTCTGCCGGCTCCCTGACCTTGGGCCTCCAGTCTCCGGAACTGTAAGAAAGTCCAATTCTGTTGCGGAAGCCCCCAACACCCCCCCCTTTTTTTTCCACTTTTTTAGGGCTGAACCCATAGCATATAGAAGTTCCAGGCTAGGGGTTGAATCAGAGCTACAGCTGCTGGTCTACACAGGATCCCAGCCACGTCTGGGGTCCTACACCACAGCTCACGGCAACGCCGGCTCCCTGACCCACTGAGCGAGGCCAGGGATCGAACCCGCATCCTCTTGGATCCTAGTCCGATTCGTTTCTGCTACGCTGCCACAGGAACTCCTGTGGCACTTTCTCACAGCAGCCCTAGAAAACGAATACAGTGTCATGCAGCCACCTTGGCGGGCACGCTCCACGCACAGGTAGGCACGGCGCTTGCTTTTGCTCAGCACAAAGTGTGCTAGGAACAGTAACGTGGGGCGATTCTGCAAGACTCGTGAGTTCCAGTGCTTCCCAGCGGACGAGGATTGTGAGCGGATTTTATTGACCCAGTTATCTCACCACCTTCTTCAGCAAAGCTGCATTTTAAGCACAGGCAACGTGTGTGACAGACAGTGAAATGGGATGCTGCCTAGAGCCATGGGCTCTCGGTCTCCACACTGTTGACACGTGGAGCCGGATCCTTCTCTGCTGTGGGGCTGCCTGTGCACTGTAGGACCCTGAGCCACACCCCTGCCCTCTACCCACTGCGTGCCAGTAACAGCCTCCGGATGTGACAGCCAGCAGTGTCCCCAGGCACTGGCAGGTGCTCCCTATGGAGGTACGGCAATGTCAGCAGGTGCAAGCGTGGGTGTGGACTGAGACCCCTACGCTCTTCCAGTAGGATTTGATTTATTTCTTTATTTGGGGTCTTGCAGGACCACCCTTTAAAGTAGCTAGTGAACCACCCGTTTCCACTCTGCAGGGATCTCCATCCTCCCTCAGTCGGGAAGCTGACAATGCCTTTAATTCGCCTGTCTCTCTGAGTTTGCCAGCGTTATTAGGAAGAATTCTCAGGTTTTTGTCTGCCAGTGAGACCGCTTAGAAAGGTGGCCGGAGTTTAGAGCCAAGCACACTCCACCTCAGGCTCAGCTCTGGAATCTTCTCTTTCTCTTCTTGGCTATTGGTTCTTGAAGTTTAGGATACTGGGCCATGCCCTTTTTTGTGTGTTGTTGCTGTAATTGGTGAATTTTCCTTGTTGCTTTTTATTAATGTGAATTTTCCTTGTTGCTTTTTATTAATGTGAATTTTCCTTGTTGCTTTTTATAAATGTGTTCAGAACCATGGGAATATGTGCCCTATAGTTGTAATATGGCAACTAAATGTAGCCACCTATTTTATGTATCTACTTGTAGTCATCAACGAACAGAGCCATAATGACTGATCATTTCATTAGTATAAAAATCTAGAATTTCAAAGGACAGGTAAATGAAATGCTTTATCTTTGCACGGTTTACACTGTAACTGGGAAACCAGTGTAAATGAAAGAGAGTAATTGAGTGATAACCGGGCATTATTGGCAATGAAACGAATCCTCATTCAGAGAGCACATCCATGCATGTGGGCTGGAACGAGCCTAAGCAGGTTTCTGAGCATCAAGGCTAACAGACTTTCTTCGTACCATGCATGTTCTAAGCCCTCTCTGAGCATTAATCCCTTTAACCCCACAGCAGCCTCAGTGTAGGGGGCTCTTCTCATCCCCTTTGAGATGAGGGACAGTGGGGTCCTACTGTACACCACAGGCCACTGTGTCCAATCTCTTGGGTAGAACATGATGAAAGATGGTATGAGAAAAAGAATATGTATATATAACTGGGTCACTATGCTATACAGCAGAAATTGACTGTTAAATCAACTGTACTCTTAAGAAAAAGTTAAAAATAAAAGGTTAGGGGTAAGAGCAAATCTTAAAGAGAAAGAGGAAAGAAAAACACCACAAAATACAAAGAAGACAGAGCTTTTACGGGGAGAAAGCGGCAGACCTAACTCTGGAATGTGATGAACGATACGGTGGAAAGTCTAACAGGCGCTCCTGGATGGGATGATAAACGCCGTGGGAATGTTTAGACCGGTTTTTCCAACCATAGTGGATGGGATTGGCGACTCCACCAGGTAAATGATGCCATCGATACGGTTGTTGCTGGCGTGTTGATGTTGTCAGCAGATTACAGCTAGCAACTGCCCGGTTGTACTGATGAAAGCATTCAGCTGTGGTAGAACATGTGCAAATGAAAGTGTCTATTACCGTGATTTTTTTAAAATAATTATTTTGAAAGGGAAGAGATAATGCTGTTCCACTTTTAAATGTATGGCACTTTAAAAAGAGATTTTTTTTTTTTTTATTCTGTAAGCCTACAGTTTTGAGTAACAAATGACTGAGGGTCAGACATTTTATTTCATGTGAGTTTCATGATTTTGAAACCAAGTTGAGTAAGACGTCTGAGGTCCATCAAGTGAATTGAATGTTTTGGACGCTTCTACTTTATCATAATTGCATATTTCACGTGCAAAGAACATCTTGCTTTGGGTAGTGTGGTCTGGTATGTTTTTATCAGCTACCGGAAAAGAAGTTGAGTAAAATCACTCAACAGAACAGAACATTCCCAGATATCTCAATGGATCACTTAAGAATAAATTATGAACTGTATCCAAACGCCACTTCATTACTTTTCCCCTTTCAAGACTGTTTATTTAAGAAATCTCTTTAATCCTATTCAATTTTTAAAATTTTTATTTTCTTGACAAAAAAAACCAACATGAGTTTTTTGAAACCCTCTTTTACTGAGCTATTCAAATGAATGTATGTCTAAAACAATCTTAAAATAAATTGAAAGTGAGTCACTGCGTTTCTAGACAGATGCTTGATTTCCATTGTTTATCTTGTTTGCTTAAAGGCGTCTCTAAGAATTATTTTTTTTTCTTTTAAAGTATTTTATTAAATTTTTGTTCTTTAAACTATAAAGTAAGAATTATATGAGTTATATATGGATAAAACAGAATATCACAGAAACAGAGCAGAATTAGAAACTATTTTAAACAAAACTATTAGTACTATTTTGCTAATTGCTTTTTAAACATTAACAATATTCACCTCAAAAGGGGATAGCACCTTTATTACCAAAGTCAGTATTCATCCAATTTATGTAAATCTTAACAGCATAAATGCATTCCAGTTTTCCATAAAATTCTGCTTCGTAATTTATATACAGGCTGTTCGCACCTATGGACGTGAGATTCACATGACAGAATGCCTCAATAAGCTAGACTTTTGTGTCTTGCCCGTGGTCAATATTGATGGCTACATCTATAGCTGGACCAAGGTATATGAACCAATACTGAGGGGCTGATGAAATTAAAACCAACTACTTTCTATTATACTTGTCCTAACCATTTAATTTTTTCAAGTGTTCATTTGAGGTAGAAGCCAAAATGGGAACACTGTAGACAGAATTAAGTAGCATTTTCCTCAATTCCTCACCAAGAGCTAGTCTGCTTTCTTATCTTCTGGAGGGCCCGCCCCGCCTGGAGCAAGTGTTTGGACAAGAACGAGAAGAAAGATAGTTGTGGGTAAAGCTGAACACAAGGTGAATTCACAGAAAGTCAGGCTGGGTCCAGCACGGATGAGACTTGAACTGGGTCCCAGCGGTCCTCACCGGAGGCCTAGGGCCTCCAGAGCCTCTAGAGATGATTGAACCCTTGGATCCACCACGCCTTTGGAACCATGAATTTTTGAAGCATCTGGCACCCAGTCCGTGTCTGATAGAAAACACCATGACTTTTCCCCATCCCTTGAATCGGGATTGGCATGTTTTTTGCTTTGACCAACAGAATACAGGAAACTGATGCTATATGAATTCTGTGCCAAGGACTTATGGGGCCCTGAGACCCCTTTTGATTTCTGGAACTGCTGACCTGATATCACCGTTAGGAAACCAGTCCGGCCTAACAGAGGATGAGTGGCCACAAGAAGAACCAGGACCCAGAGGCCAGCGAGCAGCAACTGCCAAACCAACGAAAGGCCCACGTTGGGCCTTTCAGCCAAGCCAGCCTCGCAGCTGAACACGGTCATGTGACTGGCCTGCAGCAAAACCAGCAAAGGAGCCCTGCAGCTGATGCACAGAATCATGGAATGGGATTGGGGTGGGGAGAAAGGCATCAGTGTTCCAAACCACCAGTCTTGGGGTGATTTGTTTTGCAGCAGAGGGTAGCTGAAATGCATCCCTAATCCAAAGCAGGCCTGAGCTCAAGTCAGCATGGACCCAGGAGCCCAGGAGAATAACATGCTCTTTTTACTGTTTCCTTAAACATCACTGCATAGGCTTCGATATTGGATCAGACACCAGCCTTTCACATGTCAATTTAGTGCTCCTGGAAATACATATACTGTTTGACAAATATTTTTGTCGGCATGACAAAGTTGAGAATCTCCAAGCTTATGTATGTTGATGTAGTTAATTCAAATTAGGTGGTAAGTATGTTTTTTTAGTGTAATATAGCGTCTTGTCATTAGCCATGGTTTTCATTCCCATGCTGATCTCAGGTTTTGCTTTTTGGCAGAACACTTGCCCTCTGTGCCCTTAGGCAGGGCTGCAGTTGGTACGTTATTCATTCCCTTTTCCCTCCTCCACCCCGGGCTCTGAGCTGTGCACCTTCCACACTGAAGTCAGAGACAGGGCCAGCCTTCGCCAGCGTAATTTACATGAGCACTTGGATTCGTACCTGCAGAATAACAAAAAGGAGAGTGTCATGTCATCAGCTCTAGAAAGATCGGACATTAGAACACCTTTCAGAAAAAGAAAAAATACCATGTGATATCACTTGTTTGTGCAATCTAAAACATGGCACAGACAATCCTATCTATGAAACAGAAACAGATAATGGCCAAGGGGAGAAGACCTGTGATTCCCAGTGGGGAGTAGGGGGGAGTGGGATGGGGGCATTTGGGGTTCTTGAATGCAAACTGTCATATTTGGCATGGCTGGGCAGTGGGGCCCTACCTTAGAGCACAGGGAACTGTGTGATTGGGTCACTTGACTGTACAACAGAAACTGAAGAAATGTTGTAAATCAACTATACTTTGATAATAAAAAAAAGTGCAGTCTGATTTCAAAGAATGCATTTTCTAAAGACAAAGCTTAAAAGTTATCCTGTGCCAACAACAGCAGCTCACAGATGATGTGTGTGACAAATTAACAGTCCAGCAAAGTGCAGCTGAGGTGAAGGGCACCTTCATTCCTGAATCTGAACCCTGGTCATTTCATGTGAGTAACTTTTAAGAAAATTCTAGGAATGTGAGAGCCCTTCCTTTTTTGGCCGTGATGATTTTCTGTCCAATTTGCTGCTTGTGTCTTTGATTTGTACCTGAGGAAACTCAGGACATTGCTGGCTGAGCAGAATGAGAATTAGTGTAATTCTGCTGTCTTTTCTCATTTATTATTCTTTCCCCGGAAAGTTGATGTTAGACAGATACAGCGGGTCCCTCTCTTGGTATCAACCGCATTGGTGCCCAAGGGGATAATTACTGTTGGAGGGCAGACACAATATTTAAAGAGTATGATCTGCAGGGGTTTGGCTTTGGAGGTTTTTCTCTGGAGGCTTTCTTTTTCAGGACAAATAAGCAGAAGTGTGAACACCTGCCTCTGTGCTGGAAAGTCCTGGGTTCACCCCCTCTCAGCTCAGATACTCAGCTTTTTGCATCCACAGCAGAAAAAGAATAAACCCCACTTCAGGCTTCCATCCTGTGTTCATGGGAAAAATGTCAAGGGATTTCTTGCAGAAATCTTGGTTTTGCGCCCTGCTCAGAGAAAGCATACCGATATTCTCTAGGCGTTGCTGCGGGCTCCAGTGTGGCCCTGATGCCCCTCTGGCAGGGTTTCGGTTTGTGCGGAGTGGTGGGAAGCGGCTGGGGACTGTCAGCCAGGGAGGAGCCCCTGAGACTCAGGCCAAGAGCAACTTTGCTGTGGGTTCGTCTCCAAGTTCAGCACAATTAGGAAAAAGGAGTTTTCTCCCCACAACACAACACGACAAAACAAAGAAACAAAAAAGCAGTGGGGAATCAGACACTACCCTGTGGAACGTTTTTCTTCCCCATCATTGGCTGAAGCTGTTATCTCTTCCCGTGCCTATTTACATGTTATCTCTTATTCTGGGTGTAGTTTAGCAAACTGTTTAAGGTCTTTACCCACTGGTTGCCTCCATGGGTTCAAACCTCCTGGCTCCACCACCTGCCTGAAGTTTGATACTTAGCAAGTCCCCAAACCAGTTTATCTTGTTTCTCTTAGTAAAAATAAGAGAAGTAATAATACCTGCTTCATTGTGTTTGGGGAAGAATTAAGCAAGATAATGATTGCAGGTTGCTTAGAATTGGTACGTGGAAAATAGTCAATAAATACTTGTTGAATGGGGAGAAAAATCTTGAATGAAAAGTGCAGCAGCTGCATGGAAAGACCCCAAAAGTCCATCAGCAGATAAATGCATAAAGAAGATGTGATATATATGCACAGTGGAATACTACTCAGCCATAAAAAAGAATGAAATAATGTCATTTGCAGCAACATAGATGGACATACTAAGTGGATGGATTATCATACTAAGTGAAGTAAGTCAGAAAGAGAAAGATAAATACCATATGATATCACATATGTTGAATCTAAAATATCACAAAAATGAGCTAATCTATGAAATAGAAACAGACTCGCAGACGCAGAGAACAGACTTTTGTTTGCCAAGGGGGAGGGGGGTGAGGGAGGCATGGGCTGGGAGTCTGGGGTTAGTAGATGCAAACTGTTCAATAGAGAAGTCCTACTGTATAGCACAGGGGACTATTTCAATATCCTGTGACAAACCGTAATGGAAAAGAATATATTTTTAAAAAGTATATGTATAGACACATATATGGATGTATAAATGAATCACTTTGCTGTGTAGCAGAAATTAACACAACACTGTAAATCAACTACTTCAATAAAATAATTAAAAAAAAAGAAAGAGAGCACAGCAGCTGCGTTCAGATAGAGCTGTTCTGTCATTTCCCGTGAAGAACAGGAGAAAGTTCAATGAGAGGTCTGTTGTTCTTTGACCAACAATTCTGAATGTCCTAGGTGTGAATTTAGGGACTATTTTTGAGACCAGACTTAGTGGCGACATTGAAGGGGCTCGGCAGCCCCTGGCACCCACTGTGACCCCTGCCACCTCTCTTACACTCATGACGGCTTCATAACCCAGACATCCACCGTAGACCTAGCAGCCCACTCCAGACTTGAATCCCAAGCCGCCGGGGAGCAAACAGAGTGAACCCGTAGACTCACCGCTATCAAGGAGGGAGCCAGATCTGCACCCACTGGGCACTCCCAGGCTCTTTTCCAGGAGTTTTCATGTTGATGTATGAAAAATCATCATCATTGGTGATGATGTGACACTGCGCTGTGTGTGACAGCTGCACTGCCAGCATTCTCACGTGTGGGAGCACGTGACTGGCCGATGAAAACCCGTTTCTTCACATCCAGTGAGAACAAATTGGATTGGAGAACAGAGACGAGAGTTTGGAAATAGGATGAATCCTGTAGCCAAGCAGAACGGGTGAATTCTCACGGCTTCAGCCCTTCCTTAGAAAAAAAATCTTTTAGAGAAGTGATCCTTGTCTTTTATAGCTGAAGAGAAGTGTCTGACCACTGGGTAGGGAAATTCTTGCTTCGTGTAATTCCAGCACCCTTTAAAGCAACCCCATGGTGCCCACGTGAGTGAGTAAGTGAAATTTCACCAAGTCAGAACAGCTGCGAAAATGGTGTGCCTGCAAGGACCGAGTACGTGGGGCTGTGGACATGCCCTTCACGGTGATGCATCTGCCCGAATAGTGAGGGTAAAAATCACCCCCAAATCATGGGGCTGGCAGTGATAATGCCAAGGGTGGCCTTGTATTTGTCCAGCATGGGTGGGCTGCCACTTTGCATCAATTGCGGGACTCAGGCTCAGAGCAGCCTCTAGCTGGGACCTTTCTGGTCCCCAAAGCAGGGGGAAAAGGAAAGCTCGGTGAGCCTCATGCTGGCTCTGAAAGCTGCTCAGAAGAAGCACACACTGTGCTCTTCACACTTCATTGGTCAAACCACGTGGCTGAGCTTATGGTCAATGAGGCAAGGAAAGAAAGGGTCAACATGGATTTCAACTGTTTAGTAACTGTGTGTTGTGTCTAAAACTGCATTGTTATCTGATCATCTGTACATTACGACAGTCCATGTTACTCCTTGTAGCGTTTAATACAATTGATCCCACATATTACACCGATACCCTTTTAGCATCTCCTCCTGTGGCTGGTATGGTTGGCATCTCCCCCTTTCCTTCTTCTCAGAAGAAATCACCTACTTCACGAGGCTTCTTTCTCCCCAATTCCAGGTGTGTGATCAGTCTTCACACATTCTCTTTACCATTTTCTTCAGCTGCCTCTGCCTCCTTCAGGCTGTATGGTATTCCTTGCATGTAGGCAGATACCCTTAAGGGGCACATCAGACCAGAGCTGATGTCGTTCTGGAGCACTTCCTTTTTTTTGATTTACAGCACATGAGTGTGAAGGTCGGTTTGTATGCTGAGATCTCATTTGGGTGATGGAACAGCGCTGGTGTTAAATTGTATTTTCTCAGACCTCATGGGGGTGCCGGCCGAGAGGTGCGTGTGATATTCATGCTCTGGGTGCCAGGTGCAGCCAAGTGTCCAGGAACAGAGCCGCGCCACTTGTCTCTAAGAACTTCACATTCTCCCACCCAAGGATTGAAGATCTTCTTCCTTAGAGGAATGTTTCTTTTCCACTAGAGGTTCTGTTTTAACGAATTGAATTGATGGTTGATGGTAAACAGTTCAAGTTTACAGGTATCAATTTATTGTTACCTGTGATTAGAGACAGAATTCATCATTTGACTTCTTTAGCCTTTGGTTTTCTAACTTCTAACGGGAGAGTAATCACATGTAAATGATTGTTGCTTTCTTTCCACCTTCTGTTAATGTTATGTTCTCTCAGAATGTCTTGGCCATCTCAATCCACAAATCAGAGCAAGAAGAAGGAGGCCATAAAGGTGGAAAATACAAGTTTCATCTGGTCTTGACTCATTGACTCACTAGAGAATGCCACCTCCCGGTACCCTCTCTAAGCCATACATATAATCTATTTTGCCATTTTATTGGTCAAAAATGTTTAAATTTAGGTGAAATTGAATGTGACCAAGTTTTATGAGGCCACAATATATGAATGCAATGAAAAAACCTAGTGTTTTGTAAAAGGAAATAATGATTTGCTGAAGTGCATATCGACTCTAATTTGCACAAAGCATGCCAGCCTTCCTAGACTGCATAATAAACACGCTTCCTCTCTACACACCAGCACTGGCCGTTACTACGGCACACCAGGACTCATGACCCTTCTTCATCCTCCTCCAGTGCATTGAAGTCACTCTTCAAGAACTGGCACAAACCCAGCTTCCTCCTTGTCTTCTCTGTCAGGATCCCAGTGGACTCTCCTTTTCCAAAGTCCCTCTTAGGTCTTGGCCATTGCTTTGGTTGTGGGTTCTTTCCTGTGTGTCATTAATTGTTTGACTGTAAAACAAGGAGAGGTAAATTTTAGAAAGGGCTTCTTGCGGTTCCATAAAATTCTTGGAATTTACACGGACATGGAGACCTCCAACTCACAAAATCTGCTAGACCTATTGTTTAGACAACTACCCTGGGGCTCAAAGGCTGGAGGGATTTAGTTGATGTCATCTAGGTCATAGCATAGAAAAGGCACATCTACTCTTACATGGGTGCTCTTTCAACTGTAAAGGGCTGCTACTTTCCATCATATGTAAATATGAAGATTGACTTTTTGTAAAAATCAAAGAAAGATAAAGCAAGACACCTCAAATAGTAAGAGTGTTAAATGTATTCAATTGACTGATGGGGAGCGAGATTTCTAAAGCTGGACCTAAGGGAACATATTTAATTTTATAATGGGAAGGAGCACCAATAGAAGTTTTACTTGGAGTTCCCTTGTCGCACAGCTGGTTAAGGGCTCAGCATTGTCACTGTAGCAGCTTGGGTCACTGATGTGACATGAGTTCGATCGTTGGCTGGGGAACTTCCACATGCCATGGACATAGCCAAAAAAAAAAAAAAAAAAATTGAAGTTCTTACTAGACCTTAACTTTGGAGATATTCAGGTGATTGAGATTGGTGCCAGTGGATGATGTTTCTTCTCTGAGACCTTCAAACTTGAAGCTGGCCACAAGAGAAGAGAGGAGATAGTGGAAGCTATTGACATGTATTCACATCCTTGGCAGGTATTGGGCAGGTATTTTCCAAGTATAGAGTTTTCAGCATTTTCTTCTGAATGAATACCTGGTCCTTTCCTCCTGCAGGACAGTGCTGAATGACGTCATCCAGCTCCTCAGCACCACGTGGAACACAGTGGCTGCTTAGGGATCTGGTGTCTGTTTACTCTGATGGCTACTTATGCTATTATAAGGGCTTCTCATCTCTCTATAGCCAATAAAGAGGCAAGACTGGTGAAATGGAAAGCTTGCTTTATTTCAGCAGCCGATGGGGAGGGCAGACTTGTGTCCAAAAGCTGACTTCTTCTTGACAACCAGTGACAAGAGTTTTTAAAGGGCAGTTTCAGGGGTTTATAGTCAGAGGAAAGGGGCTACATGCAGAAACAGCACAGTCAGCTCTGAGGGTCATCCTGAAGTTGGTCATGCAGTGGTCTGATCAACATCATCTTGATTGTTTTAAGTATAGTTAATCGTCAGTTCCAGGGTCGATTTTTTTCCCATTTCTTTGAGACCAGTTCTAGGGATTATGGCAGCTGTGTCATGGCTATAGCCTGGTCATCGTGTGGTTGACTGCTTCCAGTTGGTGGGGGTTTCAGTGTCTACAGAATGACTCAAAGGATATGGCCCAGAATATAATCTACAGCCCCAAAGGAGGAACTAAAAGACCTTGACTTTATTTAAGGACTAAATTATTACTATCTGGTCTTTTTTGACCATTGTGCTTTGTTTCTACATTTTCCCACTTCTCTGATTAAACTTTTTCTTTGGCTAGGGTTTTCCCTCAAACAAAAGGCAGGTGGGGCACGTGGAGGGGACCATAGGGTCTTGCTCTGTTTCACCTTCTATTGGGAGAAGAAAAATGTATAACAATACTTCTTCTATTCCTTGAATTGTTTTAACACCCCGATGTCATTGACTTGCATTTAAAATAAGAACTAAATAGAAGAGTTCCCACAGTGGTGCACCGGGATCTGCAGTATCTCTGGAGCACTGGGATGCAGGTTCGATCCCTGGCCCGGCACAGTGGGTTAAGGATCCAGTGTGTTGCTACAGCTGTGGCATAAGTCTCAACTGTGGCTTGAATTCATCCCTGGCTTGGGAACTCCACACGCCTTAGGGTAAAGTACATACATACATACATACATACATACGTACATACATAAATAAATAAATAAAAATACGAACTGAATAGAAACAAGAGTTTCGAAAGAGAAAAAAAAATTGGGGGGCTTTTTGTCTTTGTAGGGCCGCACCCGTGGCATATAGATGTTCCCTGGCTAGGGGTCTAGTCGGAGCTGTTGCTGCCAGCCTACACCACAGCCACAGCAATGCCAGATCTGAGCCGCATCTGCGACATACACTACAGCTCACGGCAACGCCGGATCCTTAACCCACTGAGCGTTGCCAGGGATCGAACCCACAACCTCATGGTTCCTATTCGGATTTGTTTCCGCTGTGCCACAATGGGAACTCCACCGAGAAAATTTTTTAATTCTTATGAGAAGAGCACATCACTGTCATCCTCCCTTTTGAAAAGTACAGCAGGTTTAGCCAATCTAATAGGTGAGTAGTGGTCCCCCATTACGTCTTTTTAATTGTGATATGCTTGATGTACAATATTATGTAAGTTACAAGTGTACAATGTAGTGATTTACAGTTTTTGAAGGTGGTGGGAGGGGAATTGACTACAGAAGTGTTCAAGGAGAAAGGAAATATTTGATATCTTGATTGTGGTGTTGGTTACATGACTGTGGTCATTTGTCAAAATTCACAGAACTGTAAATCTAAAAGGGATAAAGTTTACTGTATATAAATGGTACTTTAATGTGCAAATAGAGAGGAAAGAAAAGGACAGAAAGTTTAAATATTTATTATATGCATGGTTTAATGAAGGAACACAATATAATGTACATCACTATATCTTGTCTCAAAATTTAAGTACAAGTCGTCTTTGCTTAAATTGGATTTTCCAATCAACCTAAATAATTTCAAAAATTGCCTAAAAATATAAAGTTAAATATCTGCTTCATTTCATTATATTAGAAACACTCTGTAGCACAGAGTATGCTGAATTTTGATTGATCGTACATTGAAATTTATGTACGCTGTAGCTTTTCCACAAGGCACGATGTAAAAGAACAAATTCTCCAAAAAAATTATCGCTAATAAAGAATAATTAGAGGTTTAATAAAGGGAATGTGTTGAAGGGGAACTCTCAAACCAAGGCCAAGCTGTTTATTGGATAACCTTCGAATAGGCCAGATTAGCTGCATTCCCTATAGGTAACCAGTCTTTTCTAGGGAGAGAAAAAAATATTAATGGTGTGCATCAATCAGTTTTATGACAACCTCATTTTCCAAAGTCCCCTGAAGGAATTTCTCCAGTGTACTTGGAGATAATATAGCTTGGTTATATCCGGTATATGAAGCACTTAAGTTTATGTGTTGCTTTTAGATAATTTGGCAGGGCACGGAGTCACATTAGCAAAAAGCTGAAATATTAATGGAAATATTAACCTTGTCAGATTATGAACTGAGCTGAAACTTGTCACGTGTGCCATAATATTGGGCTTTCATAAGGGAAGCATTTTATAAGGGAAGGAGGACAGAGTTAAAAGTGCCTTCATCCACCACGTTTGAGTACAGGCTTTGTTGAAGGCCTGCCCCATTTCCCAATGCCACGATCACCAGCAGGGCGTGTGCAGACCCCCAAAGCACGGATCCTGGTCGGGGGCTGTGATCACAGGTGTCGCCGTCCACGGTGGTACCAGCATCACATGATAGGGAAGAAGCCTTGGGTTCTTTTCTTGGGCTGGTTAGCTGTTAGCAAAATCTCTCTTCCAGACTAACTCCACACAGATTCTTTAACACACACAAAAAGAAAAATTTGGTTTACCCGACATATGGAGTTTATTTCCTGTATTCTTCAAACTACCTATAAAAAGCCAGTCATCTGTCTACATTTAGGACTAAAATAAAGATCATGATTTACATTTGGTCATTAAATGAAGCTATGGGCATGAAAGAGAATTACTATATTTGATTCATCTTTTTTGCTCTTGGGATCTGTCTTTCAGGAAAGGCGGGCTCTGTGTGCTTTAGGGTTTAGTGTATTCTTCTTACAGAACGTAGGTGGAGAGAGAAGATGCTTAGAAATGTCCATTAGGTTTACCCCCAAGTGATCCTAAGACAAGGATGTGGATGTGATCATTTAGTTGAGAAGTGGTTCCAGGTGGCAGAGTCAGGGAGTGGGCCGGGGAGGGAGGTCAGCTGATGGAAGGCACCCCTGATGACCACAGAGGTTCAGGCTACCTGGGGACCTTCTGAAGGGAGTGTGGAAGATGCTCAGATCTGCCCACTGAAGGGTGTGGGCACAGAAGTTGGACTGTGTATCCGTCAGTTGCTTCCTCGTTGGTTGAGATACAGGGAGTTGTAGATTTAGAAAGGAACAGGCTGCAGGCGAACTCTGGGGAAGACAGAGGGACTCTGGTGGGGCACCCACAACATCCGCTCCAGAAAGCACAACTGGAAATGAATGTCACCTTTGGGAGAGTCTAGTGGTAGCTTTCAGTTCAACAGAAGACTGCACAGAAGCCACGTGGACAACAGGTTATCTTGTGAGATAGTGATGCAGAACTATGTTGACCAAGCATTGTGACCCGGTGCATTTTGTTTTCTCTTAGCCCCCCTGACTCATCCACCACCCATCAGAAAGTACGGAATTGGTTTTAATCTAATTAAACCGATCATCAGACATCTCTGTACACACACAGATTCCACTGAGATTTCTTACTAATGGCCTAGACCAGATTCATAATGTGTTATACCCTACATGCCCGCAATCCTTGTCCCTGTTTTAGAAGTTAACAAATGTGCACTTGCTGTGGTTACGATGGAGATCTGATGGCACCTCAGAGTAGCCTGCCTCCTCTTGCCACCTTCTGGGGCTGCTCCCTTCAGCTCTCAGAATGTGACCAGATAGGTCTGATTTGTGTTGCCAGCAATTTCATACTTTCCTCACTAGATTTCCTCTATTTGTTTGAATACATTTGGAACATTATGACTCCTTTATAATGTTTTGACCTCACACACAGTCATTCAGTACAGTGGATCAACAAACAGAAGGGAGAAACAGTACGGGTCGAGTAACTTGCCCACACACAGTTACTCAGTACCTATAGGGTTACTCAGTACATACCGTGTGCGCAGCAGCGACGGGAATGGAACGAAGTGATGCAACATCAGCAGAACTCAGTTCCAAACTTAAAGGGGCAGTCTATCATCTAAGTACTTCCTTGACTATATCCTGTGTTTCATGACTTTCAGACTTCCCAAATGTCTAACCATCTGGTTGGTCATGGAAGCCAAAACATTGAAGAGTTAAATGAAGTGGCAAAACATATATATATATATATATATATATATAATATATAATATATAATATATATTTGACAGGTGAATTGTGGTGAATAGCAGAAGATGAGTAGATGATGGAATAGCTCTTTATATTAAGATTACAAAAGGTAATGAATTGCCATTGATTTGAAAAACAGTAAATTGCACTGTCTCATCACGTGGGTTCAGAGATCAAAGAGGGAGAAGACTGGTATGAACACTAGATCATCAGCCCAGTGTATTGTACTCTCAATTTGTGTGTAGCCAGGACGCAGCTTTTTAAGTTTTATGACTTTCTTTAGAGTTGTGTATGGGTTGTTTTTTCTTATTCATGAGTGTATCTATTTCAGGTTTTTGGTGGTTACCATGAGGTTTTCATATGAGCCTGTATGTATACAATATTGGTTTAAGTTACTGGTCTCTTAATTGCAAATGCATCTACAGTATTGTGCATTTTTACCCATCTCACCTCACGATTGCTAGTGTTGATATTGTATTTGTGTGGGGGTGAT
This sequence comes from Catagonus wagneri, assembly GCA_004024745.2. Lineage (NCBI taxonomy): Eukaryota > Metazoa > Chordata > Mammalia > Artiodactyla > Tayassuidae > Catagonus > Catagonus wagneri. The sequence goes on along the minus strand of PVHT020000009.1, from coordinate 20,161,298 downwards.
ATCCTACCTTTACTCTATGTTTGCCTTTACAGGTGAGCTTTTCTCATTTGTAATTTTCTTGCTTCTGGTTATGGCCTTTTATTTTCCATCGGGAGAAATTCCCTTAGTATTTGTTTTAAAGCTGGTTTAGTGGTGCTGAATTCTCTTAGCTTTAGCTTGTCTGTAATGCTTTCGATTTCTCCTCCAAATAGGAATGAGAGCCCTGCTGGGAAGACTGTTTTTGGTTGGAGGTTTTTTCCTTTCATCACTTTGAGTGTATCATGCCACTCCCTTCTGGCCTGCAGAGTTTCTGCTGAAAAATGAGCTGACAACCTTATTGGGATTCCCTTGAATGGTATTTGTCGCTTTTCCCTAGCTGCTTTGAATATTTTCTCTTCGTCTTTAGTTTTGGTCAGTTTGATTAATATGTGTCTTGCGGTGTCCCTCCTTGGGTTATTTTATATGGTTTTCATTATGCTTTTTGGATTTGAGTGAGTGATTTCTTTCCCGTGTTAGGGAGGTTTTTGGCTGTTATCTCTAAATATTTTGTCTGACCCTTTCTCTCTCTATCCTCCTTCTGGCACCCCTGTAATGAGAATGTTGATGCATTTAAAGTTGTCCCAGAGTTCTCTTAGACTCTCCTCATTTTTTTTCATTCTTTTTTTTTTTTTTTTTTTTTTTTTTTTTTTTTTTTTTTGTATTTTTGCCTTTATCTAGAGCCACACCTGCAGCATATGGAGGTTCCCAGGCTAGGGGTCTAACAGGAGCTGTAGCTGCCGACCTTCGCCACAGCCACAGCAACACGGGATCCGAGCCGCGTCTGCAACCTACACCACAGCTCACGGCAATACCAGATCCTTAACCCACTGGGCAAGGCCAGGGATCGAACCCGCAACCTCATGGTTCTTAGTTGAATTCGTTAACCACTGAGCCATGAAGGGAACTCTGCATTCTTTTTTCCTTATTCTTTTCCACATCAGTGATTTCCACTAGGCTGTCTTCTACCTTGCTTGTTTGTTCTTCTGCCTCCTGTAATCTGCTATGGGTTTCTTCTGGTGATTTTTTTTAATTCTGGTTATTGAATTATGGATCACTGCTTGTTTAATCTTTAAATCTTCTATTTCTTTGTTCCCTGCCCCCCCCTCCACGAGCCTTGCACTCCTTCCCCCATTCCCACAATATCACTGTCTACCAGAGAGAAAAACCCAAAGTCATCACTGCCTTATTTTGTGGAATAGGTAAATTTCCCTTTGTGTGATTATCACTGATCCAGATTTTGTTCAGGACTGTTATTTATGACCAAGAAGTTTATTCATCAGATTTTAAAGCAGAAGCGCTGTCTACTCAAGTCTCTACCATAAGTGGTACCAGTAATGAAGAGAGGTTTTGAAATTAGATTTTTATTTATTGTGCCCCAGATAAAATGCACAGCAGGTCATTCATTTGTTCAAAAACTGGCCACAGAGAAAATGCTACTTTCCAGGAACTCCTGCAGCAGTTGAGAAATGGAGCAATAGACAAACCCCCACTTCACTGCCCTTCACTCCACCAGTTTCTATGAGTGGGAGGAACCACATGAGAGGTTATATTGCCAATGTCCACAATAGAATAAGGTGGCGCCCCTCACTAAAAGTTTTATTCTAAAAATATGTGGACTTGTTAATCCTTTCCCCAAAAGTTGAAATATCTATGGTGTTTTTCTGGTATTGGTATAGCTACACTGCTTTTTTTTTTTCATTAAAGTTTTTATAGTTCATCTCTTTTGATGTCTTTTTTGATATCTTTTTTTTTTGATTGTTCTGTGTTGTTATATTTAAGGTATGTTCATTGCGAGTAGTTTAGAGTTACATTTTGTCTTTTTCAAGCACAGTCTGACAATATTAGCCAGTTGAAGTATTAATCCACTTACATTTAACATAATCTCTGATATAATAGACTGTCATTTAATGATTTATTTGCTCTTTGTCCCACCTATCTTTAGTTTTCTTTGATTCTTCATTATTGATTTATTTTGAATTAATCAGGGATTTCTTTTCCATTTTCAGTTAGCCTGTTAGTCATACATTGTTTTTCCAACTCTTTGTTGTTAATGTGGAAATTGCATCCACTCTGACTTACTACAGTCTGATACAGATTACTTTCTTTGGTCACTTCGCAAACAATTCCTGGACCTCAGAACGTTTTAACTCCATTGACTTCCCTTTCATCTTTTTGTTGATGTCATTATGCATTTCATTTCTTTTGTGTTTGAGGCCACATCAGACATTGGCCTCGTTATTCTGTGCAACTTATATCAATTTATGTTTCTGCAGATGTATATATGGACATTTACCTTATTAAAAACTTTTGATTTCCCCATCTCATTTCTTAGTTTAAATGGAAACAGCTCAAGGGGAATTTAACAAAAAGTGCCAAGGTAGTTATGAATGAAAAAGTGTTCTCTTACTTTCTTAAGCACCCACAAAATTCCCTTCACTGTGTGTCAGGTGTGATGACAAGTGATAGCTCCCTGCCCTTCACCTAATTGCCTCCTTTGCCTCCATTGCGAGGAGGCTGGTAATAATACCGGTCACACAGGGCTGTTTTTGATTCAGCTGGTTCATGTGAAGAGAGCTCCTGGGAGCATGTGGCACATGGCAGGTCCTCCTGGCCTGTTAGTTCCTCTCTGTTTTCCTAGGTCCCAGGCGTGTGGCTTCTTCCAAGCAGAGCCTGTCCTTCTAAGTCCATCTGACAGCTGTGCGCTGTGGGCAGGCCCCTTGCTAAATCACGAACAGCAACGTGATATCAGGGACACTGTCTCACTCGTCTGTGCATTTATCGTTAGGGTTTATCCAGGGCTCTGTCATTTAATGGGTAATGGTGGAGGTTTTCGGATTGGGTCAGTTATTGAATGAATGAAATAGGAAAGGAACCAATGATCCACCTTCAGTTATGCCTGTTTATGGGGAAATGCTCCCTACCGTGCACTGAGGGCCCCCAGAGGCACACGATCAGTCTCCTGCTGACTTTGCACCTGTCTTTCCCTGGAGGAGGGTGGGGATTGGCTGTGATGAGGGTCATTTCATCTTCATCAAGATGCACTCCTGGACTACGCTGGGGGTCGCTCCTAACAACCCCAGAGTGCACGGTGGGTGGGCCCAGGGCCTGTGAGTCTGGGAGTGAAGCCCAGCTTCCCCCGCCCCTACTTTGCTCTCTCACTACTTTGTCCACACCAAAAAAGTATTTTAAGAACAAAAGAGAGAATATGGAAGAAGGAAAAAAATGTTTCATTCAGCAGATGCTTGTTTATACACACTGAATACCAGTTGCTAAATCCGCAATACCTGAAGAATATGATATTTTCTATAACAGATTAATGTTTAAAATACTCTAGGGTAAATATAAACTTTCAAAGATTGCCCTTCTGTGATACTGTTTCTCAAAAAGTATGGCGTAGTTTCCTTGAAGAATGGAAAAGTGCCATCCTAACCATAGTAAGTACATATTTATATATAATATTGCATGCTATTGTACACCCGATTCACTGAATTTAAAGACTAAAAATACAAGAAAAGCCCATATGTTATCATTTCTTTGTGTCCCACCTGTAGTTTCTCACTGACAGCATTTTACAGAAGCTAACATCTCTGACTGTCTTTATAATAGTTTAGAATCACTAAGAGACTCGGGCAGTCACCACAGAGGAAATGAAATATTTGAAAATATGTGACTATCTTACTTAGGAAATGTGGAATATTGGTTGACTTTCTAAAGTGCAATAAAGCTTGTGTTTTATCTCTCAAATGAACAAGCAGGCGAAAATGAGTGTTTTCTATCTTAGTGTGACCACTGGTTCCTGGCATTTTAATATTATTTCTGCTTCACTACTTTAAAATCAAAAAAGATAGATAATGTCCTTGAGGCAACAGCTCCCTTCCTTTATTCTCCACGCGGAGGAACACGCACTTAGAACTCAATAAATAATAAACAATATACAAACACACTCTGACCTTAGAAAATTTGATTTTTCCAATATCTATTTCCAGAATCTATGTTTTCCCTTATTGGGAAACATGTAATTTAAAAAAAAAAAAAAAAGAATCTGACTGCAA